>CM053789.1:463321741-463921741 GCA_028749045.1 Cupressus sempervirens
TTGTTGTCCATTAGACATGGAATTACTTTGGTGCTAAGGGTTTGGGGCCTCTCCTACTTTATCTAATTAGAATTTTTCATGATTATTTCCTAGTTTGTACACATCCACCTTAATTATGCATATTTCTTCTATTTTCAATTACAAGCTTGGATGAATTATATTGATTAGTTGAAGATTCTTGTGTGTTTCTTATAATATTTTTGTGATCTTTATTCATTAAAAAATTGTATTGATTTTCCTATATTTCTTTTATTTTTGAATGAATTATTTTATTATCATTGTTTAATCAATCAATTAGTTTAAAATCTATTTTGGGGTTCCTATTCATTTCTTCTTCTTCTATGTAATATACTAACATATACACTACATGTATAAAAATATGATAAATATTTGAATGTAAAATAAAGTAAAGAATTAAAAAAAATATATTAAGTTGAAAAAATGATATGTAAGAAATTTAATCAAATTTTCTAAATTCAATTATGTATCTTCAACTAAAATGTACTTATGCATTGTATTTGATTTTTTTTTTTAAATATTAATATATTCCATTCATTTGTTTCAATACTCCTCATATCAATAAATATAATATTTATAATAGTAAATAAATTTAAATATACAATAAAATTATATAGAACCATTAATCTCTTTGATATAAGAAATAATTTAAATTTATGTTAGCTTTAAAAATTAACTTTACCTAATATTTAGAAAGAGTAAATCAAAATTCCACCTATCTTTCATCCCAAAAAATTTCAAAGCAACTTATTGTTAGTCTATCCCAATAGTTTTAGTATTATTGTTTTCTTGTGTTGATTTGCCAACATTTTGAGGAATAAAGTCTTGTTTGAAAAAAATAATTTCTGAGAATTCTAATGGGATCCATTATTGTTAGTAATTCTCAAATTTTGTCTATCTTTTTTTCAAAGCAAGTGGGATAATCTTTGAAGTAATGAATAAGAAAACATATTTCCCAATATCAATAAATAGAATATTTATAATATTGCAAAAAGAGGGGTAAAAATTTATTAAGACAGAAAGGAATACAACAAGGAGAGCTCAACAAGGAGCTCGATCCTGAGCAACAAGATCATCAAATTCTTGCACCATCTCAAAGGACAATTGCCTCCTATCCCTAATATTCCAACCCGGATCATGACTAGAAGCCCATTTGGCTAAACAATCAGCAGTTCTATTCCATTCACGAGGAATATACATGAACCTAATGAACTGAAAAGAGGAAGAGAAGAAAAGAATCTGCTTAACAACAGTGGCCAGCTGCCAACTAACATCCTCAAGCTCTTGCGAAGAAAGCATGTTCACTACCACCTGGGAATCAGACTCACAAATAATCTTACTCCATCCCAGCAAGCAACACTGTTCCACATCATATAAAATAGCCTGAGCTTCCATGAGATTGTTAGTATAATCACCCTTATGAACTGAGAAGAAAAATTTAACATCCCTAGAACTACAACGAGCCACTCCGCCAATACCAGCCAAACCAGGATTCCCACGGGAAGAACCATCAGTGTTAATTTTCAAAACTCCACAGGGAGGAGGAGTCTAGTGCCCATCCCGGTTAACCCGACCCTTCCTCTGATGGTGAAGCTGCCTAGACATAGAAGGAAACCTATGAGCAGCAACCCCATCCTGCAGATGAAAATTGAGGCGATTACAGATAGCAAGATCAACCGGATCCATACCCCCATCAAGCTCACACTTCACAAGAATAGTTTTCTGAAGAGAATGTGATATTTTCCACCAAAGATGCAAAACACCAAGCCGAACATCTTGAAATTATTTATAATATTAAATATACAATAAAACTATATAAAAATCATTAATCTCTATGATATTAGTAATAATTTAAATTTATGTGAGCTTTTAAAACTAACTTCACTTCATATTTGAAAAGAGTAAATCAAAATTTACCTATCTTTCATCGGAAAATTTTTCAAAGCAAATTATTGTTATTCTATCCCAATAGTTTTAGTATTATTATTTTCTTGTGTTGATTTGACAACACTTTGAACAATAAAGTGCTTTTTGGAAAGCTTTGTTTATAAGAATTCTAATGCAATCCATTGTTGTTAGTAATTCTTAAATTTTGTCTATCTTCTTTTCAAAGCAATTGGAATAATCTTTGAAGTAATCAATAAGAAAACATATTTAGAAATAAATATATTGGAAAGAAAAAAAGAATAAATAATTATATTGGAAAGAAGAAAAGAATAAATAATTATGTTTTAATTAAGAAAAGAATAAGATGATAGGATAATCTTTTTAAAAACATAAAAAGAAGAGGCGTAAGGACCATCTGAAAAAGATGAAACACTGGATGCCTAGAATTTTTAATTTATTTTTAAACGAAAACCAAAGAAAAATTAAATGGAACAGAAATGGCCCAGCTGTTGTGCTGCAATGATAACGCATAGTGTGACGATACTTGACTTTAACAATGCAGTTGTTCGATTGTCTGATTGGCACGCATAGAATAACATTGCATAATCAAAATTAGGGGCTCTATTGTTGTTATACACTGCTGTATTAAAGGTATTATCATACGATAAATCTAGACAAAACGAAAACCAAGTTAAAATTTTGACATTTTTTCTTTTGCTCCAACAGAAATAAAATCTAGTTTCGAGTTTGGTTAGAATGGCTGGTGCTTGCTGCTCGCTTGGCTTTTCCCAGAGAAATGGAAATCCCAAGGGTAAAGAGGCGATTGATCGTCTGAAGAATATGGTTTTACGGTACAGCATGCGTCAGATTAGACAATTGATATCACAAATTGAGGATTCCCTAATCAGCTTTGATAGAAGCACCGTAAGTATATATCTAACTAGACGTTTTCATTTCGTAATTCTTCTTCAATGAATGACGTATTTGAATGTATTTGGCAGCCTCAACAGATCACTTCTGGAGAGAATTCTTTAGTCGCCTTTGGTTGCTGGCTGATTGAATGCCTATCGACGAACCTTGGTGAAAAACCTGCTTCCAAGGTAATTTAATTAACGGTGATTAACCTGTTGTTGTTTTTCTCATACCCCATTTTACTAAATATAAGCTTTCCTTAACTAGAGTTTCTTGAAGTTTAAAACTTTTTTATAATGGCTTCCCAGCGATGCTTTCTGGATAGATTGGAGCAGGAAACGAGGAAGGTGATCAGTGATGTAATGGGAGAAGCAGATAATATGAGATGGGTGGCAGGAGGGCTGTCTGTGGTGTCATATATCATGGAAGAGCTTAAGAAAGCAGATGTCAAGGAGAGATCAGCATATCGTCATTCTCTTCTATACATGCTTGGTCTGCTCAAACACATGAACCGACAAGTTGGATGGGAGCTGTCAACGACAATGCGGGACAATGTTTTCAACTTCATAGTATTCGGATCCCTTTTGTGTTATATGCAATTGAAATACAAAAATCTCTACAGGTAGGAATTGACAGAATTGTTTTACTTTAATCGTATTGCACGCGGAGAATTCTAATTGCGTTGTCTCTGATTGTCACTATGCTGCAGGTGTGGGCCTGATCTGAATGTGGGTGACGTTGATGTTCGTGAGTTCCGGTTAGGGTCCACTCATAAAGAACTGGCATTCGGCAGCATTAAGAAGAGTATTCCAGCTACCATACAACAGTCACCTATTCCGCACATCAATGAAGGTATTTTGTTGTGCCGACTGACTCTTTTATTTTTCTATCACATTTCCAGATGTATCGATTTCAGGAAACTATATATACCATTTCCCGTCTTCCCAAGAGGCCAATTTATTTTTTTGTGTTTATTATTATTATTTGCTGGGAATAATTAATATTAATATATTTTAAAGTTTCACTACAATAAAATTAATAAAAGTCCAGTAATTTCTGCAGATTTATCCTTCATCCTTCCTCTGGGATTCTTTGTGAGCCTTTTAATTTTATTCATAGACCAAAAGCCTTTTGACAATTTTAGTAAATTTGAATCCAAGACCTCTTAAATAAAACACTTATACATTTTATAAATTAATTAAATAATGAAATATTTAATCATCAAAATTTACTACTAATTTTATTAAAATAATTTTTATCAAAAAAATAATCATCATCAATTTATTATGTTAAAATGGTTCTTTTCCTTATAATAGACTTGGCTTATTTACAATGGATGATAATTTTAATTTAGTACACTGAATATAAACATTCTTTTCAATTATGTAGTGATATTCATTTTTTCTGGCATTATTATATTGTTATTATGTGTAGAGAATGCCTTATTGATTCTTTATATTGACGATTTACCTCCTATACCAGGGGGCTTAATAAAAGCAAGGGACGAACTGGTTAAGCTTGTAGACATCAACAGTGATGATAAAGCAAGCAGAGCGATTGTTATTGAGGGCCCTGAAGGTATTGGCAAGACAACCCTCTTCAATGCAGTCTTGGACCGCCTCGATCTCAGCCGCTACAATGTGTGCAGGCTTGACATTGATCATTATAATTTGGAACCTGGTATGAAGATCCTGCAGCAGAAAATTTTACGAGACCTGTTTTACAAAGACATTTCATTGAATAGCTGTGTGGAGGGTCGGGCACAGCTGTCAAATGCTTTCAGAGAAGAATTGTGTCGGCCTATCTTTATTTTTATTGACAACGCTCATTTTCATGTGTCTCATTTACTACCGGTGGAAGAGCAATGGCTTCCAAACCAAAGCCGGATCCTCATTACCACCACGGACCGCAAAAAGTGTGACATACCTGCATACATTCAACAGCATCACTACCAAATGAAGCCTCTTGAGAAAGAAGAAGCAAAGAATCTCATATTGCGAAATCTCTTTGGCAGCGAACAACACGTAGATATCGACCTGTTGACAAAAAGATGTGGTGATCAGAAAGAACCTCTAATTATTTCTTTCCCTAAAATGAATATTATTTTTGTAACAGAAACTTTAAAGAGGAAAATAATGAGTATAAATTTATTCTATCAAGTTTGGTCTTTTTCTAATATTGGACTCTTCAACTCAACAACTTTTCAACAGCTTACTGACGATCAATGATAACTTTTAATATTCTTAAATAAATACAAACATTCTTTAGAATATTTCCTTTATATATTGGTGTTATTTTTTATCATTCATTTTGTAGAGAATGGCTTTTGTTGCTGATTATTTCTATCCTCGACTTCTTTCCTCTTTCAGTGGGCATAGAAGAGGCAGCGGACGAAGTGGTTAAGCTTATAAACAATAACAGTGATGATAAATCAAGCAAACCCATTGTTATTGAGGGTCCTGACGGTATTGGTAGGACAACCCTCTCTAATGCTGTCTTGGACCGCCTCGATCTCAGCCATTATAATGTGTGCAGACTTCAAATTGAGCATTCTAATTTGGAACCTGATATAAAGATCCTGCAGCAGCAGATATTACGAGACTTGTTTCAAAAAGATATTTCATTGAATACTTCTATGGAGGGTTGGGCATATCTGTCAAATGCTTTCAAAGAAGAAGCGAGTCAGCCTGTATTTATATTTATTGACAACGCTCATTTTGATGTGGCTAAATTACTACCGGTAGAGGAGCAATGCCTTCCAATACATAGCAGGATCCTCATGACCACCAAAGACCACACTAAGTGTGGCATGGCTGAATATATTTATCAGAATCTCTACATAATGAAGCCTCTTAAGAAAGAGGAAGCGAAAAATCTCATATTGCGACATCTCTTCACCAACGAGAAAGGTATAGATACTGACATTTGGAAGGAAAGATGTGGTGGGAAAGAGCATCTCATTATCTCTTTCCCTATAAAAATGAATATTAATTTTATAACAAGAATATCAATGAGAAAAATAATTAGTGTACAATTTTTGTGTCAAATTTGTTCTTTTTCTTATATTGGACCCTTCGACTCGTCAACGTACAAACATTCCTGATATGGACCATTAAATGATGACTTCTAAAATTCTTTTATAAATATAAACATTCTTTAGAATACGTTTTATATATTGATGTTATATTTTATCATTATTATTTTTATTTGTAGAGAATGCCTTATGTTATTGGCTTTTTTCTATTCACGATTTCTTTCCTCTATCAGCGGACTTAGAAGAAGCAAGGGACGAAGTGGTTAAGCTCATAGACATGGACAGTGATGAAAAATCGAGCAGAGCCATTGTCATTGAGGGCCCTGACAGTATCAGCAAGACAACCCTCTCGAATGCTGTCTTGGACTACCTCGATCTCAGCCGCTACGATGTGTGCAGACTTCAAATTGAGCATTCTAATTTGGAACCTGATGTAAAGATCCTGCAGCAGCACATATTACGAGACTTGTTTCACAGAGATATTTCATTGAATACTTTAATGGAGGATTGGACATATCTGTCAAATGCTTTCAAAGAAGCATGTCGGCCTGTGTTTATTTTTATTGACAACGCTCACTTTGATCTGGCTGATTTACTACCGGTAAAGAAACAATGGCTTCCAATCAATAGCAGGATCCTCGTGACCACCACGGACCACACAAAGTGTTACATACCTCATTATATTGGACAGTATGTCTACAAAATGAAGCTTCTTGATAAAGCCGAGCCGAAGAATTTCTTAGGCCGCGAGAATGACCTAGATATCGACCTTTTGACAGAAAGATTTGGTCGTTTCCCTCTTGCTCTTCAAATGTTTGCCTCTTACTTGAGCCAATTGGGTGAGAATATTCCAGCCGGTCGCTTTATATCTACAAAGCCACCTCCAACAGAACCATTTGTTATCTATAGTTGGATAATAGATTCTATATATAAGGGTTTGGAAGATCCTTATAAAGAAGCCTTTCTAGATATAGCCATCTTCTTCAACAATTGGGAACGGAACCTGGTGACTAGTTTTTTCCCAGAGATACAACTGAACGTGCTGGGAGAGAGTGGACTTATACAGATCTCTGATGAAGACAGATTGATCATCCATGGCGTGGTTAGAAAAGGAGCAATCGAAATTTCAGGGAATGATAGAATAACAGACGTAAAAGACTTCAGTGGTGCTCCTAGGGATCCTAGTAATCAAAAGGTAATAGCTGAAAGAAATGCTCTTCACTTTTGACTTGTTTATATTGTTTATCTCCTCTTTTAAATCCACTTTGCATTTCGTACAATCCTGTAATTAGATTCTTATCTACGATTACAAGGTCAACCTTGAAGTATTCTTATATTTTGAGAAGTTTTAGGTTATAAACTTCTGGTTTTTGACGTAACATTTTGGATCACATTGGATCACATTCCTGATCAATCATCAGGATGAAAGAGCATGCAGAATGGGTAAAAATTAGACAATTTTATTACACTACAATAATTTGACTTGTTCAAATTTCTGACTCATTGCACTTATGTTCTAGGTACTTACAGATTTGTTCTTATGGGGTGTAAGGAGAGATATTGAATGATAAAAATTAAAATCAGAAGGATTGAAATGAAAAATAATAAATAATAATACTAGAATGAAATTAATAATAATATGCTTATAAATTCATCTTTTTAATAAAATATATTAATTATTAAATAAATAAAATATTAGAAAATAGCTAAGTATCTTGTATTTTCCAATTTTTTTTGTGAATTATAATTTAGTATATTATTTATTAATTAAAAAGAATTATTCATTAAAAAAATAGCAACAGTATTATTTTCATCTTTTAGTAGCCTGATTTTGCTTCTGCTAGAATATGATACGTGCCTGTATGTAATAATTCTAATAATATGGTCAATTCGCCAGCTAATCTTAAAGACCGTTCTACATCGTAATCGCTGCGTATTCTGCAGTCCCTCAATCTACATTATAATAAGTGTAACGTTCAAATCTCTATTGTATTAGTATATAGCCTGTGTGCCAGTTAGACAATCTATTACAAACTTTATTTTTCTCAACTTACGTTCCGTCCTCAACAATGGTTTCAAAATTTTGGAATTCAAGAACACATCTTGTTAACTGTTCACGATCATCATTAAAGTGTCACGAAAACTTATCTGGTTTTATTGTAGCTGTTACCTGACTCAATGCACTCGCTTGTTATTGTGACCAAGAAATCTGATTTACAGAAGCCTGCCATAGTCAAAGGGATATGGATTTCCGAAGGCGAACTCGAAGCTGTGGATTTGGACAAGGTGCATACATCTTTGAGAGTTTTGTACCTGGGCAAGTCGACCAAAGTGAAGGGAGAATGCGAAAATAAATTTGATGATTTGAGGTTCTTCTATCAATACGCCAAGGATTTTCCACCAGTGGGATTTAACAATTTCACACTGGTGGCTTTCTTCCGTGGCAAATTAAAGCGGGATGACTATTTTGATAAGGCAAGTCTTATCTTTTGTAGAAAATAATTTGTTTGAATTCTGCTTTCTTTGAGAATTATTTTTCCTGGGAGTTATTAATAATTGATTCACGAAGCGAACAATGTGTGCAGTTGTCGAAGTTCGCAGAAATTCTTAAGCTGAGTGGGACTTCAAATCTCACTACGTGTCCCAGATATGTGGGGTTAGCAAAGTCTTTGCGTGTTCTCAATTTGAGGGATTCCAAAGACATTGCAGAGTTGCCTGAAGGATTTGGCTGTTTAGTTTCGTTGGAAAAACTAGACTTAAGGAAATGTGTGAATCTGATCGAGCTGCCAGAGAGCTTGTGCCAACTTAAGTGTTTGTACCAGCTGAACTTGAGTGGTTGTTCAAAGCTCAAGAAACTACCAGAAACTTTGGGTAACCTGTCTTGTTTGGGAGAGCTAGATTGCAGCAAATGTCTTGTGTTGAAGATCCTTCCAGATAGCTTCGGTAGCCTCAATTCTCTTTGTCGCCTTCTGTTGAGAAAATGCGAACAGCTGAATAAATTGCCTGAAAACTTTGGAAACTTGTCTTCTCTGGACTGCCTGGATTTGAGCTTTTGTACTCAGCTAACAAATCTTCCAAGAAGCTTCCAGAAACTCAGTTCCCTTTCGCTACTCCGATTAGCTTGTTCAGGCTTAACTGAATTGCCAGAGAACTTTGGTAATCTGTCTTCTCTGAAAAAGGTGGACTTGTCAGGTAGCAACCAATTACGAAGTCTTGTTCATCAGTCTAGTTGGGAAGGACCGAGAGAGGGAGTATTAAATAAAGAAGAAGGAAGGCATGAGGGAGGTTCCAAGCAACAGCCGAATCTGTGTTACCAGACTTTTAAAAGGTGTTACCTGAGTTTAAAAACGTTGACTGTTTCTTTGAAACAGAAGAGCATACCAGGTTCCAAAGGAACAGAAAACCTTGAAGGAAGTTTCGGGCAACTCGAGACACTGTGTTATTTGTCCTTAAAAGACTGCTCAAACCTTGACTCATTACCAGAAGAGTTTGCTAGGCTGTCTGATTTGGAGGAGCTTGATTTAACTGGCTGCAATAGATTTAAAAGGCTCCCTGAATACTTTGGCCATTTCAAATGCTTGCGTGTTTTGAAGTTAAGCTGCTCAAAACTTGCAGCATTACCCAAGTACATAGGCTTCATGATTTCACTTGAGCAAATGATTTTAACAGACTGTCAGAAATTGGCCAGAATCCAGTCTGGTATCTGTGAGCTTAAGTCGCTATCCTACCTTCTAATGTCAGGCTGTTCCAGGATCACCGAATTACCCTTTGGGTTTTCTAAACTATCTTGTTTGCAAGAGCTTGAGATAACAGATTGTGAGAAATTGGACTCACTCCCGGAGCAGCCTTCATCCCTGCGTGTTCTCAGACTACGGGGTTGCTCACAACTCAATAATTTACCAGAAAGTATTGGCAAGCTGTCTAAGTTGGAAGAGTTGGTTCTAACTGGTTGTGCAAGTTTGACAAGCCTTCCACCGAGCTTCAGTGAAATTAAGTCTCTCCGTCATCTGAGATTAAGAGGAGCTTCAAATATCAGAAGCTCACCAGAGAACATTCCCTCTTCTATAGAGACACTGGATTTAGGTGAATGCTCAATGTTACGGACGCCTCTCCAGAGAAGAGGGCATTACAACTCTCTCAAGCTGTTGTTTCTGGACGGGTGCTCAAGTTTGTCTTTCCTACCTGAAGATTTTGAACAGCTCAAATCATTGAGCTATCTAAGCATAGCGGGATGTGAAAAGCTGGAGGCACTTCCTGATCGTCTTGATATCATGCTCAATCTGGTAGCAGTCGACGCATCCAAGTGTCCTCTGTTGAGAGGAGAGACAATGGACCGACTGGCAGAGCTGCGTTCCCTGTATTTCGTGGATGTGAGGGGAAGCAGCTTGCTGATAAAGCGTTGGGGAGACAGAAAAGAGCTCCACCACAAGCTTATTGTACCGTTGGAGAGTGGTGAAGAAGCCATGTATACAGACACAATCATTTCTTGTCTGTCTCAGCAAGCAAGAGAACACCATGGTCAGCCTGAAGTAGAGTTGCAGAAAGATGAAGAAGCCAAGCATGTAGATAAGGCCATCTCTCGTGCGTATACGCAGAGAAGAGAATTTCATCGGCTTGTGGAAGGTTTGTACAAGATTGAAAGAGCAATGGGTTCAGAAACAGTCACAGCTTGTCCGTCCGAACAAAAAAGGGAACTGCATGAGCATATAGTAGAGTTGGAGATGTATGAAAAGGGTATGTACGTAGACAGGCTCTTCTCATGTACACTCTATCATCAGAGCAGCGTCCCTGAGAAAGAAACGTTCGCTTTGGTTGCAACATGTTACCCAGATTGCCAGGTATTAAAAGCAGCAAACACGAAATGTAAGGAGCTTCTCGACAATGGATTCCGCATCATCGATACCAGTGAAATATGTGGGAAGATGAAATGTCCGAATCTGCTCTGTTTCGCTATGCTGAGGTTTCTAAAGAAATGGCACCCTGAAACGTTTGCTGCTCTCAAGATTTTGCACACGTGGATTGTTACTTTTGTGTACACAGTCAAGGAGGGCAAACAACAAATTGAAAACATTAAGGCAATATTACCTGCAGCTGGAGAAGGAGATGGAAGTCGGGAGCACGTTGATTTGCGTGGATTTACAGATGTCTTCGGTGGCGTGCCAAGGTTTTTCCCTTCCCTTCTAACTGTAGTTGCCGACAACTTCAGCCGAATGCACACTCAAGGTCCCTAGCTGTAAACTTTCTCAAAATAATTGTATTTAATATTTTTTAAAATTTTTTTTTGGTAATATTGAAAAAATGCTGACGAAAGTGAGAGCAGCAAAGGTGAAGGAAAAAATGACAGTTTAATACTTAGGATTGTTAATATGACATGTAATATGTCAAGAATTGGATGAAAATAAAATATCAAATGTCAAGATTATTTATTCTAACATTTTATTAATCGATGTATAACAAAAGATTTATTTATTTTTTTCCTAAATATTTCAATTTATATGTAAGTGTATATTTTTCATTTTATTTTAATTACAAATCTATATATTTAATGAAATGAAATTATGTATATTTACAAATTTCTAGATTAGTTTTTGAAATTAATAGAAGTCAAAGGGGACTAGTTTGAAAAGTTTAAAAAGTGACAAAAAAACTAACAATTCAAAAGCAATCTATAGACCAACAAATAATACACTAGCCACCCAAGTTTAAAATGAAAAATACACTAGTACAAGAGTTCAATAATCAACTATCAAACCACCTTGCAGATTGTAATCAAATTGTAAGGTAGTAGTATAGATGTCCTTAGTACTAAATGATTCCATAGTCTAAGTAATACCCACCCAAGCCTCAAACTTATGCATATAAATATATATTTGAAATCCCTTAAATAATTCTAGTTCATAAGCATCTAGTATAATCTTATCCATAGGTCTAGAAACCATAGCTCTCCATTTGTTGATCTTAGGTTTACCATTATGTTCTCTATCTTTTTTACAATTCTTTCCACCACAATATAAGCATAACCCTTCCACATAGTATGTCATAACCTAACTCTATATGAAACTTAAAATGTTCAAGCTCAAATTAATCCTCTAGTTGATTAAGCTAATCTATTAATTCCCCTAGATGTAAAGAAGCATGCAACATTAATTCTGACTCTCAATTAGTTCAAGGATTTATAGATTTCAAGGATATATAGATAAGTTAACATAATAACAATTTAGGGTGTGCTTGGAAAATTATATTGTAACATTAGGAGAATAAATTTATAGTTGTGTAAAATAAAAAATAAGTAGTCTAAATGTTTTGATATTTGTATTAAGAAGGAAATGCAAGCATTGAGTTTCATGTGGTATCTTGGATTAATTTATTGGTCTTTGATTGTATTATAAAGAACATGTTTATTTGACATGATTGGTTGGGGGAATAGTCTATGGTATTATGAAGTATATCAAAATAGAGCATATATAAAGCATCAAATTTGATGATTTGACTTGAGCATGAAATCTTAAAGTTTGTATTACATATTTTTTGATGTTTTAGATGTACACATTTTAGGCCTAAAGTAGCGGGTGGTTTTTTGAATGATGGAAATTTCCCTCATAAGGAAATTCCAAATTTACAACTCCATCTTGTCGATTCATTTCTCTATTTTATATCCACATCATGCTAATGTTGTAGGCTTGTATCTATTTCTCTTGTTAGTTTTTCTATAAAATAGATTCAATGATTCAGAGTTCAAATATAAGATTTTAGAAAAAAATACATTACATTTATCATCATTATTAATGTAATTTCATAAAATATTCCTTTGGTAAATAAAGCTCCGAATGACTCATAATATTTATAAATAACTAGGATTATGGATAGATGTCCCATGGCATAACACATATAATGTTTTAAATATTTTCCTTATATTAAAATTTAAATATTAATATTTTGAAATATATGAAATCAAATCAAATATAAGTAAAACTACAAAAACAAAAAATTTAAAATATCATCAAATGCTCGAAAAATATCTACCATGGTGTCACACAATACTAAATAACCAAGCCAAATTAAAATGCACTTTAGATTGGTTAATTAATAGAGTATGTTATTGGACACACACTAATGATTAATTAAAATATCAGTCCTTCATTTCCTAGGACAAATTATCATAGTTTGAGAAACCAACCTAGAATTTCTCATACAAGGCCTTTTAAGTATTCATTAAGCCATCTTCTTTAATGTACACTATGTATTGCACTTGTTAGAATTGTAAGAACTTACCAAAGGAAAAGAATAGAAATTCTAATATCTAGAAGCTTAATTGATAGCACAAGAGAGATAAAATAATGTGATTAAATGGATAGCTCAATATTGATCAAAATAATAGATAACCAAATACAATGCATGTAGACGTACCTCAATATATAGACACCACAAGATAACTAGTATTTATATATGTGATAAGAATAAAAACTAAGTACATGTCTACCAAAGGTAGAATATCTTCTATTGTGCATGAAAATATGTGAAATAATGAAAGCATAAGAGCGTGATGGTGTATCACATAGAGAGAGGTGTGTGACAACATGTGCTCAAATAAAGTCCAAACTCTTAGGCATCTACATGAAGACTAATATGAACAATCATTATCTTAAATAAACATAGGTAAAGTGTGATTAATAATATTTAACAACACAAACACCCTTTCCCTCCTCCCCAAGTGTAATTTAGGGGAATACACTGAAGCTTACAAATGCTAGGTGAAAATGCAAGATGGGTCATGGATACTAGGCTATGTTAGGCATCCATGTATAATGTGAAAAGAATCAAGAAAAGGGGAAAATATCATGTGCAAAACCCTCTCCCCATGAAAAGAGATGAAAAATAAAATAAATATGCATGGATGGATGGAATAATCAAGACCCCCATGTTATGACACACATCATGCATATGCAATAGAGGATCTCCATATATGAAATAAGTGGAAGAGAGAACAAGTATCCCTTATGAATATAGAATGCAGACCTATTTAAATGCACTAGGATCATTGTAGAAACTTCTATATCAGTGTAAAACAACATTCCCCACCTTATGAAGAAACAAAACCAAAGGTACATCACTAAAACCTCCCCCATATATTAGGAAGAATCCTAAAAATGTATGGAATCTCTAAAGCCTGCTCAAGTATCCCCATGTCAATATTGAAAGGTTCATCCTTCAATAATGTGTACGATGCTAGTATACTAAAAAAGACAAGTCAAGATCAGCTAAGGATGAATTTAGAACATGTGTAAAAGACTCAAAGAGGTCTTCCCTAAAGAGAAAATAACATCCTCAAATGGTTGTATCAAAGGATGTACCATCATGTCAACCTTGAAATAATGATCAAGTAAAGAATGAAGATGGGAGTCAACACGCTCCCTCATAATAATTAAAGGATCATCTTCAGCAAAGAGAATATTAAGGTCATCAATAGTGTCTCCTAAATCTACAATTTAAGACTTTACAAACATCCTTGCAATGTCTATCATGTAGTCATCCCATAGAAATAACTCTTGAAGATAATGAATATCTTGTTACATTGAATCAACTAACCCATGGCCATGTGAATAAATGCATAACAAGGAGTAATAGTAGATTTTATATCAAGAGGAGAAGAGTAAATGGATGGCTCACTTGATCACATGTGAGAAAACCCAATTTCAAGTAACCAAAGTTCTCCTAAAAAGCTTGAATCAAACACTAAAATTATGATCAAAATCTATTGAAGAATCATTGTCATTATTATGAGAAAAAGATGAGAAGTATATAGCTAAGATGCATGATCAACCTCCCAAGTATAAATAATACCTCTAGTCTCAAAGTCTTTGATAAATTTTGAATTAGGTGTGAATTCCACTATCCTCCTTGTATCGCCATCAGTGAGATCATAGATGGAAAGAAGAATCTAAGTTTGGTGAGGCATACACAACACATATTTGAAGTATATCTCCCCTTTAGTAATAGTTCATCTCCTAATCACATTCATGTAAATGCATTTTCCCATTAAAATAGGCAAAGTGTAACAACAATAAAATGATGAAAAGAAAGACTTTGATGATTAGGTATATCATGCGATGTTCCTAAATCTAGAAGTCTGGTCCCTCAATCATGACTTGAAGTTGAAACCTATGCTTGAACTTTTCCCATGTGATACTTTCCTTTAGATAAGTGTGAAGAACTCGATAAACTAAACATTATTAAGGGTAGAATAATTTGATTTTTCTTAAGAAGATTATTTAGTTCATCAATGTCCTTCTCATAGAAATGTCTTCTTCATGCCAATTCTTCTTGGAATATGCACAAGTAAGAGAATCCTCTTTGGATGATTTTTCATTATTGTTGGAGTTTTCCTGTGGTAAGGACATTGATTGTTCTATCCTTTTGTGATTTTAGTTTCCATGGTTTCTTCTTCTTATTAGACCTTTTTCCTCAATTCCCTTTACTAGACACCAATGATTACAACTTTGAAGACTCAAGAATCCCCTTGCTCATCAATTGTGTTTCTTCTATCATCAACATCTCTATGAAGGAATCAAATGAAGCCATGGTGTATGAATGACCCTTTTGACAATTGGCTAATGAAGATATGTAATTTTTGTCATTTATAGCAACACATGATGTACATGCTTGTAAAAAATCGAGAAATAAAGATACTTAGCTTTTGGTAGCTAAAAAATTGTCTAAGTATGAAATTGGTTTACAATAGTATTTTTTTTGTATGTACCATGTTACTAATGTCATATTGTTATTAGAAAACTTAGATGGAGATAGTACACATGTTTATGATGACATGTGCAACCTCAAAAAATTAGTACAAACTATATAGAAAAGAGATATTCATGTTTTACTAGTGACATAGAATAGCCGAAATAAAGGAAAGAATTATTTTGTTTACAAAGTAACTACTTGACCAATTAGAGCCAACATCCTAGATGTTAACTCTAAGTTGGACAATTATATTATGGTCTTAGTTGGCCTAGCAAAAATTTGTGGAAAGGCATGGTATTTATGCAAAGGACATCTTTCAAATTCAAATGTCTTGGGCAATTGTTGTGTTGAACAATTATATTGTGATATGTGAACTTTTGTGAAGCAATATATGCAAAGTTTTGAGAAGCTATTTTTGTTATCCAATATCAACTTGAAGATCAGAGATCAGTAAAGAAAGAAGTTATAACACATATATGGCAAAGGTCTAATTACTTGTTTGGGAAATGAGCTCTACTTGTAATTGGAAGTGCATGTTTGGGTAGTGGGCTCATCTTGCATCTACTACACTACAACTCCTAACAAGGTTGGAATTTTCTAACAAGGATTCAAAGTCTCCTAATAGGGACTCTCTACATTTAATTTTCCCATTGACTCCTAATATGGTCCATCGTCTAACAACAAACATTTATATAAGTGTATTATCTAGTGGGTATCATCTCCACTAGGGTTTTACCTTGGCTAGGGTTTCCCTAGTTAAAAAAAAATGGTGTTATGAGTTATCTTTGTGTATGCTTACTATTACTATTCAACATTACTTGTTTACTTTATTATGTATGGTTCAAATTAATAAATAATATCCAGTTGGCTACTAAAGTTTTTAGATTATTGATTCACACCCCCCTCTTAGTATTTCCTATTTCTAAAAATTGGTATGAGAGCACAATTACTTAGAAAAGGCTTAACAACTTGAGTAAAATCCCAATGAATATGTAACAATTGATGAAGAACCTTAAAGAGGCACTTGAACAAATTGATCTCCTTACTGAAGAAAGAGATAAGTTGAAGAATAGATATGATGACTCCAAAGAATATATTGGACAATTGAAGGACAAGATTGAAGCACACAAATCCAAGCCTGAATCTACTAAATCTGAAACTACTGATGATGATTATTCAAAAGTGAAGATAGAGTACAAGATCTTGAAGCATGTATTGAAGATCACCAATCTAAAGTTTACTTTGAAGAGTGATCCTATCATAGTTCAATATGATTTGAAGAGTAAAAATATAGATCTTAGAGCAAGTTTGGAAAAGAAAACATCTGAATTTGAAACATTGAAAGAAGATAATGAAGGGCTTCATAAGTATAATGCTATTATGAAATGTTAATTAACTCAGTACAAGAAACAACTTGAAAATCTTTATTCTTGCAAACAAAAGCTTGATGATTCAATGTCAACACAGAGACCTACTTTTGATAAGACTAGTCTCAGTTATTTATTTAACATGTTAGCAAAGAAACTTGAAAATAGATTAGATCTAGAAAAAAGATAAATCTGATGATAAGATTGAATCTAGTTAATCATCTTAGAAACCTAAACAAGTTCAACAAGACAAGGAAGTTGAGATATTGGATGGACCAAAGAAAATGAAATCTCCTAAAGAAACTAGGTATGAATTTAGAGGTAAGTGCTTTTCATGAAATGAAATAGGTCATATGAAAAGAGAATGTAAAAATAATTCATCTAAGCATGTTATAGATTTTTATTATCATAATTGTCATGGTATAGGTCATTGTGCAAATGATTCTAGGAAGCTTAAATATGATAATGATAGAAGGAATAGTAGAATCTCTGGAAATCTAACGCTACATATAGAAGAAGATCTAATGAAAGGACATTGAGAGATGGAATACCTTATGAAGAAAGAAGATGGATTATGTGTTATAAGTGTAACAACTTTGGACACATAGCTCAGAATTGTCATGCACATAATGATCGGTAGAATCCTAGAAGCAAAACCCCAGTATGTTAGTTATGCAACAACTTTGGACATACAATGAAGTATTATAGAATAGATAGAGACTTCGAAGATAGAAGGAACAATAGAAGAAACTTTGAAAATAGAAGGAACGATGGAAGAAACATCAGAAATGATAGAAGGAACCATGAAAGGAACTCTAGAACTAAGAAAGCCAATGATTAACAAACAAATGTAGTCAATAAACTTCAAGAACATAATGAGGCATTTGTGATGGGATTGGATATTCTAAAGAAATGTTAGATGATGTAGAGATAGGAAGATTGAAGTCAATAATCGAGTTTGATTCAACTATGTTGAATTAAGGTTGTTCACAGCACTAGAATTTGAAACTTCATCTAGAGATCAAATTATGGGTAGTAAAATTGAGAAAATGTGTATTGAGATAAGTTTATATGGTATGTAAGCTCCCTTACAATTTGGAGCTTATTGGAACTAGTTATTGTTATTATAGAGAAAGTTAATTTTATAGTAGAAAATGAAAAATATGTTTTTATAGAGAATTTAGTGGAGTGAAGATTTCTAGAGTAGTCTTATGATGAAAGGAAGCTATGGTAAATTTCAAGTAGCATCTATAGACCGAACAAAGATTATCAAATAGATATTTGATTTCATAATGCAATTGAGAACTTTTTCATATTTGCAAAGTAAGCATTTAATGAATGTTTGAATTGAATGTATAAAATGGAGTACAAAATTGATTACCACTTCATTGCAAATTACATCAGAAGCATAGAGCACTCAAAAGCGACTTGACGAGGAAATTTCAATGTAAACCCAATGTTTGGAAAGAGATATTTTATTGTTTATCCACATATTTTCTTTGATAAAATTTATATTTGATAAAATTATGGATATGCCAGTAATTCGTAATGTTTAGAATGAGGAAAGACCAATATTGAAGATTGTTTTCGTGAAACCCATAGAAGGAAAGCCTAATTTAACATTATCCATTATGCTAAACAATGTAGTGTATTTGGAAGATGTATGAAGTTATCATAACAAGTTTGAAACTATTGGGAGTGATGGTATGGTCAAAGATATGGAGTTAGTATTTAACCATGATATGATTATAAAACCTAGATTTGAACATTTGAAACAACTAGACCTTTTCAAATATCATTTCTACCAAGAATTGGACATAGATTATACTAAGTAGAATTCATGATGGAAAATTATGGATGGAAGATAATATATTTGACATCTTAGCTGACCTTATTCATGAGGTAACTAGTCTTAGAAAACAAGGAAATGTACCTATAGTTGAGAAACTAGTTAGGAAGAAAGTTGAGAGCTACACAAAAGCAGTTTATAATGGGGAGGCCATTGTGATCAGCTCCATTAAACAAGACGATGTATGATTCCTAAGTAGAATCATTTCTTATTCTATATGTGCAAGTTCTAATATTGATGAATTATCAATAAGATTCATCTATGCAACCTATAAGATTTGTGTTGAGAAGGAACGAGTTAATCTCAATGAAATTCTAAGAACTCAACTCCTTGAAAACTTGGTGAAAATCAAGAGAACCAAAACTAGTGTGTTTAGATTTCAATCATTGTTCATTCATATACTCTTTCATGTACATAAGAGATTTCCTTACTTATCAATCACAAATATTATGAGTAGTGAGAAGTGTACCATGGAGAAGATTATAGATGTATGTAGAAGACATCCAATAGATAATATCTTGGATAGTAGAAATTTGATAATGAGAACATTTTAGAATGAGTTGAGACAAAGGTTTAGAATTGTACCTACAATTGTAGAAAGGTTTAAAGATGATATATGTGTTATGGTTGATATAGATTTGACTCATATTCAAGTAGTAGAACGTTGGGAAGCATTCCTTGATCCTTTAGGTTATGAATTAAGTAGTGAGATGGAAATTGGATACATAAATCTAGTGTTGAACTTTAAGAAGGACTAAGCTAAGTATAGACTTGGGACTTATGAAAAAATTACCCAATTACCCCATCAAGCATCTTTAGAGAAATCATCTCACACGAAGATTGAGACAATAATGAAAAAAGTTTTAACATAGGTCCGTATGAAAAAAAGTAAGTCATAGGCAATTAGATAGACCATGAAATAGGGAATAACATATGTGCAACCTTTATTAGTGTCTATTGCAGATACATCTTCAATATAGAGAATTCTATATGTTGTAGTGTTAGCTGAACAACCAAGTCAACCAAAGAGGAAATCAGAAAGATTAGTTGAAGTTGTGACTACAAAGACCAAAAGAATCAAACAATAGGCTACTGGACTAGGTAAGAGACAAAAGACGTTGTTGAGAATTGTGGAATCTAGTGAAGAAGAAGAACAACAACAACAACAAAAAGAAGAAAAATAGGTAGAAAGAGTTACCATTTATAAATAGACAATAGGTAAAGCAAGGCAACCTTAGAAGCCAGAGATTGAGAAGATAAATTCAGCCATTTCTAATGAAGGGAACTTTGTTCAAATGAATTTTTTTAATGATTTTTCTAATGATATTAAGAGAGATCATATCAGTATCTCTACTATGAGATATATAATTGCTAACAATCTAAAACTTAAGGATATCGAAGGCACAATAAATCAAAAAGTCTATTATAGACTTATAAAGAAGAAGGCACCAACTCGAGAAGAGGACATACAATATGCAAGATAGATGATGAAGAATAAGTCAGGAAATTTTTGAACAATCTAGTAGTTTACTTGAGAAATAAGGTGAGACCATTTCTTTTTATAGTGGGTGAGAAGGATAAAGCAAGAAGTGAAACAACAACAACCATCAGTTAGATGATGACAAAATCTAAGGTAACACCTTCACTAGCACCTGGAATTTCAAAAGTGTTAGTAAGTGGTGACACTATACAAATTGATCAGACCAATGTTACTATTAACATTGATGATACAAAACCTTTTGAGAGTTTTGAATAGCTTAAATCTTAAGCTAAGGTTATTGAAGATCAACTGAAACAAATTGAAGAGGAGAAGAGGCTATTAGAGGCAGAAAAAAAGAAAAATAGAAGAAGCCAAGAAAAAATTTCTTGAAGAAGAAATGAAAAGAAAAATTGAGGAAGAAAAGAAAAAGAAAATAGAGGAAGAAAGGAATAAGATAATAGAGGAGGAAGAAAGAAAGAAAAAGAAGGAAATGGAAAGGAAGAGAAAGAGAAATAAGACAGCAGAGTCAAAGAGATAGCACAAAAGAAACAAAGGAAGATGAATCTAAACCATCTAGTTCATCTACTCCACTTTCACTTACTAGCCTAATAAGTGATGATGATGATCAAACTAACTTGATATCATCTTTGACAAAAGTGATGGAGAAGAAAAGGAAAGTGAAGAGCCTACAATGAACCTTAATGTAGGTAATTGACATATTACACAATACTTTGGTAGTCAAACATACCGAGGCAGATCCTGAATAGAAAGCACAAGTAGTACTAAAATATTTTAATGAAGAATTTATAAATTTTCTAAATGTTGTAGAGTTAGAGGAATAGATTTCACATGATGTTAACTTATTTAGCACCATATGTCAGAATATCAAGAATGATTTGCTAAGTCTTGATACTTGTATCAAGGAACTTTAGAAATGTCAACAAGATGGAAACGTATTGTATATTAAATTTACCTTATCTCAGAAGTTGACCAAGGATCTCGATAATAAGATTAAAGGAAAGATGGCTGAGTTAGAAGCTCTATCAAACCAGATACAACAACCTTCTAACAATGTTGATGACTTTGAAGGACAAGTGGCCAATGTTCATAGTGATATCAGGAAATTGGAACATCAAAAAGAACAAATTTTAAAGAAAGTATTAGAATTCAGATAGTTTACTACTCTAAGGATATGTATTGCTGAGAGATAGTTGGAGGAGTGTGTCAAAGCCTAGGACACCTATTCAAACATTTTATACTCCTATCTTAATGGAGTTGAGATTGCATCATATTGCCCTATGTGCAATTCTCACATCTATTGAAACATCAAAGGACACATGGATAAAAGGATTAAATAATCTCAAGGAAAGTTTTGTTGATTGTATGAAGATATTATCAGTTTTAGGTAGATGATTATAGTTTGTGATAGTAGATGGATAGTTTTTGACATTCTGACCTTTGTCATTGATTTTAAAGAGGTAGAAGATGCATAAGAAAATTTTAAATAAGGTAAGGAAGTAGAAGTAAATAAGGTAAGGTATATAAAATCATACCGAAAGGAGGAGCATATGTAAGATGGATAAGTTGTAAAAGATAATTAATGTATTGTTACAATATTTTGAACAAGTTTTTGTTACTTAGCCAATTTTCATATTTTGTTGTCATCAATGCCAAAGGGGGAGATTGTTGATAGTTGGCTAATGGAGATATGTAATTGTTGTTATTTATTTCAACACATGATGTACATGCTTGTAGAAAACCTCAGAAATAGAGATACTTAGCTTTTGGTACCCAAAAAATTGTCTAAGTATGAAATTGGTTTATAGTAGTATATTGTTTTGTATGTAACTTGTTATAGACATCATATTGTTATTAGAGAAGTTAGATGGAGATAGTACACATGTTTATGATGATGTGTACAACCTAAAAAATCAATATGGGCTATATGGAAAAGAGATATTTGTGTTTTACCACTAAAATAGAACATCCAAATCAAAGGAAAGAATTATTTTTTTTACAAAATAACTACTTGGCCAATTAGGGCTGACATCCTAGATGTTTACTCTAAATTGGAAAATTATATTGTGGTCTTATCTGACCTAGCAACAATTTGTGAAAAGGCATGGTATTTATGCAAAGGACATCTTGTGAATTCAAAAGTGTTGGACAAGTGCTATGTTGAGCAATTGTATTGTGATATATGAACTTTTATGAAGTGATAAATGTGAAGTTTTGAGAAGCTACTTTTGTGATTCAAGATCAAGCTGAAGATCAAAGATTAGTCAAGAAAGAAGTTTAAATACCTATATACCTAAGGTCTGATTACTGCTTTGGGTAGTGAGCTCTACTTGTAATTGGAAGTGCATGTTTGGGTAGTGGGCTCATCTTTCATCTACTGTACTACAACTCCTAACATGTTTGGAATCTCCTAATAGGGATTCAATTGTAATGACCCCATCTTTTAGCCTTAATGTTCTCCAAAGTCTAAGTGGAGCATAAGAGGAAATTATATTAATTTCTTATAAAGTCATTAAATAAATTAAAATTAAAAATTAAAAGGTGACTTTATATTTAATTAATTATTGTATTACAAGGGAGAAGCTTCTAGAGTGTGTATTAATTATTGGAAAGGTGGAAGCCTCCAGTAATTTAATTTTCTAGAAGCACAATTAACTATTGTATTGCAAGGGAGGAGTTTCTAGAGAGTGCATTAATTATTGGAATGGGGAGGCTTCTAGAGCTTGCAATTAATTAATTAGTTCTTTCTAGAAGGGTGAAGGAAAAGGATAAATAGGGGTGAGACTCTCATTGTTTAGCATGGCATTTTTGTGAATGACATTTGATAAGAGCTTGGATGTGTGAATCACATATCTTTCTTGGCAATAGAGGACATTCATCCTCTCTTGTAACATTCTAGATGTCATTCCCTTGGGGTTTGGCCTTTGGAATACATTGCTTTGTACTTGATTTCATCATTTTGAGAATTAATATAATTTCGGCATCGATTCAATCTTCAATAATCATAAATTCCTTCTTGCTCATGTTATGTGGATTGAAACCTATGCAAAGACATTAAAATTGTTTTCAACAATTGGTTAGTTCTTGGGCATTTCTAGGGTGCCCATTACAATGGTATCATAGCAGAAGTTCTGCCATCCTATGGAGATCTTCAACATCTATGTTTGAGCATGCGACAAAGGCTTTATAATTTTTGCAGTACCAGAGTAAGACAAAGTAGGAGTTTAGACTTGTAGAATGAACAAGGTAGTTCATTTCAGTAGAGGGATATTCAATCCAGTCATACAGACATAGAGGAGATATTCTCTGAACAAGACAACAATATTGGTGACTGAGATGATAGGAATATTGGTCTAGATTAGGAAAATGTAATGTGTAGGTTATTAGAAACATTAGAGGAGGGGCAACGAATGCAACAGGAGCAAAATAGGTGAATGGATATGATGCAACATGAGTAGAATAGGTGAATGGATATGATGTTGCAGTAATGGCTAGACAGATGGGCATCAATATTAATCTATGTGGTGCCAAAAATGGAAACAACAATAATAGGGGCAATGATAATGGAGTTCAAACAACATTAATGGTAATAATGGACATGACAACAATGGAAATGAGGCTAATAACTTTAGACATGTTGCACACTCAACTTGAATAGCCAGCTCGAGACCTCCTCTACTTACCTTCCCACCCAAAAATCTAGTTTAACCGATTAATGAACCACAGATTGTAGAGTTATAAGATCAATTTAGGAGGGATTGGGAGGCTAGTGGACTAGAGTTTTAGGCAGACATTTCTCTTATAGATTACTTGGACTTGAAAATGAGATGCATGCCCAGATCAAGAGGATAAAGTCAAAACCTTGAGTTGAGAAAGAAAGTTGGGAAAATTTCTTTACCTTATTATGATGCTTTAGGGAAGATGACCACATGAGCTTGGGTGCAGAAGATGGATACATACTTCTAGTTGAATCCTATGCCTGAAGAGTAGGCTATAAAGTATGCAGTTATTCACTTGGATGGGCCAACACATGAGTGGTGGCACCATGGCATGGTATCCTTGGGACATAATCAAATCACATCTTATGAGTTCACTGAGAATATCATAGAGAGATTTGATAATAGGGATCTTGAATTATAGTTTAAGGAGTTGGCACAACTCAATAAGTGGGGATCAGTTGAGATGTATATTAGTGAGTTTCAAAGGTTAGTTGTGTTGGTCATTAATATTTCAGAGAGAAGGTTAGTAGTGTTGTTTATGGATGGACTCTCAGAACCCTTGCAAGGTTGGTTCATGGGGCATGACCCAGCTATGTTGTAGGAGGCCACTAAGAAGGCTTGTGACTTAGTAGCTTCTTCATTTAGGAGAAAATTTCAGCACAAGGATTCTTATATCAAAAAGGACAAGGAGAAGGAAAAAAAAACCTTTTCATGAGGATGCTCATCCCAAAAGAGATAAGTTGGATAATGACACCTTGAATGATTTGAGAAAGAAGAAGTTATGTTTTCATTGCAGAGAGACTTGGGATTCATCTCATAAGTTTCCTCTCAAGGCTAAGGCAAATCAAATGGAATATTTCTCAGTAGAAGTGTTATAGTTAGAGAGGGAGGATCAACACTCTAATTTAGATGAGGATAGCACTATAGAGGAGAGCAACATTCCTGAGGATGAGAAATCATTAGCTCGATTAATGGGGGCTTAGAAGGCAATCACATTTAAGGTTAGAGATACTATCCAAGGGCAGAAAGTATCTCACTCATTGACACTGGGGCTATACATAATTTTATAAATGCACAATTGGTAGCCAAGAGAGGTCTATAGACTAAGGTGCATGCCAGATCTAGAGTTATGGTAGCCAATGGTGACAAACTATTATGCACTCGAAAGATATCTAATCTTCACATTAGGTTTGGAGATTGCTATGAGTTGGAAGATGAGTTCTATGTGGTAGACATGGGAGACTATGATGTCATCCTTGGCATGGTATGGATGACCTCATTAGTAGAGTCCACACTTAACTTGGCAAAATTGGAGATGAAGTTTTAGCATGAGGGAATAACTATTGTACTTAGAGGACTTTTAGATGGGAGTTGCAAAGTAGTTTCCATAAGGAGAAAGCAAAGAATTTTTTGGCATAATAACACAGAGTGGGAAACAGAATGTTTCACTATGCCAACTTCAAAAGAGCCATAGGTGAAGAGTCATCCACCAGATATCTACCAGATATTTGAAAGGCACACTAAGGTATTTGGCAAGATTCTGCATGGGGTTCCTCTTGACAGGGGAATAGAGCATGTTATTGAGTTCATGGAAGGAGCCAAACCAGTCATGATTACTCCCTGTTGTCATCCTAAGAAACATAAGGATGAGATAGAGAAGGTAATTAAGGAGTTGTTGGAAATAGGGCATATCAGGCCTAATAAGAGTGCCTTTGCTTCAGCAATAGTGTTGGTGAAGAAGAAGGATGGGACAATGCACATGTGTATCGATTATAGGGCATTAAAGAAGAAGACCATTAAGAATAGATATCCCATCCCATGAATAGATGAGCTGATTGATGAGTTACATGGTGCATTCTTTTTTACAAAGATTGGTCTACAGTTAGGATATCACCATATTAGGATGAGGGAGGAGGACATTGAGAAGAAAACTTTTCAATGTCACTATGGCCACTTCGAGTTTTTGGTTATGCCATTTGGGCTAACCAATGCCCTTGCTACATTCCAGAGTTGCATGAATCAGGTATTCAGGAAGTAGCTTAAGAGATTTTTCTTGATTTTCTTTGATGATATTTTAGTCTTTAGTAAGACTTGGGACAAGCATTTACAACATCTTGAGATGGTGTTGTCCACTTTGGAGAAAGAGTCACTATATGCCAAGGAATCTGAGTGTGAGTTTGGGATGACTAAGCTACCAGGGATTTTTTTAGTGGCTATTATTCGCCAATTGGCTAATATGTCTTGATTGGGCTATAGAAATTGTCTAAAAATAACACCATATACTAGTTGACCAGTTCACTTAGATTTTATAAAATACTCATATAGTGGTCAGAGCATTCACCACTATTATTACATAATTTCAGTTTGGTAGTTGGGTTCTTCGCCCATATTTCTCTTTAATGTTTACTCTTATTCACCATAGAATTAATTGAGTGTCTCTTTCGATGATCATCATTCGCCAAATTCCCATTTTCCCATGTGAATTTTTTTTATGAATGACACTGTACTCCACAAACAACTTACCTTGATACGTGTCAACATTTTGGTGACTACCTCGACAATTCTTCTTCCTTCAAGAAATATTGGCTGAAATTAAACCTCAACCATTGATCTTGGATCATCAGATGGTCTGAGTTCTCAAATAATACATTTAACATAATTAAATTTCAAAACATAATTCACCATCAATATTAATAATTTTATTTAAAAAAAAATTATAATCGCCATTATTTTATAAAAATTGTCTAAACTATTTAAAAAATTGCCACCAAATATCCATCAATTAACGCATAATTTGCCAACACTATTAATTTTTTTTCACCCAAATGACATGTGATTTGCCACAATTTTATGAATTTTGGGTGGGGTGGGGGGGGGTTCCTTAAAGTTATCCTTGAAGCTACTATACCTTGGGCATATCATCAACGTAGATGGAGTTCGGGTGGATCCTAAAAAGATTAGGGCTATTGTTGACTAGCCTACTCCTATGAATCTTACATAGCTTAAGGGATTCCTTGGTCTCTATAAATTTTATAGGAGATTTTATAAAAGATTTTCACAGACCACTACACCCTTGATAGACCTTACTAGGATAGGGGCCTTCACATGCACAGAGGCAGCTTAGAGAAGCTTTGACCATTTCAAGAAGGTGATGTCATCATGTCTAGTACTAGCTCTACTAGATTTCACAAAGCTATTTGAGCTTCATTGTGATGCATCAGGAGATGAGATTGGGGTGGTCTCGATGCACATTGCTTTTGAGAGCAAGAAGCTCCATGGAGTGGAGAGGAGCTATTCCGTCTATGATTGGGAGATGTTGGCTATAATGCATGTATTAGCTAAGTTTGGTCCTACCTAGTTGAGGGAAAGTTTGTTATCAAAACTGATCACAATAGCATCAAATACTTCATGTGCCAACGTGATTTGAAAGATAGACAATAGAAGTGTATTATGAAGTTACAGGCCTATGACTTTGACATTGAGTTTGTCAAAGGTAAGAAGAATGTGGTGGCAGATGCTTTATCTAGGAAATATCATATTTGTGCTCTAATTGAGATTATAGGAGTTTGGAGAAATCAGATCATAGAAGAGTATCTGAGGGACACTTGGGCTTCTAGAGTAATTGCAGGCACCATACATGATGATTATTACGTGGTGATGGACAGATTGATAAAGTTTCAAGGTAGGATATATTTGAATCCTTCATCATAGTTTAGGGAGGTAATACTGAAGGTATTTCATGATGCACCTATAGCTGGACATCCAATGGTCTTTAAGACCTATAGACAGATTCGTGAGTGATTTATATGGAAAGAACTCAAGGATGATGTTCAGAAGCATGTTAGGGAGTGTGAAATTTGCCAGTAGAATAAGGGAGAGTACACATATCCTACAGGGTTGTTACAACCTTTTTCCATTCCAAATAGGAAATATAAAAGTATTTCTATGGACTTCATCACTAGGTTACCACAAGTACGATGGAAAGACTGCATCTATGTGATAGTTGATTGGTTGACGAAGTTTGCTCACTTCTTTTCTATTCCATCCACTGACACAATAGCACAAGTGGCCAATATTTTCTTTAGAGTGATATTCAGGTTACACGGGCTACCTAGTTTCATTATTAGTAATCAGGACAGTAAATTCATGAGTACTTTTTGGTAGGAACTATTTAGGTTGTGTGGTATAGATCTTACACATAGCACTAGTTATCATCCACAGACAGATGGGCATACATAAATTGTGAATAAATTGGTGGAAGGATATTTGAGGAACTATGTGACTACACAAAAGAGGGCTTGGGTCAAATGACTACATATGGGAGAGTACTATTATAATACCACTTAATCATATGTCTATCAAAATGACTCCATTCACGACACTATATGATTATGAAGCACCTAGTTTCATGGATCTGGTCTTGGGGGATAGTAGAGTGCCCAAAGAAAAACACGTCTTGCAGGATAGTCAAGATATTTTGAGGGTGCTCAAGGAGAATATATAGCAAGCCCAAAATTAGTAGAAATTGTATGCAGACCAGCACTGGATATAGTGTAGTTTTGAGGTTGGGGATATGGTTTACCTGAGTCTACAAGCCTATAGACAATCATCACTCAAGAAATGCAAAGCAGAGAAGTTGAAGCCTAGATTTTATGGCCCCTACAAAGTGATTCACAAGGTGGCTAAGGTTGCTTATGAGATTGAGCTTCTAGAGGGTAGTCAGGTACATAATGTGTTTCATGTGTCAAGGCTTAAGAAATCCATTGGTTAGAGAGTTCTACCTTCAACAAAATTATGACCATTAGATGAGAAGGGAAAGCTCATATTAATTCTTGAGGCTATTCTAGAAACTAGGGAAAAGACTCTACGAAGCAAGTTGAGTAAAGAATATTTAATCAAATGGAGATATCTACTAGAGGAAGATGATACTTGGGAAAGTGAGCAGGTGCTATAGCAAATAGGACTGAGATTGCTTGAGGACAGGTAATTTCAAGAAGGGCAAACTGTAATGACCCCATCTTTTAGCCTTCATGTTCTCCAAAGTCTAAGTGGAGCATAAGAGGAAATTAAATTAATTTCTTCTAAATTCATTAAATAAATTAAAATTAAAAATTAAAAGGTGACTTTATATTTAATTAATTAAATTAATTATTGTATTACAAGGGAGAAGCTTCTAGAGTGTGTATTAATTATTGGAAAGGTGGAAGCCTCTAGTAATTTAATTTCTAAAGGTGCAATTAATTATTGTATTGCAAGGGAGTAGTTTCTAGAGAGTGAATTAATTATTGGAAGGGGGAAGCTTCTAACACTTGCAATTAATTAATGTTTTAGTTCTTTCTAGAAGGGTGAAGGAAAAGGATAAATAGGGGTGAGAGTCTCATTGTTTCACATAGGATTTTTGTGAATGACATTTAATAAGAGCTTGGATGTGTGAATCACATATCTTTCTTAGCAATAGAGAACATTCATCATCTCTTGTAACATTCTAGACATCATTCCCTTGGGGTTTGGCCTTTGGAATACATTGCTTTGTACTTGATTTCATCATTTTGAGAATTAATATAATTTCAACATTGGTTCAAACTTTAGTTTGCATAAATTCCTTCTTGCTCATGTTATGTGGATTGAAACCTATGCAAAGACATTAAAATCATTTTCAGCGATTGGTTAGTTCTTGGGCATTTCCAGGGTGCCCATTACATTAATGCCTCCTAATAGGGATTCTCTATACTAAATTTTCTCCTTGACTCCTAATAGGGTACATCCTCTACCAATGAACATATATATCAGTATATTATCTAATGGGAATCATCCCCATTAGGATTTTCCCTTGGCCAGGGTTTCCCAAGTTAACAAAATATGGTGTTCTGAGTTATCTTTGTGTATGGTTACTATTACTGTTCAACATTACTTGTTTACTTTTTTATGTATGGTTCAAAGTAATAAATAATATCTAGTTGGTGACTAAAGTTTGTCAATTACTGATTCACCTCCCTCTTAGTAATTCCTATTTCTCACAGACCTGTGGTCAAATTGTGGGTGTTGAAGAAAGAATTAAATGTTGAATACTCAGATGGAAGAAGATGCATTTTTAGTTTAATTAACTTCTCATCTAATTTATCCTTTCTTTGATCGTTAAGTTGTGTTGTAAGTTCTATTTCTTTGGCTACATAGTCTTGGACTATATCAAAGTGATTGGGATTCTAAAGTGTGTGATCTCAATCAAATTAAAAAATCATAGATATGTCAACTTGATCATACAAATTGCTAAGTTGTTACCAAATCCTCTTGGACTATGTTACAATCATCAATATGAAAGCCAAGCTCTTTTAAGACATATTGCCTCAAAGTTCCAACAACCTTTAATTTTCATTGGGCCATTCTTTAAGACTATTAATATCAGATGGTGTATCACAAGTTCCATCAATATATTCAATATATCCTTTTTCCATTACCTTACTCAATGCATGAGTTCTCAACATGGCATTATTATGTGAAGCTAAAAGTAAAAATTTAGGACAACTCATGATGCAAAATGAAAGAACTATGATCTAAAGAAGTATATTATAATTTTGTTTTTATGATACTCCATTATAGCAATCATTTTCTGAGCCATATCATAACCTTACTATAACATATTTAATCATCTACTTATTAAATTAATAAGATCTTTACATCTATTAATTTCTCTTCATTGTCTACCAAAGACCTTTATATCACATTTAATGATTTGATATAATATAATATAAATATTCACTTTCTTTCTCATATTCATCATCGTATTGAAGCCATACCTAACTCTCATCTTTTCTTATATATATAGTTGTTTTGTAGCTCTTTTACATTATATATGGGTGAATTCATCAACAAGATGTGGAAGATGAATAACAATATATATAGATTTATTTATAACTTAATACAAGGATATGTGGAAGCCAAACAATGTGTTGATATTTAATGGACTAGTTTATTAAAGAAATGGATAATGACCTAAATAACAAAAAGGTAAGTTAAATGATATAAATCTCCATTTGTAAAATTATATAGAGAATAATTGTATTGACAAAGTTTAAAAACTAAAATGTATGAGACTTTCTTGTCCCTATTCACTTAAAAAATGATTTTACACAAGACATGACAAAAGCAATAGAAACACATAAAGAAAACTATAAAAATCTATTTTTTTTCAAAAATATGAAGTTATAAACATCTTTAATCATTTTAACTAAAAGACAATATAAATAAGTACCACATAGTGGCCAATATTTTTAGAGTAATTCATGATAATTAATAATTACTATAATTACATTATAATAGTTATTTAATCTAAATTATAAATTTTGATATAATAATATATAATTTAAGAGTATCAATCAAAGTAATTATAATGAATTCATATTATATAAATAAAGAAATTTGTACTAGAATAAAATAAATATACTATATTAATTAATGTTATTTTCCTATTATATTCTATAAATTTAATTGTTCTAAATTTTAAAAAAAAATTAGTACGAATTAAAATATCAAAATAGGTAACCAACTTTATAATGATATAAAAGGAACACATGAACTTTATATGTGTCAACCATTAGTGTCATGATCATTGCCTTTAAATTTGTAATAGGAATAGTGAAAGCAATTTGCCAATTACTATGTAATTTTTTTTTGATGAATTGAAACTAATCATTTTACATATTTAGGTTAAATTTCTAACAAAAAAAAAAAAATGATAATTGGCTGAAAATAAGTATTATTAATAACTGATTAACAAAAATGATTACAACTGACCTATAGTTAAAAATATTATATATCAATATAAAAACTATTTGTAATTGTTATTTTAAAAAAAGAATTGACCATATTAATTTAAATGTATTTGGTAAAGAAAAGATATAGAATTATAAGAGAGTCAAATCTAAAATAAAATAATAAGGCCATGAGGGTAAGTGAAAAAACAGTAAAGCAAAGCTTAAAATTATATTTTATAAAAATCTTATATCTCATAGTGCTTAGCCTAAGAACAAGTACTAATAAGAAAAAATATCTAAAATTGATATCACCATAAATATTCAATCCAAAATCTTTGACTAGGAACGTAATCCCATAATCATAATGACGGGATACAATACAGAACAGCGAAAGCAGAGTTGACATCAAAGGTAAAAATTCACAGAAACAAATCAAAATTTCATAAATTATATGCCTCAATTATCAATACGAAGTATCATAGAACATGTAAAATGTCAAAGGCAAAGCTCAAAGCTGAGCGACAGAATGAAATACAGTACACATAAGGCCCGTTCTTGTATATGTATGCATATATAGGATGAGAGTCTAACTTACTCGGGCATCAGATATAACATATTAAACATAGCGAGGCATTTGCTAGTCTATAGGTGTAATCTGTACTCCATCAATGGTTATGCCTCTCTTATGGAAACTGCGGTCTGTATTTTTCATACAGACTTCAATCTCCATTTCGCCGTTCCCATTCGTAGTAAATCGGCCCAGAACAAACTCTGTCCACCCTCTTTCAAAGTTTCTTCGTTCTGGCTTAGTACCCGCAACTGGCTTCTCCCAATCACCCAAATATATGGACGACAGTTGGGAGTTCTTGCCACTTGGTGTAAGTGAGAATTGAAACGGTGTTGGACAACTCTTCATGATGCTTTTATCTACCTTTAAAACAAACGACACGCTGTACATCGTGTTGGGAGACAAGATCGTGCTTTCGATGTTTTGCCATACTTCAAACCACTCCACATCTTTTGCCTCTGCCGCTACATCGAATCTAGATTGTTTAAAAAAAGTTATGAAGTATATATGCCAACAGATAATATGACTTGTTTGGATTGCAAAAGAAAAACATAAATACCCTAGGTCTAACCAACCTACCCGGAGTCTTTTGCAACCCATTGCCAGAAGCGACTGTCTAAAACCCCATTGATGTCCAAAGCTTTTGCAGACACCATGAGAATTACTTTGTCGGTACTATAATTCAACGAAACCCTCTGTATTGCTCGCACATAGAAAGTTATTTCAGAGATAGTAACAGAGAAGAAGATAAGCATACAGATATTAAATACTACATTTACCTGTGTTCCGCCTTCTATATAAAGTCCTTTGTATATCTTGTAGTAAATTTCTCTGTATGAACGGAAGTTCATGGGGGTGCCGGCCTTGGCAAGGATTTCATTGTACTTGGGAGGAAGATAGCTAGACCACCACTTATCAGGAAAATCAGAAAAATTCATTATTTCGCTCGTTATTTTACCAGAAGGGATTCTTCTTATTCTCTGCACCGTATTGAAACATTTGCTTAGTGTCCAGGCACTATTTGTAGCTTTACCGAGCCCCAGACAGAAGGGACCGACTTTATTTTTGTTCCTCCTTATCAAGTGGAATAATGGCATCCTCGATATTTCATCTTCACAAGCATCGAATTTTAAGGAGGTTCTTTTCAATTTTGAATGCAATCTATCCTACCGTGTTGCATTGTAATGATGGTCAATTTCGGAATCCAATATGTGAGTAAGCACATAGAAAAAGTTGAATGGATATAACATGGTGGAAAGACATACATATATTAAAGAAGGAATGATTTGAACATACGGTAAGGCATCAGAACTAATGAACATCTAGATACTTGGCTGTCAATATTCTAAATGGAATCGAAGGCAGAATAATACCTTGATAAAAGCGTGGGCGGGAATGCCTATTCATCGCCTAGAAATTAGTGAACTTCGCGGTATTATGTGGATTCGTAACTTACCCTTTTCTTAAAAAAACATAAGGGGCTTGGCCATACGTAGAAATCTGATATTGACTCCATTTGTATAATGAAATTAATTGCTAATATAAAATTAAAAACTTCTTACGTATTAAGAATGAGTTGTAATACATCACTAAATTCTGAGTCTCTCATCTAAAATGTCTTCAATTCAAATATACTTAAGATAAACATAACATAATAAAAGAAAATTAAATATCGATCAAAAAATAAAAAATAAAATTAAAAAAATATATATATAATTTTTAATTTATCGTTAACTATAATAAAATATTATATTTAATATAAAATATAATATTAGAATACAAAAAATGATATTATGATATTGTTATTATGACTTTAACTTTGTAAAATAATAAAAGATTTTTATGTTCAAAATATAACTTCTTTTATGGGTAAAAGGTTCTAGAATGTGTTTGTATTAAAAACCCATCTTAATTGAGCTAGAAAGATCACAAATGGATATGTATAATTCGTGTAGCCCTTACATAAATATCTTGAAGTAATTTAACAATTTAGTGCCAGTCTTTATTTTTTGAATTTATAAATTCAATTTTGATAATTCCTTCTAATTTAACGTGAAAATTAAACTTGGCTATGATCAAGTTGTTCGAATGAAAATAAGTATGTTTCATAATTATATATGAAACTTATATCATATTAAATTTATTTTAAAATCAAAAAAATATAAGGAAAAGTTTTGAATAACCAAAAATATGTCACTTATTAATATATAACTTCCTTGATATTAGCTAAATTTAACATGCTTATTATAACAATAAAAGTTCTAAACCAAATTTGCTTCAAGAACAAGTGTCTAACTTATACTTATCACATTAGCTTGTCTTATTAGAATATCTTTTCCATTTACTCATTTGTTAGCAGGATTGTCTACTTCTCTATCACCTTCCATACAAATATGTTTTATGATTGTTTCTTTGAATTGGTCGATAATGTCTAGGGCATATTCAAGTTTAGCATTAAGGATCTAGTGTTGGGTCTCTCTTTTTCTTAATGCATTTAGAATAATTTGTTAGTCTCCTTTGATACTAATTTTTTAATGCCTAGCCCTCTACTTAGAATTAAATCTTCTGTCAGGGCTCTGAATTTGACTAAGTTATTAGACATTAATTCTGCAAGTTTGGCACATTTAGTTAGACATGATCCATTACCTGAACAAATAATACATCCTAAGCCTACTGGTGGTGGATTACCTCAAGGGGCCCTATCAAAGTTTAATTTTGACCACCATCTAAAAGAAGGTTTCCATTTACATTATTTCCTAGTAATCTTGTTAGATTTTTTGTATATCATCGGCAAATTTATTATATTAAACTAAATTTTAGGCATATCTACACCCTAGTCTTGAAAGGAACCTTTCTCCAAATATGATTTTTTGAGATTATTCTTAGCTACCTTAATAATACGAGCCTCCATCTTATTAAAAAGGATGTTGCATACATCCTTTAATTACAAAAACTTATTTTATTCCTCTCTTTTCATAATTTCTATCATAGTATGCAAGGGGATAGTTTTCATAAATTACTATGAACCTTAGAGAAACCATGTTTCAACCAAAATTTTAATATTTAATAGATTATCATGGAACAAGGTTTGCAAATTAAATTTCTTACATAAAAAATACCATCAATTCTTAAGATAGGGGCACTTGTTACCTATATGTTGTTAGAAACCTCTTTTGAAGAGGAGCACAAAGGAGGATACATACTTTTGGAAGACATGCCTTATCCCAACATAGATTTAGAGGGATTTCAATTTATTACATTTTTTGATAATTGATTATTCTTTCATGTGCTAGTTTGAATTTATAATTTATGTCTTTTGAGGGTCCCAAAATTAATTTATATTTCTTATCATTATGATTTTCCTATCTACTTTTTAAAGATTAATAAAAATTATACTTTTCCTCTGATGAAAGTGGAGTTTCATTTAACATTTTCCATTTCCATCCTCCTTACTGATTATCGTTAATTTTTATTTTATGATCATTTACATGTTTACCCCTTAGAGATGAAAGAATATTTTTGATGCTTATAGGTATATTTACACTATTTGGAGAAGGGAATCCATCACATGAATCTTCCCAAAATAAAACATCCTTTCCTAAATTGATATCCCAAGTGAAGTTAATAGTTATTAATGGATGATAATTTGGTAGAAAGTTCCAAATACTTTAACCTATTGGAGGATTTTTAGTTTTGAACAAAGAGAAAATATTTTATTTTTTATTGATAAGAGACTAAAGCCAAAATTAATTATTTTTATTATCATTTCTTAAGCTCAATTAGACCCAAACCTAAGAACTCCCAAATAAGAGGCTCACAAATTACCATTGTGTTGTAGGCTCTTCCCTAAGAGACAAAGGCTTATTATTGTTTATATGTTATGATATTACATTTTGACCCATTTACTATTATGTTCTTTAAACATTCTCCAAAATGTTTTCCTCCTAGTGGTTCACTTTTCCAACTCAATTTTGTAATACCTAGGCCTCCATATTCTTTATGTATAAATATTTTTATTGGCAATTCAAATAAGAGGTGAGTATGGAAACAAATTGAAGTTGTCATTCATGGAACACATGGCATCAATATTAAGTGAGCAAGTTATGAAGATGAATTTTTGGCTTGAAGACTTAAAAAATTATCTAATTGTTGTGAAGGTTAATATTGAACATTGATAATGATTTGATTCATGAGATCCAAAGACAATATTTTTCCATGTGCACACATAAAGAAAGATAGAATAGGGTATGAAGATTCTACATCTAAGTCGATGAGTTATAATGAGTTATACAGACATAGATATTAATCATTCACCAATTATAGTTATGAACGTGCAAACCATAGCAGAGCAAAGGAATAGTAATTTATGTTAAGGATATTTAGGTGTACTAAAACAACTAGTTAAATAATTAGAGATGACATCCTAGATTTTAACCCTAAGTGACTAACAATTCAAAACCAAAAGGTGTAAAAGAAAGATTTGTATATACAAAGTTGTGTGATGTATCTAGACATTAAAATGTAATTGTTTTGTGATACAAAATTTACATTCAAGTAGAGAAACAATAGTATATGTGAAGTTGAGTATAGAGAGTTATAGAGGACAAATGAAATATTAAAGATATCAACATTTTCAAAAGGTTTTTGTGTCTATATTTTGTGTGTAGATAAAATTTCATTGTAATTGTAATTTCAACTCTAATAGGGTTGAGGATTCTAACAAGACCTAATCCTCTAACAAGGAAAAAAACACTTTATTAATGCAATAGACTCTTAACAATGTTAATATCTTTCAGAAGATACTTTTAATTAATGGATCATTTTGTGGGTACCATCTCCACCAAGGTTTTTTTGTTGGCCAATGTTTCCCTATTTAACAAAAATTTGTATTATGAGTTGTAATATGATATTATTATGTTTACTTTTTAGTTTGATGACATGTGCATGTTTTAATATTTTTCAATATATCTATATTTGGGAAAAAAATTCTGAAATATTGATTCACCCCCCTAATATTTCCTATTTCTAACACTTTGTATCAAAGCTTAGATAGTCAAAGGAGGCCTAATAACTTGAGTAAGATCACTATGGTAATGAATTAGTTACAAAAAATCTTACAAGAAGCTCTTGAGGAACTTGATGTCATTAAAGAAGAAAGAGACAATCTAATGAACCAAGATAGAGAGGTAAAAGCTAATATACAATAGTAAAAATAATATATTAAATATACTAATTTAAAGAAGAAAATCAAAAGATCAGATCAAATATAGTGATGGAGTTTTAAATCTTAATAAGGTGAATGAGATTTTAAAGAATGAGCTTAAAACTATGGATCGTAAAATGAGCTTGATGGAAGATGAAAAGAAAAGTCAATCAAATTTGAGATCTGAGAATGCAAATTTCTAATCCAAACTTACCAATGTGACATTTGAACTTTTGACTTTAAAATTATAATACACACAACTTTAGAAATATATTACTATTGTAAAAAGAGATTTTTCACAAACAAAGCAAAATCTTGAGAAGTTGTAGTCCAACTCAAAGAAACTAGATGAGAAGATCATCATAGAAGACCTAAAGGTAATATAAGTCATATTGGATACGTTGAAGGAGAATCATCTAAGTGATTTAAAGTTGCTAAGGAACCAAATCCTTTAAATAAACAATATTAAATACAATAATAAGATCTTAATAATGAAATACTTAAATAAATTGAACAACCTAAAGAAGTGAGGAGACAATTTGGTAGAATTTTTTTTGTATGAGATGAATTTGGTCATATGAAGAAAGATTGTACAGGTAAGTTCTCTAACCCTTTTCTTGGTTATTTTTATAATTATTATGCTTATGGCTATAAAGATAACGAGTTTAGGAAATCTATATAGAATAATAGTGGTAGAATGTATATAGATGTACTAACCTTGCAACTAGTATACCTATTAGAATAGCTAGTATACCAAATAAAATGAGATCACTAGATACAAGGATACCTAACTATAGAAGGAATACAAACAAATATAATAGAAATAATAGATAGAAAGAAAATGGGAAACTAGAGAACTTCAATGATTCTTTTTAAGCTAAGACCCCAACAAGCACACAAATATGGGTAGAGAAGAAGAAAAATGATGAATCTAAAAAGAAATTGAAGTCAATAATAGTTGCAAACAAACCCTTATCAATACAAACAGTCTACTCATTTTAAAAGGTAAGGGAGAAATTCAATCAAGAAATTATTTAGCCACTATAAGTTTGAATTAATACTTGTGAAGTTCAGACAAGGACAACATGTATAAAAGAATCTATAGTTAATTTTTCATGCAATTCTAAGTTCATATGTGAGTGTACAAATAAAAAATGATTCTCTACTTAGAGGACACCAAATTTTTGGGAATTGTGTACTTGCACATTTAATGTACTAATGAACTAAATTAGATTTAATGGTTGAAATTAATGAAACCAAAACTATTTGATCATGCAAATAATTGAAGATCCCTAAGAAGAAATTTTGAGCATACATATGGACTAAATTGAAGTATATTGAAGGAAAATTCTTCCAAGTTGTAACATTGCAATCTTTTATGGTATATATTTCTCATTATTTTGTTTGACACACTTTTTGGTACTTGATTGATATTGATGCTCAATCGACATTGTATTCTTCTCAACTTATTTTGTCACTCGATAAATTCTAGAACCACTTTCCATATAATTCTCATTCCTTAATCTCTTACGCTTTGTCCCAATCAAGCCAATGCATTCGGTCTTCCTTTGATAATATATTCTAGTTTTTATTACAACTATCTTGTCCACTTATTGTTATGATAAAAAAATCACATTATATTGTCAAGGACTAACTAATCAAGTGGCCATTGTAGTTTCACATAACTCAACCTTTCCTCTAGGTTATTTTGTTTTGTATCACTTCTTCTCAAATCCTCTTCATCAATCATCTTGATATGGCACTCTAACTAGTTAGAAGCTATCTCACCAATAAGGCTTGACACAAATGAAAACAAAATAATTGATCCAATTATAGTTCCAAGATGAAGAGCATTTTGGGAGAATTAGAAAGAGCCTAGAACCATTACTAAGAAATAAGACAACATAATTTCTGATTATGAGAGGAAATTATGAATAACTAAACAAGGAAATAGAAGAAATAGTAATAAAAGTGATAATATAGTCCAAGGATATTGAACCTCAAATATACATATATAATCCTATAACTGAGGATAATGAAGGAAAGGGTAAACAAGCTACAGTGCCTATCGACACCCAGTTGGAAACACAACAAAAGAAGATGCAGGAAATGAATTGGACATATATATACCTAAGATAGCTATAGATACTATAGAATAAAATTTAATTTAGGATTCACCTGATCAGTTAGTAATGTCGCATCTCAGGATCTTGATGATAGGGGAGAAGTCATGACATTAGAAACCACTGAATACTTTTTTACAAATATCTTAGAAGGTCCTTTTTTAATACAGTCATAATTAAATCTTGACAATTTGATAGTAGAAATTTTTTTAAATTATTTTAGCTTGAGCTCAAATAAAGAAGAAAAGAAGGAAGAAAATAAGGATGAAGAAGAAAAATTAGAAAAATTAGCCACATTAGATGGAACTCTTAAAAATGGAGATGCTAAGAAACAAACTAATTGTAGAATAATAGTGGAAAGGACATCATCATTTACACTACAAATTAGGCACAATGTGGTAGAAAAAGAGGGATCAATTGATTAACAATATCAAAATTGAAAGAGGATAGAGAAAAAGAAAAAGAGGTCAAGAAATTAGTGATAGAGGAGAAAGAGTAGACTAAAGATCCGGAAGAGAGTCAGAATTTATGGATTCATCTAGTTATACTTGCAAAGCCACAGAGAACATAGACTCCTAACACACCAAATACCCTATTGGATTCGCTCCTAAAAGGTATGATGTGAAACTCTACATATACAAAGGTAACTAACATGTTGGTGTTTTTCAACTGCTAAACAACAAAAGCTTAATACCAAGATAATAATACTCATAAATGTAGGGACTAGCTACTTCACATTAACAATTATATATGCATATTATTTGGATTCAACTTCAACAAAACCAAGATTGGTTTTCTACTCTCCAGGCTTTGCAAAACCAAGGTGGGTATACCTAGGGGATGATTCAAATGAATTTTGTTGTATGAGAATCCTTTTAGTTTTATTCTGATTGTCATCTCCTATCTCTAAAACATACATAGTTTATCCATTCCATGACATTTTTAGATGATATACATCTCTTATAAGAAAATTTGGTCACAATTCTCCTTAGATTTACAAATATTTCTGAAAATAGTAGCTATCTAAGATTTAGAAATCAAATATAAATGAGTGTTGACCCTCTTTGAAACTCTTCAAATGGTAAAATAAAATTGATTTTGATTTTAGAATTGGTGCTTATTCATGATCTCTCTATCTACGGATTGGATTAACTAGATTAGTGCTTTATGCATTGGGATTTAGAGTTTACATTAATTTATAGATATAATTTATTGCATTACAACTAGTACTATAAAAAATTCTTACCAAAATCCATTCTTACAGACATCCTTGCTATCACCTTAGCAATCCTATCAAATTCATTAGAGCATTTACTTAATTCATTGAATCAATGGAAATAATGAATTGACATACAATCTAAGTGAATTACATTTAATTGGACAAGATTTTTTCACAAAACATTAGAATGACTAGGCAATAAAAATGGAGACAAATTTCAGCAAGAACATATATGGGGACAATTCAACTTTCTATTAATCTTCTTTGAAATTTGTATACAATTGTAATAAAACTCGGAATGAATCTAGAGAAAATATTAGATCCCCATAACATCAAAATATTCTCAAGTATTTGTAGAGAAAATACATCATAAGTTTTGCAATATTAAACTAGACTGAGCCATATTCAGTAACGACGAAAATTAACAATGAAATTGGACCCTTCTCTAGCCTTGGAATCTCACTTAAATAGAGTGAGATGCAACAAGCTTCAGGCATAGAGAACTAACAAATGTCAATTGGACAAAAAATATTTACATTTATCTTTCACAGAAAGACAAAAAACTATGTAATAGAAAAACTTATATATTAGATTATTCTTTAGCTAAGCCCCTCTTCTATTACATTTTCAAATGCTACAAATCCCATGATTGGCTTTTAGTTATTCTGAGTCCTTGGCATATGTAGCTATCAAGTTTTCCAATGATGTGTTAGGCTTTAATTCTTGCAAATCCACCTCTACTTTGGCATTTCCACTTGCATCATCATGTACTACCAAGGTGATAGTTATATTTGGTTTCATTTCTACCACATCATCCATATGTATTTCATTTGGATTCATCTCATCATCATCACCATCAACATCTTCCACCTACTCATCAGAAGCAACATTAGCCATCTGCTTGTCAAAGAGGGTGTCATCTATCCGATTAAACTATAGAATATCACTTTTCTTTTTTATCACATATTCTACCTCTTTATCAATACTAATACAATCTTGCTCTAAAAAATTAAAGAATAATTTGGCCTTCACTATTTCTTCTATTGTGGCTACCCACCATGCATGTCCTTTTTTGTTTATGACTTCATTCATTCTTAAACAAAATAGATCATCTAATTCTTTAGCCCATTCATCTTTATTTTTCAATTTATTTTTCTTATCCAAAGAAAGTGGGAATAAATCAAATTTCTTACTCTTGTACTTATCCAAATAGCTAACAATTCTTCTTTGTAGCTCAACTCTCTTATCATCAAATTCTACGAGATCATGAGCAAGATCATAAGTTATTGCAATATGAACATGTGAAGACTTTATGACAGAGTAGCACAAGAATGCGATTTCCTTTTTCCTCTTAATCCACTTATTGACAATATGTTTCAAGGCCTCATCACTTGCTTTTATTTCATCCCATATGTTTATTACTTTTTCTAATTGATCATAAAATAATGGCCATTCAATTTTATCAACCAGATACATGAGAGCCTTTCTTAGTTTGTCTTCATATTGCACATTCAGGTATACAAGTAGAGCCCATAATTTTCTCTTTTCTTCTTCAAAATCTTCAGCTGTGTAATATTGTGGCCTTTGTGGAGTATTGGGCATTACTATGAGAGGAGTGGATTTAAAACGCTCCACTAGTTAGCAAGGGTATGTGATCTTAGGCCTAGTAGACCATCCCAAAACCTTAGTTTCAAGTTCAAATCTCTTTTGCATTTCTTTATTATAGGCTTCTAAAACATTTTCATATTTATTTTGTAGTTCAAACATTGCCTTCTCTTCTTTCTCTATAGTAGCCAGGACTAAGTAAGATGTTCCAACATTCATATGTGCAGCCTCTGCATGGGTGGTATTTGCTACTCTTTTTACAATGATATTCTGCATTGATCTAGAGTCATCTGGCTATGATGAAATAACCCTTGATTCTTTCCTTACTGAAAAAATAACTAAGGCAGTCTGGTCCTCACTGAAAGTAGTACCTTTGAATTCTCTCTTTTTTTGATCTTGTAGGTCCAATTTATTTCAAACAGAATTGAAAACTAAAGCAACTACAATATAAAAATTTGGTAGCAGTAAAATATTTGATGCTTTCACCATCCACCTCCCCTCTTTAGGGTTTATACTTTGGAATTCCTACATCATCTCTTCTTTTACTTGATTCTACAAGGCCGCCTCCTCCAGTTTTGGATGCTCTATTCTTAACTTATTACATTTTTCCTCATATTTTTCTATGTTTTCTCTCCATGCAAACTAGTGGAAGGCTTTTGACTTAACAAAACTATCATCTAACAAAAAATGATGACTAGCTTGTTCTATCACATGGTCTAGTTCCCTTCCTCTATAATCTCCCACTATTAATCAAGGCTTGGCATAGGAGGTTCTTGGAGATTTCGCTCATCTGATTCTACCTAGTAATAAAAAATCCTCCTTGGGACCCCAACTATTCAATTTTCTCTCTAGTAATTGGTTCCTCTTCAATCCAAAAACAAGATTGTATAGATGAATATTCCTTAATGTGAGGACCTTGAACTTTTATTATTTTGTGCCTCTTAGGGGAGGGCTCATCAGGTCTCTCTTCCAAGACAAAACTAGTGGATCCTATTATTTGTTTCCCCTTATCCACAATGGCTTTCTTATTTTGTATCACATTATAACCTAACCTTTTCTAGACAATCAATTGTCCTACCCCTACATTGGGAGTGAATGCCAATCTCCTTATAATCTCTTTGGCCTTATCTAGATAAGCATTAGTAAAAAAATGTTTTTTCTTATTCATAGTTTCCATTATTTTAGGAAAAGTAATCATGAGTTTCTTGATTCTATCTACATTTTTGCTGGCATTATCTAGACGATTATAATCTCCATCAAAAAAATGGATAAACTCCAAAACCCTTGACAAAACCCTCCACTTTTCTTTCTAGGTTTCTTGCTCCTACTAGGAGAACTCATTTGTTATTATGTCCTCAAGGTAATATGGCTCATGTTTTATTTTACCAAGCTTAGCTTTGTGCCTAAAAGCCAAGTCATAGAATCCCTCAGTGTTACAAAAAGGAGAATGAGACATAGCCATCTTATATTGGTCTAGTAGTTTATATAAAGGGATAGCCAACCACCTTTTGTAATCACAAACTAGTGAGCTACAATACAAGTTGGGAAAATTGACCCTCTTCCCATTTTCATCAAATTATTTTCCTCCAATCCTCCTAGTGCCACAAAAGCTTAGCTACCTCTACCTTTAATGGAATTTGGTAGGGGTAATACATGAGGAGTTCCTCTGAAACCATAAATCCTAAAAATAGTTGAAACACAGTATGGGATAATGTCTCCCCAATTATGTGATACTTTTAAATTCGTAGGAATATCCATGGGCCTAATAAGATTTACCATTGTATTAGGCACTCTGGAATTGTCACCTTATAAAATGCAACTCAATTCTGAAGCAAAGTACCTATCAAATTTGACAAAACTAGCTTTTTTTGCATCCGATGTTATATTTGCACTCCATAGAAAAACTACTTGTGCTTCTCCATCCTATTCTCTATTCAACTTCATTTCCTTACCAAAGTATCCTACTCCTTTGAACAAAAACATATGCATCAACAAAGAATAGTGACCAAAAGTTTTATCTACCTTGCCTTTTGCAATCCCCACCAAGCCTATGTGAATTTCCTTTGCTAAATAGGAGGCAATATAAAAAATAACATCAACACCAAAAGAAGAAATCTAAATGATCATATACATAAAACTTATGGGCACAACATTCTATTCATCTTCACCAAAAACTCTACACAGATACTCGTATGCCTCCATAGCCCGGGTAGTGAAATACCCCTTTTTGAATGGTTCTCTAGAGGATGCTATGATCACTGGAAAATTTCCAATTATGCCTATATCTGGTCGTAGTGCACCCTACCTAATTGTATCCTTTGATGAATATTCTTTTTCTAGCTCTTGTAGGTCAATGGGTACATTATATTCTATCAGTGGCTCTAGGCCAAATACCTCTTGAATTTTCTTAGGGCTAATTGTGATCAGAATCTCCCCATCAATTCTTCTTACTACTTTGATTACTGAATCATAATTTTTTGCAATAGCCTCTAAGAGTTCATAATCCATAAAGACACTAGGAACCACTACCTTTCCCATATCAAAGTTCTAGATATTTGCATGAGGGGCAAATAAATTCTTTTCTAATAAACATTTTTTAAACAAACAAAGCCTAGTTTGGGAAGTTTTTGCCATCGCTAATCCAATTGCTCTTATTGTATAAGCCATCTACAATTTTGATTCTATTGTTTAATGAGGTTAATTTTTTCACTTTCAAAGTTTCATTTGTGGATTCAAGTAGTAATTCAAGAAGATCATCATGGATACTCCTAGCCAAATAGTGTTCCTGACTAGAGAAAACCTTCTTTGGAGGCATATTGAATACAATTTATAGAAAACTAGATTACTTCAAAGAGTGTGGAGCAGAGGAACTTACTTGATTTTCTACTTATTCTTCTCTAGAATTTTGCAATGCTTTGTGAGCAAAGGGAAATTTTTCCACATTTTGATCAAGCCCAATATAAATTCTTAATATGTTCTTCTTTGGAGGCCTAAAAAATTTGTTCACGTAGGATGGAAATGAAAAAAAGTTTTGCAATATACTCTATTTTTTTCTAACATGAGAAGCTTTCATTCCTCATTAATGAACTGTAATGAAAATTGGGTGGCACCACATTCAGAGTTTAAAAGTATGTCATCAATCTCCAAAAATATGACTATCTAAGAATAAAACTTTCACTTGCCATGCTTGAAGTCAAACCAATGACCTTTCTCCACATATTCTTTTCCTTCGCTACTAGGAACATAAACTAGACCCACTAGTTCTAGAGGACATGTGTTGCCAAGTCACTACATCACTATGCATAAAAAGTGAACATGTTGTCTATGCAACATAGTGACAACCATTGATTTCTTTTCAATTTGATGACATGCATTTGATTCATTTTTCAATACAACTTTCATGGGTCCCTCCTTTTCTCCCTTTGGTCACTATGTCACTACCCTTAAAAAATGAGCAACTGTCGATAGCAACTTGGCAACAATCATTGATCCATCTTTAATCCAACAATCATAGGTTTTATTTTCTCTTTCCATTTGGGTGTGGGTCCATTTCACTATCTAATGTGGAAATATCTAGAAAAGCTAGCATATAATTCAATATTTTAATTCGTTTTATGACATCATAGGAATGGGCTCCATTGTGTTTCGTATTTTAAGGTTAGGCAATATGTAGCTACTTATAGAAAGCAAGGACTTTCTGGTTGCAAAATAGTGACCTCTCATGTTCTTGAAAATTCTAGTGCATACACGTTTCTTCATAGGATGCCAACGTGTCAAGAAGATTGTGTGGTTTATTTTCAATGAAAGGATTATTGGGACCCACCTTTTAAATTGCTGTTGCAAACCCACTTTCTATCAAGGTGCTATGTTGCTACCTGCAAGATTCCTTATTTTCCCAATCATGACATAGTGACCTCATTAATACTATTAAAAATCTAGTGTCAGGAAGATCTCCATGTTTCCATCAAGATTACCATAATCAATGCCTCTAACAAAGTAATAAAGGCACACAATGATACTACAACTGAGAACTTTACGGTGCCCATATTTTTCCAATAATTTATCATCCTTTCTATTCTCTGGTAATGTGTTATGTCACTATTGGAAGTGTGCATTCCTTTTTTGGTCACGACATAGTGACCCATTGGGAAAAACCAAACTCCCGTAATGTTGATTTCAACTTGTTCTAGCTAGTCCCTTCTCGAACACTGATAACTTTGACATCAATCAGATCACAAAAAAGTTTGAATCATTTAAGATTCTAGCACCCACTTTCCACTTTTTGATACTGCCCTTCCAATTCATAGTATTTTCTATGTTGATTGGGTTAAAAGGCTCACATTTTCTCTAGACAACATCAAGATCACCATAGATCTTATAAAGATCGGACAATGCAAACAACTTCAATAACAAGCACTGGAAAAGTGGTAATTTAAATGGGTCTTGAAGGAATATTCAAATTTCAAAACATCTCATACCAAATTAAATTTATAAAAGCACAAGACCTAGGCATAAAGCTTATGGTTTAATAGGGTTTCTCATAGGGTTTTAAAACTTGCAAAAATGAAAAACCAAAACTCTAGTAGGCAAGACATAGAAATTATTTTGATTTTTATACCTAGAACTAGGAAAATTTTATATTGTAAAAATTAGACCAACTGTGGCTCTGTCTGGGGACATTGAAAACACTAGATTGAAATGAGGGCTCAGAATCCCTAGAAAATTAGACCACAAACTTGACTTCCTTTGAACTTGACAACTTAGAGAGAGCAACAACAACAGGGATATACAAATGTAAAAGAAACCTAAAACTACTACTAATGGATAAAACAAGTATTTTAGTAGAAATACTTCTTCAAGAACTATCCATGAACTGGTAGTTTAAGAATGTTACCTAATAAGTCCTTTAGCAAATGAGAATCCTCTCCCAATAAAACTTCAATTAGATAGGTACCCAACTATATAGTGTCAAATTTTCCATGTTTTCCCTCATCTTCAATTCATGCATTCCACATGAGGACTAGTTCTTTATGTTCAAACTTTTTACTAATTATTCTTCTATCATATAGTGTCTTGACCTGTAGTTGCAACTTTTGGTTTGAGAGAGATGCTTCTCTCCTAGTTTCTACTAGTCTGCTAGTCCGACAAGCTCATCCAACCTTTCTTACATATCATCAATAATATCTTCATCATATAACTAGATGTAATTATAAAGTCCCACCAGGTTATTTTGAGGCATCCTTGCCTGAATTCCACACACAATATCAAAAGGTGCTATAGCAATGGCTTTCTTCACAGTCGCATTATCAGACCATATTGCTAATTGTAACTTGGAATCCCATGCTTTCTTGTTATCATCTAGGGTTCTCTTAATAACTTTTAACAACCTTTTGTTTGTAGATTCAACTTGTCCATTTCCTTATGGATGGTAGGGAGAAGATGTTGATCTTGTTATTCCATACTTATCACAAAATTTTATAAATACCACAGATTTGAAGCACATTGTATTATTTGTCAGAATTTTTTTTGGGCAACCAAATCTTGAAATGATGTTCTTGAGAAGAAAATTTTTTACAACCTTACTTGTTGGATTTCTTGTTGGAATCCCCTTTACCCACTTTTTGAACTAATTAGTAGCAACCAAAATCCATGAATAGCTACTACTAGACTTAGAAGAAATTTCACCTATAAAATCCATTCTCTATTGCTGAAATGGTGCTTGAACTTCAACTTTCTTTAATGGAGTATTACATGAAAATTTTGATTTACTTGAAAACCTTTGATATGCATCACACTTTCTAACCATTTCCTAAGCATCCTTAAAAAAGGATGGCCATTAGAATCTAACTCTCATTACCTTGTGTGTAGTGGTCTTGGCCATATAACTCCACTATTCATCTTAATCAATATTTCTATTGATTTCTTCTGATCAACACACTTTAGCACTATTTCTTCAAAATTTCTCCACCATAAGCTATTCTAAACAATAATATATTTGATGGCTTGTAACTTGGTGCTTCTCTTTTCATTTTTAGTCAGCTAAGCAGGAGCTTCCATGTGTTGTAGATACATTTTCCATAATATTGGTGACTCCATAAAACATTGAACTTCATGCTTAATCACAATAGGCAACTTCTCAACTTCTTGGATAATTAACTCAGCTCTAAATGCATTCACACCCATGTCTAAGAAACAAGTAGAATCTTTGTCAATTTATTCCCTCAAAATATGGCTCACCCTTGGCTCTCTATCTACTTTGACAGCCTTATCTCATATGCGAAAAGTTTCATAGGTTAGGTCACATTGTAGGCTACCTCACATAGTAGCACTCCATTTTCTAGAGAGCAACATTCCATAGTGTGGAGGAATATCAACTACAAGGACTAACATAGTCAATTCTACCATAGGGTATGCAACTAGCTTAAATGGTAGAGCATTGATAGTACCTATCACTGGAACTTCTCTAGCATCCATACCTCTACATCTACCTTGCTTAGTATCTACTTTCAACCCTAGCGCTTTCATTACTTTGAAGGGCATGATGGTGTTAGAGGCTCTTGAATCTATCATGCAATTTTGTAGGGTTTTTCCCTTTATAATCAGACTGAGAAAAAATGGCTCAATATCTTCTATATATGTTACTAATGAATCATCCAAGAACATTTGGGAAATTTGAGATATAATACCACTATCTTCTACTACTAATGGGGTTTGAAAAATGACATTTTGTACTACAATATTGTTATTATTTCCTATCCCTCCCAACCATGACAAAGCTTTTCTTTTATGCTCTTCAATTCTAAATAATTTAGGTAAAGGTACCTTTACTATTATTTGTGACAACATAGATATCATATCAATAGGTTTAGATATAGTGGGTTTCACAAGAATACCTAGAGTTGAAACCTTTTGAATAGAAGGCACTATTATTTTCTTGACAGTATTAGATCTTGATTGCCTTTCTTGCACGATTGCTTTGGCTATCTCATTTGTTTGGAATTGAACCTTCTTCTTGGGTTCCCACTTCTTGGTTATGTCTTTAACTTTAACTATCTCTACATTAGTCTTATTATTTTCATCTTTCATCTTGTGTTTGATATCCTTTATGAATATACTAGAAGGCTTCCCAACATCATTATTAACTATTCAGTTTTTCAAATTGTAATTGCTATGCACTTGCAAAATCATCTCTATAGTGATCCTATCAATGTCCTCCTTAGAGGGCATTCTCAAGTTTACATAACAAACTTTAGAATATGTAACATATACTTGATCTTCATCATAACCTTTCTCATCTAGGAACACTTGTTGATGATGTAACTAATAGAAAACTCTCTTATTTGCAAGATCACTTTTAGTTTCTTCCAAATCATAATACATAAAATCATCAAAAATGTTGACCATATTATAGCTTACATCATCATGACTTTTTTCTTCTTCCTCCTCCTCATTTTGTGCATTTTGACTTGAAGCGAATGATTGAGCAGCTACATAATAATCTAAAGAGTGAGGCGATTGACATATAATACACCATGGCACATCATCATTCATATTAATAGAGCTTCTTTGTAGAGGATCTGGTGTACCCTTATCTTTTACATTTTGGGCCTAGCTAGGAATTGGTTTACCATCCTTCCATTGATTGGTATAAGGATAGTTCTGCATTCTAGGTTATATTTTGAAATTATTTTTGTTCACTGGGGCTTTCTCACCAACATTAGGCTTATGTAAATTGAAAGTAGCTAGGTTCATTTTTTTCAACAAGTCCAATAACTAACCTATTGTGAGTTTTTCAGGTTTCTTACCTGCAGGTATTTTATCAACTTCTTTCTTATTGTTATTCTTGGGATTGAACAACTTTGGGTCATCTCTCCTACCAAACTTGCCAGATTCTTTCAAATTATTTTCAATATTCACTGCAATCTTATAAGCATCTCTCAATGTTTTATGATCTTTATCCCTCAACTAGTAAGCTATCTTCCTATCAAAAACATTAAAATAGGTTGTAAGACAAACATCCTCATTCAACCTCATTTGAGGTTCTTGCTACATTGGCTTGGTTGAGAACAACACTTTGAGATTATTAAAGTTGTATGATAAGGACTTGAGTAATAATGGTGGATGATGAGGCAGGGGTAGATTGAGATATTTTTTGATTTAAAATTACTAGTCCACAAGTAGATACAAAAGTTGCAGTCAGGGTAGACAAGTTTGGCCATGAACCCAACACAGAATTAGACTTTATGAACTAATTTTTTGTTCTAGTTTCTATAGTTGAGGCTTCATTATAAAACTTTTTGAGTTCCTTTGTAAGATCTTCTTTCTCTTTCCTAGCCTTTTCCAAATCTAAATCCAATTTTGACATAGGAGGGTTTACAGGTTTACTTTCTACTACTTGAGGGCCATTTATCTGGATTCCTATAGCTTTTCCTTTTCCTTTATCTATCTATTTGATAGTAGGTTCTACCTAGTTATTTTGGATAGGCTTGTAGGGTTGAGCTTGGGAAATAATAGGTTCTTGTTTTTGGCTTAAACTCTTTCCTTTTTCTTGAACTTTTGTTCTTAAACTATCTACAACTCCAAAGACATCAACATTAAGGATTGAAGTTCCTTCTTCTAACTTGTTTTTTTGTTCTTTTAAGGCATCCATCCTTCTAAGAAAGTTATCTCTTTCAACAATGGCATCTAGGGTGGATTGCTCTCTTTCCTATTCTAGATGAGCATGTTTAGCTTCTTCCTCAGCAACCCATTTCTTCAAAACTCCTATCTTTGATCGTACTTCTTTAGGATCTGTAGAAGTGGCTTTTAAATTAGTAGGATCATCCAAATCTATAAGATTAGTTTCCATGTATGGGACTACTCTAAGATTAAAAGGATCTTCAAATGCACTCCTAAATCCTACCCTATGATTCATCTCAGCTATCAGATCTGGCCTAAGTGGTGCATTCCTTGCTAGTGACATATGCTTGTCTTGATAGACTCTTTCATCTAGTAATGGGGTATTAAATATTCTTCCTAAGAGAGTTGTGGTTTTTGATTTAGAACTGAGTGAAGATGACTTGCTTCCTACCACTAGTTGGTATTGTGAATTAACTAATATACTACCTCTTGGTTTCCATTTGGGGTTTGGGTCTTCCTTTTTCTTATTTAGGGTTTTCCTACTGCCTTGACATAAGTTAGTATACATTGGTACATCAGGATTGGCTTTTGTGTAAGCTCTTTTGTTTCTCCTTTTGTCAGCCATATTTACTATTTATCAAATAAGCACTAGCTTCAAAATTTTAACTTCAATTTATAGATCTAATTAATTATATTACAACTGGTACTATTAGTAATTCTTATTGGAATTCATTCTTGTAGACATCCTTCCTATCACTTTAGCAACCCTATCAAATTCATTAGAGCATTGACTTCATTCATTGAATCAATGGTAATAATGAATTGACATACAATGTAAGTGAATTGCATTCAATTGGACAAGATTTTCTCACACAACATCAAAATGACTAGGTAATAACAATGGAGACAAACTTCAGCAAGAACAGATATGGGGACAATTTAACTTTGTATTAATCTTCTTTGAAAATTGAATACAATTGTAATAAAACTCAAAATGACTCTAGAAAAAAATATTAGACCCCTATAACATCAATATATTCCCAAGTATTTGTAGAGAAAATATATCACAAGTTTTTCACTAATAAACTAAACCGAGCCATATTTAGTATAGATCAAAATTAATAATGAAATTGGACCCTTCTTTAGCCTTGGAATCTCACTTAAATAGAGTGAGATGCAACAATTTTTAGGCATAGAGAACTGATAGATGTCAACTAGACAAAAGATATTTACATTTAGTTATCACAAAAAGATGAAAAATTGTGTAACAAAAAAACTTATATATCAAATTATTCTTTTGGTAGGCCCCTCTTCTGTTGCATTTTCAAATGCTACAAATCCAATGATTGGCTTTTAGTTATTATGTGTCCTCAACATATGTAGCTATCAAGTTCACCAATGATGTGGCAGGCTCTGATTCCTGCAAATTAACCTCTACTTTGGGATTCCCACTTGCATCATCATGTACTACCAAGGTGTTAGTTATATTTAGTTTCATTTTTGCCACATTATACATCTATCCCAAGGTACTTTCTAGGTGAGATGGTTGCTCTTCTTTGTCTTCTGCTCTCTTTTGATCTTCTAAAGGTGTATCAATGATCTATATTTCATCTAGATTCATCTCATCATCATCACCCTCAACCTCTTCCCACTACACATCAGAAGCAACATCATCCATCCACTTGTACAAGAGGCTATTAGCTAGCCAATTAAACTGCAGAATATCACTTTACTTTTTGATCACATATTCTACCTCTATATCAATACTAATAAAATCTTTCTTTAAGGAATGAAAGAATAAATGGGCCTTCAATATTTCTTCTATTGTGGCTACCCACCATGTATGTCCCTTTTCAGTTATGACTTCATTCATTCTTAAACAAAATATATCATCTAATTCTCTAGCCCATTTATCTTTATTTTTAAATTTATATTTCTTATCCAAAGCAAGCAGGAATAAATCAAATTTCTTACTCTTGTACTTATCCAAATAGCTAAAAATTCTTCTTTGTAGCTCAACTCTCTTATCATCAAATTATGGGAGATCATGAGCAAGATCATATGTTATTTCAATATGGTCATGTGAAAACCTTATGACAAAGTAAGACAAGAATGTAATTTCCTTTTTCCTCTTACTCCAGTTATTGACAATAGGTTTCAAGGCCTCACCACTTGCTTTTATTTCATCCCATATTTTTATTACTTTTTCTAATTCATCATAAAGTAATGGCCAACCATTCAACTTTATTAACTAGATACATGAGAGCCTTTGTCAGTTTATCTCCATATTGCACATTCAACTCTACATGTAGTGCCCATAATTTGCTCATTTCTTCAAAATCTTTAGCTATGTAATATTTTTTCCTTTATGGAGTATGAGACATTTCTATGAGAGGAGTGGATTTGAAAGGTTCCACTTTTGGGCGAAGGTATGTGATCTTAGGCCTGGTAGATAGTTCTAACACCTTAGTTTCAAGTTCAATTCTCTTTTAAACTTATTTATTATAGGCTTCTAAAACCTTTTCATATTTAATTTTCAGTTTAGACATTGCCTTCTCTTCTTTTTCTATAGTAGCTAGGACTAAGTGAGATGTTTCAAAATTCATATGTGCAGGCTCTACATGGGTGGTATCTACTTCTCTTTTTACAATGATATTCCCCATTAATCTAGAGTCATCTGGCTATGATGAAATAGCCCTTGATCCTTTCCTTAATGAACAAATAACTAAGGCAACCTCGTCCTCACTAAAAGTAGTACCTTTGAATTCTTTCTTGTTTTGATCCTATAGGTCCAATTTATTTTAAACAAAATTGAAAACTAAATCATCTTCTATATCCCAATTGGGTAGTAGTAAAATATTTACCTCATGTAATTTTGCTTGGGTAATAAAAACTCCTCCTTGGGACCACAACTATTCAATTTGCTCTCCAATAAGTTTTTCCTCTTCAATCCACAAAGTGGATGGTGTAGGTGAATATTCCTCCATGTGAGGACCTTCATCTTTTATTATTTTTCACCTCTTAGGGGAGGGATCATCAAGTCTCTCTTCCAAGACAACACTAGTATATCCTATTATTTGTTTACCCTTATCAATAGTCACTTTCTTATTTTGTATCACATTATAACCTAACCTTTTATTAACAATAAATTGTCCTACCCCTACATAGGGAGTGAATGCCAATCTCCTCATAACCTCTTTGGTCTTATCTGTATAAGCATTAATAAAAAAATGTTTTCCATCATTCATAGTTTACATTATTTCAGGAAAAGTAATAATGAGTTTATTGATTTTATCTACCTTTATGCTTGCATTATCTAGAGGACTATAATCTCCATCAAAAAAATGGATAAAATCCAAAACCCTTGAGAAAATCCTCCACTTTTCTTTCTTGGTTTCTTGCTCCTACAAGGAGAACTCATTTCTTATTATGTCCTCAGAGTAATATGGCTCATGTTTTCTTTTACCAAGCTTAGTTCTACTCCTAAAAGACAAGTCATAGAATCCCTCAGTGTCACAAAAATAGGAATGAGACATAACCATCTTATACTAGTCTAGTATTTTATAAAGGGATAGCCAACCACCTTTTGTAATCACAAATTGGTGAGCTATAGTACTAGTTGGGAAAATTGACTGTCTTCCCCTTTTCACCAAATAATTTTCCTCCAATCCTCCTAGATGCAACAAAAACTTAGCTACCCCTACCTTTAATGGCACCTAGTAGTGTAATACATGAGGAGTTCCTTTGAAACCATAAATCCAAAAAATAGTTGAAACAAAGTATGGGATAATGTCTCCCCAATTATGTGATACTTTCAAATTAGTAGGATTATCCATGGGCCTAATAAGATTTTCCAGTGCCTTAGGCACTCTGGGATTGTCACTTAATAAAAGGCACCTCAATCCTAAAGAAAAGTACCTATCAAATATGAGAAAACTAGTTGTTTCTACATCCCATGTTATATCTGCACTGGACAACTGAACTAGTTGTGCTTCTCCATAGCCCAAGTAGTGAAATACCCCTTTTTGAAAGGTTCCCTAAAGGATGCTATAATTGTTGGAAAATTTCCAATTGTGCCATTATGTGCCCTTAGTGCACCCTACCTAATTGCATCCTTCTTTGATGAATATTCTTTTTCTAACTCTTGTAGGTCAATGGGTACATGATATTCTATTAGTGGCTCTAGGCCAAATACCTCTCAAATTTACTCAAGGCTAATTATGATGAAAATATCACTATCAATTATTCTCACTACTCTGATTGCTAAATCATTATTTTTTGTAACAACCTCTAAGAGGTCATAATCCATAAAGACATTAGGAACCACCACCTTTCCCAAATCAAAGTTCTAGATATTTGCATGAGGGGCAAATAAATTCATTTTTGAAAACCATTTTTTAAACAAAGGAAGCCCAATTTGGGAAGTTTTGGTATTTAGTACTCAATTCCCCTTATCATATAACCCATCTACAATTTTGAGTCTAGGGTTTGATGTGGTTAATTTTTTTAGTTTCATAGTTTCATTTGTGTATTCAGGTAGTAATTCAAGAATATCATCATGGATATTCATAGAAAAATAGTCCTCTTGATAAGAGAAAACCTTCTTTGGAGGCATATTGAATACAATTTACAGAAAACTATATTACTTCAAAGAGTATGGAGTGGAGGAAGTTGCTTGATTTTTTGCTTAATCTTCTCTATAATTCTATGATACTTTGTAAACAAATGGAAATTATTTCACATTCTATTCAAGCCTAGCACAAATTGTTAATAACTTCTTCTTTGGAGCCCTAAATTTTTTTTCACATAGGATTGAAATGGAAAAACTTTCCACAATATACTATGTTTTTTTCTCGCATGAGAAGCTTTCATTCCTCATTAATGAAATATAAGGGAAACAAGGTGGTAGTACATTCAAATTTTAAAACTATGGCATCAATCTCCAAAAATTTGATGATCCAAGAATAAAACCAGGGATGACTCATTTTCCACTTGCCATGCTAGAAGTCAAACCAATGAACTTTCTTTGCATATGCTTTTCCTTCACTACTGGCAACATAAATTAGACCCACTAGTTCTAGAGTACACATGTCACCAAGTTGCTACATCGCTATACATGAAAAGTGAGCATGTTGTCTATGAGACATAGTGACAATTGTTGATTTGATTTCAATTTGACGATGCACATTTGATTCAGGGCTCAATACATCTATGGTGAGTACCTTCTTTGCTCCCTTTGGTTGCTATGTCACTACCCTTAAAAAATGACCAACTCCCCATAGTGACTTGGTGATGATTGTTGATCCATCTTTAATCCAATGATCATAGGTTTTATCTACTCTTTCCATTTGGGTGTGGGTCCATGTCATTGTCTAACTTGGAAATATCCTATCAAGCTAGCAAATAATTCAATATTTTAATTCCTTTTGTTACATCATAGGACTGGGCTCCACTGTGTTTCATATTTTTAGGTTATGCACTATGTCAGTACTGGAAAAAAGTAAGGACTTTCTAGTCATGACATAGCGACCTCTTGTGTTCATGAAAATTCTAGAACATACATGTTTCTTCTTAGAATGCCAACATGTCAAGGTGATTATGTGGCTTATTTTTTATGAAAGGATTTTTGGGATCCAACTTTTAAATTGTTGCCCCAAACCCACTTTCTGTCAAGGTGCTATGTTATAGATTACGATAAAAGAAGGTTTTGAAGCGGCCCCAAAACCCTTTAACAAAAACAATAAAGATAGGCAATTAAGTCCACCAAGAATAGACCAACAACCTACTGAAAAACATAATGAAAATCAGGTTTTACAGGGACCTGAAACCACTAGCAAAGTTCAATAAGAGTATTTAGGTTTTACAAGGACCTGGAACCTGAAATAAAGTTTTAACAAAAAATAGGACCAGAACCAAAAACATAGACCAAATAAAGGACCTATACATAAACAAAAACAACATAGAAGACCCAAAGCTTCTATTGCAGTTTTTTAATCATCTTGACAACCTCCTTCTTGATCATAGCAGTGGTCTGAATGGAAGTGGTAGTTGAAGTCACAACAGCTTACAGGGCTTTCTTCCTCAAACTCTACCTTGTCTTCTTACTTGGGCCCTCCGAAGAAATAGTGTCTTCATTAACTCTTTTTCCAAGGCTAGCTGCAGTGGCACAAATGCTTGATGTTACTTGCTCCATTTTTGTTCCACTTTCCTTGATGAGCATTCTAAGATTTAACTCATAATCTTTAAGTTTTTTAGGGATATCTCCCATTTGCACCTCTAAGTGATTTATTATGGCCTGATCAACATCTTTTTTGTGTTGCATTATTTTCACTTTCTTCTTCAGCCCCATAATTTCATTATATATCCAAGAATCAACTTGGAGAATAGAGTCTTCTTTGAGCTTTGCAGAATGTAAAAAAGAAAGCTTGTTGTCCTATGTGGTGAATCACAAATGTCATCAGTACTCTCATGTAAAGGGGAAACAACCTTATCCATTTGTTCCACCCTATCCTTTTGGACCTCCTTTCTATTTTCAATAGGGGCTTCTTGCTAGACTGGATCCTCCTTTTGTTGTTCCCCAATCTCCATAGCAGGAGTAGAAGCCAGAACCATATGATCCACATCCTTCATTGTAGTTGGATCATCTATTAAGTTATCTTTGTCTATAACATTCCCCCCGAATATAGTGTGATTACCTTCATTGTCAGAGATGCTCTGTTCTGAGTTACCCTCTGAAGTATCATCCTCTTTTTCTTTATCTAATTTTCCTTTTGTTTTTGGATATCCCTCCAAATTTGAGCTGAATTACCCAACATTTGTCCCTTCCTCTTCCTCTAGGATATCCTTCTCAGAACCCTTAGAACTCTCTGACTTATACTCCATTTCAACAATATGTTTATGAGAACTTGAGGGTTTAGGTTTAACCTTTTCTTTCCCTTTAACATTTCCATCCATCTTACACATCTTGGACTGAGAACCTTTCTTCTTGTCAGAGGAAGGAGTCGAAGCAATGGACTTATTTTTGCAATAGCCCTCAATAAGAAGTATTAGACCTTCATGTAAGATAGGTTGAGACTCCTTCTTCCTATTGGAAAATAAGCTTTGAAGCAACAAAAAATGCAGATAGAAAGGGAAAGAAATTCTATCCTTGTATCTAAAATGGTTGAGGAAAACAAAATGAAATTTTTGAACTCTTTTGTTCCTACCATCTAGTATAAAATACTCATGAATGCAGCAAAGCACATCATGCCAGATACCTTTAATCTACTCCACATCAAAAAATTCTCCACTCTTTTCCAGTTGCTTCTCCGCATCATCCATCTTTGGGAATTTTTTTGAGGCCGCATTGGAGATAGTGGTTTGTTTTGAGAACTTAATGCCACATGTGGGGAGCCTTGTGACCTTGGAAATGAATTCCTCAGTAAGCTTCACAGTGACTCCATGGAGAGTGACTTTGTCATCAGCCCAATTTTTAAAGAAAGCAGTAGTGATATGAGGTTTGAAGCCATGCAAATGCTCTAGATAACTAACCACCTTCCCTTTCTAAAGAATCTTCCAAACATCCTGACGAGCCTTCCAACCTTCACATTTTTTGGGTTCTTGTTTCCACAACTCACCCCCCATATTGCCAAGCAAACACAAAACCAAAAACACCTAGATACAACATGTAGAGAGTTTGAAAGGAAACCAATTTTTGGTTGCCTAATTTGGAGGTCGCCTTTTAGGAGATACGTGTTGAGACCACATAAAATTCACATGAATGTACCTCCTCAGGGAAGGTAATTTGAAAGTTGTAAGGCCACTCCACCAAATCATTAAATTTCTAATCCAAACAAATATTTCCCACTTCAGAATGAATGGCTTCATAATTAATAATTTTTTTAAGATCAACATGTTTTTTTAATTCCTCATGCCACCTCACCTTATGCCCTATTTGGATAGCATAGTTGGCTATCATGTCAGCAACACCATTGGCCTCACGGTATGTATGGGAAATGACCACCTTATCAAACTTTTGAATTAAGGTTTTAATTTCCATAACCATTGCTTCAATAGACCATGAGATAACATTTTTATTATTTAGGGTATTTATAATGTTGAAAGAATCACCTTCCAACCATAATTTGGAATACGCCAACTCAATAGCTAGCTTAATAGTATAGAGGGCAGCAGTGGCTTCAGTAATGTGGCTATTATAATTACTAGTCTGGATAGCAATAGCGTTAATAACATTACCCACCTCATCTCCCAGGACCCCTCCACATCCTGCTCTTCCCGAGTTACCCTTTGCAGCTCCATCAAAGTTCCCTTTGATCCATCCAAAAGGAGGCACCTTTCACTTTATACTCAATCTAGGATTATTAGTTTTCAGATTGGACCTTTTAGATCATAAAGGGTTCTCAAAGTGGAAATTTTGCTTAGAAATTCTCTGGGATTTAAAGATCTCCTTGATGGCTCTAATGATATTTTGACCAATCACCCATCCCAGAAGATCTTTACTCCTAAAAATTTGATTATTTCTTTCTTTCTAGATTCCTCACTAGAGGTGAGGGAGAGTAAGCTTCCAAAGAAAAAGAGCATCAGGATCCTTAGAGGGGCGAAACTAGCTTCTAAAAGAGAGCTCCACATTGTTTTGATGGACCCATGTTAAACCCCAGAAGTTAAGAATCTTCGTCCAGACTTGCTGGGTGTAGGAACAATTCAAAAACATATGGTCTGTATCTTCAAAACCATTTTTACATAAAATACACCTATTAACCACATTAATACCTCTTTTTGGAAAATTATCCAGGGTTAGAATTTTATTTTGAAGTAGAATCCAAAAGAAGATATTTATTTTGGGAATGAGACCCTTAATCCAGGCATGAGACCAAAGAGGTTGACTTCCCTTATCCTTTGAGGCAAATATAAAAGAGACTTTAAAATAGCCACTAGGGTTAGCATGCCAAATAACCTCATCCTCAAGATTAGGATATACAAAAACTGCATTGGGAGATAATTGAATACTGCTAAAGCCTTGATCAACATAAGTTAAATTCACCCAGGAATCATTTTGCCAATAATAACTAACTAATATGCCAAATCTCTGATTGCATCGGTCAACAAGATCATTGTCAAGGACATCTTCAAACAAGGGATGATCCATTAACCAAACATCTTCCCAAAATTTCACCTATAGCCCATTACCAATTTTACATGAACATCCTTTTCCAAGAGTTTTCTTGGTCCTTTGAATCACCCTCCATATAGAGGAAGGATGAAAAACATCAGGAGCACAGATGAAATCAGGAAGGTATTTAGCATTGGAGAGGTATTTTTGTTTCCATACGGTGCTCCACTCTTTGTTGTCATGATAGACTCTCCAACCTTGTTTTGCTAAAAGAGCATCGTTCATGCGTCTAATTTTCCTAATTCCCAAACCTCCTTCTCTTAATGGTTTGCAAACATTATCCCAAGCAATTAAAGGCATTCTCCGTTTCTCCTCAGAACTAGTCCATAGGAAATTTCTTTAAATTTTTTCAATAGCCTCAGCATATTTTGTAGGGATTCTAAAGAGACTCAAAGCATAAGTAGGTATTCTTTGAAGATAAGCTTTGAGAAGAGTTAACTTACCTGCCTAGCTTAAAATATTCCCTTTCCATCTCGCAAGTTTCTTATTGAATTTGTTAATAAGATCTTCCCAAAAGGTATCAAGGATCTTTAGACCTAGAGGGAGGCCTAAGTAAGAAGAGGGGATGGATCCTATAGAACATCCAAGGATTTTAGCAATTTTATTTTGTCTCTGGATAGGGGTATTAATAAAGTACACAATATTTTTATTCCAATTAACCAATTGACCAGAGGCAGAGGAATATAAGTTAATAGCTTGCTTCAAATTTCTAGCTTCCTTAACTTTAGCCTTGCCCAAGAAGATGGTATCATCAACAAATTATCCATGAGAGCAAACAAGAGGATGGGAAGAAGGTTGTAAACCCTTAATGAAACCTCTATGGATCAAATCCCCAATATGCCTCCCCAAGCAATCATCCATGATAATAAAAAGGATAGGAGATAAAGGATCACCTTATCTCAAACCCTGGGAGGGATAAAAGAACTAAGATGAGCTTCCATTAACCAGAACAACAATAGAAGAGGTAGAGATCAATTGATGAATAAGACCTACAACTTTTTGATCAAAACCAAAAGTAGAAATAATTTTAAGAGGAAAGACCAATCAACTCTGTCATAGGCCTTAGCAATATATACTTTCATAATGAACCCTTGATTGTTAGAACAAGATAAGGAATGAATATTCTCATGAGCGAAGATGATAGAGTTAAATATTTGTCTACCAGGAATGAAGCCATTTTGTTGATCAGAAATAACCAAAGGGATCACTTGGATAAGTCTGGAGGTAAGAACTTTGGAAATAATTTTATAGAAATAATTATAAAGGCTGATCGATCTGAAAAGATCAGGAGAATTAGCACTAATTTTCTTAGGGATTAGGCATAAAAAGGTGGAGTTGACTTCCTTAAGCATCTTTTTGGCTCCATAGAATTGCTTCACAACATAAAAAGAATCTTTTCCTATGAATTTCTAAAGTTTTTGGAAGAAAAACATGGGAAAACCATTAGGCCCAAGAGCTTTATCTCCTCCTAGGCAACTGATAGCTTTGAAAATTTCATCGTCCATAGGTATAGAGCTTAACATTTTATTTTGTTCCTTCTAAACTAGAGGAGGAATCACTCTAAGGATATTAGCCTGACTCTCTAGATTTAAGTTATGATCAGTTGTCCTAAGAGAAGAGAAAAAAGTCACCATTTCTTCCATGATGGCATTGTCCTCTATAATCTTCAGATCTCCCTTTTTAAGGTGTGAAATGTGAAATTTTTTCCTATGTTTAAGAGTAGAGAGATGGAAAAATTTAGTGTTTTTATCACCTTCACTCAACCATAATAGCCTTGACCTTTGTCTCTAGTAGATTTCTTCTTTAGTAATGATGTCATGATATTGAGCCAATTTTTCATTTTCTTCAATGAGGAGATCAGGAGTATAACCAGCCTTTTGAATTTTTTCCTGGGTTATAAGAATTTCCTCCTTCATTATAGTTTTTTTCTCAAAGATGTTCCCAAAGCTATTCTTGTTCCAAGTTTTAACTTTTCTTTTAACATTCTTGAGCTTAGAAGCAACTCTATAAAGGGTTGTCCCTTCAATATCAATACTCCACCATTCTTCCAATTTATTTTCAAACTGAGGGTGTTGCAGCCACATCTTCTCAAATCTAAAAGGAAAATTCTTCTTTAGATTAATCTTCATAGCCAAAAATATGAGGGGGAAATGATCTGATCCAATTTTTTGACTGGCTTCCAACTTGCACCTAAAATCTTTAGTCTAATTTGGAGAAATAAGAGCATGGTCGAGCCTAGCCTGAATACATTCATTACCTACTCTCTTATTACTCTAGGTAAACTGAATTCCATGTAATTCCATATCCATTAAGCCCTCTTTATTTATAAATTCTAGTAAATCCAATCTCCCTTCTAGCTGGGTAGCATTACCTCACTTTTTTTCATGATCATAGAGAGGCACATTGAAGTCTCCCATTATAATCCATCTTCCAAAATAGTCCTTACTTTTAAAATTGGAAATAGTCTCCCAAACCTTTTTCCTTAGTTTCTTAGTGTTGGGAGCATAGATATTCACTATATACCATCCATCCTTCTGGTCAACATTAGTGATTTTGGCTATCATAAGATGTTTGCTTGTAATCAGAATAGATCCAGAGTAATTCTTCTTCCATAACATTAGAGTTCCCCCTGATGCACCTTGTGAACTATTGCATTTATAGAATAATTTTTAAAAGCTTTAATCTATATCACTTTCTCTTTACTCATCTTAGTTTCTTGTAACAAGAGAAAATCAGGCTTTTTTTCTCTAACAAAATTCCTAACAATATCCAATTTGTGAATACTATTCATCCCCCTAATATTCCAAGTTATGATTTTCATATCCTATTTTTTAGGGGTGAAATCCAGAATAGTTGCTTGCCTACCATCAGCAATATTCTACATACTTTCCAATTCTCTAATTTTCTTATTGGGTTTTCTTCCTTGTTTGTCTCGGGAACCAACATTCGATTTCACCTTAGAAGGTTGTTCCACTCTTTTTCCAAATTTGTTTGGAGTAGAAGCAAGAGGATTCTTCTTAGATTGTTGTTCAATTTTGCTACTTCTAGTTTCTATTCCCTTTGTGGTAATCTTGTTATCAGTCCTTTTTCTTTGATTTAATATAAGATTTGATTTTTCTCCAGAGTCTTTCACAACTTCTAGGGAAAGATACTCATCCAAAGGAAAGTTACCATCAGCCTGAGAGGACACCTGGATCTCCCTAGTCTGAGAAGAAAGAAGATCTCCCTCCTCAGGAATATTTCCATCATCAGCCAAGAATTCACCTTCCTCTAGCTTGATTTTGTCCTCCATATTTCTCCATCCATCTTCTATCCTTTGATAGATAATGATTTGTTTTGGTAGATTTGTTAGATCCTCTAGTCTTTGTACAGGTTCTTAGGAATTAGTATTCACACCATGACCTACTATCTCTAAGATAGAAATCTCAAAAGAGAGTACATTCCCCAACTCAACCTGTGGAGCATTAGATTTTTCCATTGAAGGTTCTTTTCCCACCTCAACATTAGGATCAATAGACTCTTCATTATTCTTTTGAGTTTTTCTAAGAACAACTTTGGGTTTCCAAAATTTCTTTTGGTGAACCTTGGGCTTTTTCCCTACCAAAACACTACTTGGAAGATTTTTACTCTTGGAGGGACAATTTCTAACCAGATGCCCCTATTTCTTGCAAGCATAACAAGAGTTGGGCAGATCTTCAAAAAGAATCTCTTGAGATTTTTTACCTAGCTTGGATAGAAGTTCCACCTTATTAGGAAGATGATTTAGGTCTACCACTTTAACAAAGATTCTAGAAAATTGAAGTTTGGCTCTAGAAGCCATAGTACTATCCAAAGCCACAAGTTCACCAAAGGAACTGGTGATACCTTTAAAAATATCCTCATGCCAAAATTTAAGAGGGAGACTAGGAAGTCTAGCCCAAATGGGAGTGCTTAAGAAAAAAGAATCAGAGAGATCCATGTTGGGCTCTCATTTTTTAAAAGTTAGAGAACTTTTACCAAAAGACCATGTTCCACCACAAAGAATTGTATTCAGGTCTTCCATTCATTTGAAGAAAAATGAGAAGAAACCATTCAGCATAGGTGCAATATCTACCTCTCCTCAAATAACCCATTTCCTCTTAGCCATATTTCTCAGAGAATCTAGATCTCATCTAGCCCCTAGAAATTTACCCACTAAGGTAGAATCCATGGAAGACACAAAAAAATTGACTAAAGGATCTGGGATAAAAACTTGAAACTCACCTTTCTCCCAGCAAGACTTTGCAGTCACCGAAGGGAAAAGAGATTTACTAGTAGGTTTCTTGCCAAACAGAGAAGACCAAGTCCTACTTTCTAAGAACCCTTCTTTCAGCCCTTCTGAGGACTTTTCCTTTTTGGGTTGAACAATATCTATCTCGTTCTCGAGATCCTATCCTGATAATTGAAAAGCGGAGGAATCCAATGGTTGGACATGGACCCCACCGAAAGGATCAAATTCAAGCATAGAATTTCTAGCAGATACACATAAAAGCTTCCCATCATCCACATCGACTAGAGGTTCTAACTCACCCTTCTTCTCAGCACCCCCTACCATTCCTCATGGATTTGTACCTCTTGCAAGATTCTCCCCGACCAGTTTCTCGCCTACCTGCCAACCAACAGATTCAAAATTGCCCATACTTTTATGTTCCTACCAACAATATTCCTTATTTTCCTAATCATGACATAGTGACCTCCTTATTACTATTGAAAATCCAATGTCAGTAAGATCTCCATGTTTCCATCATGATTACCATAATCAATGCCTCTGACAAACTAATAAAGGCACACAATGATATTACAATTGAGAACTTTACAATGCCCATCTTTTCTCAAAAATTTGCCATCCTTTCTATTCTCTAGTAAGGCACACTGTCACTACTGGTAGGGTGCATTCCTTTTTTAGTCGTGACATAGTTACCCACCGAGAAAAAACAAAATTTGGTGATGCCAATTTCAACTTGTTAGCTAGTAGTTTCTCTAGCATTGACAACTCTGACATCAATCACATCATGAAATTTTTTGAATCTATCAAGATTCTAGCACCCACTCTCTACTTTCTAACACTGCCATTCCAATTCATAGTAGTTGATAAGTTCCATAGGTTAAAAACCATGCATTTTCTCAATGTGACATAATGACTGCCACAAATCTTATAATGATTAGATGGTGAAAATAACTTCGATAACAAGCACTAGAAAAGTGGTAATTTAAATGGGTGGTGAAGGAATATTAAAAATTCAAAATAGCTTCCTTCCCAATTAAAATTTAAAAAAGCACAAGACTTCGGCATAAAGCTTAAGGTTTAATAGGGATTCTCGTAGGGTTTTAAAAATTACAAAAGAAAAATACCAAAACTCTAGCAAAGCAAGACATAAATTATTTTGATTTTTATATCTAGAACTAGGAAAATTTTATTTTGTAAAAATCAGACCAACAAATTTGAAAAGACCAAAGAATATACAAATGAAGAGATTGGCATTCACTCCTCATATAATTCTACCTAGGTAATAAAAACTCCTCCTAGAGGTTATGAGGAGATTCATATTAACTCCTAATGTAGGGGCAGGACAATTGATTATCCAAAAAAGGCCAGGTTATAATGGGATACAAAATAAGAAGGCCACTATGGACGAGGGTTAAAAAAAATAGGATCCACTAGTGTTTTCTTAGAAGAGAGACCAAATGAGCCCTCCCCTAAGAGGTGAAAAATAATAAAAGATCAAGGTCCTCACATTGAGGAATAATCACCTACATAGTCCCCTTTGCAAATTGAAGAGTAACAATTTAATGGAGAGAAAATTGAATAGCTGGGATCCCAAGGAGGATTTGTTATTACCCAAGAAGAATTAGATGACAAAAATCTACAAGAACCTCCAATGTCAAGCCTTGATTTGACAGTGGCAGATTATAGAGGAAGGGAACTAGACAATATGATAGAACAAGCTAGTCATCAATTTTTGTTAGATGATAATTTTTTTAAGTCCAGAGCCTTCCACTAGTTTGCATGGAGTAAAAACATAGAATGATAGGAGGAAAAATGTAATGAGTTAAGAACAGAGCATCCAGAATTGGAGGAGGCGGCCTTGTAGAATCAAGTAAAAGAAGAGATGATGCAGGAATTCCAAAGTATAACTGCTGAAGAGGCAAATGGTAAAAGCATCAAATATTTTACTGCTACCTAATTGGAATATAAAAAATGCTTTAGTTTTCAATTCTATTTCAAATAAATTGGACCTACAAGATCAAAAAAAGAAAGAATTCAAAGGTACTACTTTCAATTAGGACTAGGCCCCCTTAGTTATTTGGTCATTAAGGAAAGGATCAAGGGTTATTTCATCATAGCCATATGACTCTAGATTAATGGGTAATATCATTTTAAAAGGAGTAGTAGATATCACCCATGTAGAGGTTGCACATATGAATGTCAGAACATCTCACTTAGTCCTAGCTATGGCAGAGAAAGAAGAGAAGGCAATGTTTGAACTATAAAATAAGTATGAAAATGTTTTAGAAGCCTATAATAAAGAAGTTAAAAATACAACTGAACTTGAAACTAAGGTGTTGGGATGGTATACTAGGCCTAGGATCACATACCCTCACCCACTAGTGGAACCTCTTAAATCCACTCCTCTCATAGAAATGCTTGATACTCCACAGAGGCCACAATATTACATAGCTAAAGATTTTGACCAGTAGGAAATATTACATAGCTTGTCCCTAGATTTGTGAGTACTATTATCTCAGTATTGAGCTTTCGTTGTTCAGTAGTTGAAAAACACCAACAAAATGACAAATTTGCTGGAGAGTTGTTCAACACATGTGTGAGAAGTGCTACAGTTTCTTTGGTCATGTCATGTACATGTTTGTCAAATTTTTTTTGTACTATTTATGGTTATGGTAGATTTGTTTTAGTGACAAGCCTTGAGAATTTAGAAAGAAAACGAAACCCAAATGCCACATGTGTACACTAACATATACAACCCTTTCAAGTGTCGTATATATCAAGCCAAAGTTGCAGCCTTATGATTTTGGTGATTGGTTCTTTAGTGTGTCATATATGTTTATATTATCTTGTGTCCTTTCCCTAAAGCTAGGAGTTATTTTATTGTTACTTTTCCCTAACAATAGGGTGTTGACTCAGTCAAGGTTTTAAAGCTAGTGCTTATTTGATAAATAGTTATTATGATGGCAAAAGGAAAAACACAAGAGCCAATCCTAATGTATCAATGTTTATTGAATTACCTCTAGGTGGTAGGAAGAACCTAAATAAGAAAAAAGTAGACCCAAACACCACTTGAAAACCAAGAGGTAGTGTATCAATTAATCCTCAATACCAACTAGTGGTAGAGAGAGAGTCTTCTTCACTTAGCTCTAAATTAGAAACCACAAGACTCTTAGGAGGAATATTTAGTGCCCCATTACAAGATGAAATAATCTATCAAGAAAATAATATGTCACTAGTAGGGAATGCATCCTCTAGGCCAAATTTGATAGCTAAGATGAATCATAGGCTAGGATTTAGTAGTGAATTTGAAGATCCTTTTAAACCTAGAGTAGTCCCATACATGGAAACTAATCTTATAGATTTGGATGATCCTACTGATTCATAAGCCAATTCTAAAGAACCTAAAGAAGTATAACCACAGATAGGATTTTTGAAGAAATGGGTTGCTGAGGAAGAAGCTAAACATGCTTGTCTAGAAGAGGAAAGAGAGAAAGCAACCCTAGATGCCATTGTTGAAAGAGATAATTTTCTTAGAAGGATGGTTGCCTTAAAAGAATAAAACAAGAAGTTAGAATAAATAATTCCAATCCTTCATGTTGTTGTCTTTAGAGATGTAGATAGTTTGAGAACCAAAGTTCAGGAACAAGAAAAGCATCTAAGCCAAAGACAAGAACCTATTATTTCCCAAGTTCAACCTTATAAGCCTATCCAAAATAACCAAGTAGAACCTATTATCAAACAGATAGATAAAGAAAAAGGCAAAGCTATAGGAATCCAAATATATGAGCCTCAAGTAGCAACAAGTAAATCTACAAGCTCTCCTATGTCAAAATTATATTTAGATCTAGAAAAGGATAGGAAAGAGAAAGAAGATCTTGCAAAAGGAACTCGAAAAGGTTGAGAATGAAGCCCAGGCTACAGAAACTAGGAGAAAAATTCAGTTCATAAAGTCTAATTCTACATTGGCTTCATGGCCAAACTTGTCTACCTCAGCTACAACTTATGTACTTACTTGGGAATATCTCAATCTACCCTTGCCTCATCATCCACCATTAGTACTCAAGTCCCTATTGTCCAACCTCAATAATCTCAAAGTGTTGTCCTTAACTAAGTGAATGTAGCAAGAACCTCAAAAGTTGTTTGTTTTTAGAAGAAGCCCATATACATGGAAAAATAAAGACAAATTTCATTTTTAGGTATTCTTAGTTCTCCACACCCTATATCTTTTGATTTAAGAGATAAAGTTGTCAAGTTCTCTGAAAATAATGTTGTTGCTGGTGAAGAGCACTTTAGAATTTTAATAGATATGCTAAATGACTTTGATGTTGAACATGAGGATGCAATGATGAAGTTATTTTTTCATTCACTGACTGAAGATGTAGGGGATTGGTTCAAAAGATTACCTGATGACAACATTAGTTCATGGAGTTATTTGGAAAAATTGTTTAAAGAACAATATGGAGATAATACTAATGCTGGTTTTATATTGAATGATTTCAATAACATCAAGAAGAACCCTAATGAGTGTACATTTGATTTCAATATGAGATTCCAAAAAGGGATGTACAAATTCTTCCAAGTTATGAGGTTGAATGAGAATGTTTGTCTTACAAACTATTTTAATGCTTTTGATAGGTAGATGACTTACTAGTTAAGGGATAAAGATCCTAAAACATTGAGATGTGCTTATAAGATTGTAGTAAATATTGAAAATAATTGGAAATCATCTAGGAATTTTGGTAGGAGACATGACTCAAAGTTGTTCAATCCCAAGAATAACAATAAGAAAGAAGTTGATAAAACTCTTGCAGGTAAGAAACTTGAAGAACCCACAATAGGTCAAGTATTGGACTTGTTGAAAATAATGAACCTAGCTAATTTCAATATACATAAGTCTAATGTTGGTGAGAAAGCCTTAGTGAATAGAAAAAATTTCAATAGACAACTTAGAATGCAAAACTATCCTTTTACCACTCAATGGAAGGATGGTAAACCAATTCCTAACTAGGCCCAAAATGTAAAAGATAAGGGTACACCAAATCCTCTGCAAAGAAGCTCTGTTAATATGAATGATGATGTGCCATAGTGTATCATATGCCAATCACCTCACTCTTTAGATTACCATGCAGTTTCTCAATCATTTGTTTCAGGTCAAAATGCACAAAATGAGGAGGAAGAAGAAAAAAGCCATGATTTTGTAAGTTGTAATATGGTCAACATTTTTGATGATTATATAGATTTTGATTTGGGAGAAACTAAAAGTTATCTTGCAAATAAGAGAGTTTCCTATCAGTTACATCATCAACAAGTGTTCTTAGACAACAAAGGTTATGTTGAAGATTAGGTACGTGTTACATCTTTTGAAGTTTGCCATGTAAACTTGAGAATGCCCTCTAAAGAGGAGATTGATAGGATCATTGTAGTGATGATTTCCCAAGTGCATAGTAGTTACAATTTGAGAAATCGAATAGTTAATAATGATGTTGGGAAGCCTTCTAGTATATTCATAAAGAATATTACACACAAGATGAAAGATGAAAACAAGAAGACTAATGTAGAGATAGATAAAGTTAAAGATATCAAAACCAAGAAGTGGGAACCCAAGAAGAAGGTTCAATTCCACACAAATGAGACAACCAAAGAAATTGTGCAAGAAAAGAAATCAAGTTTTGATATTGTCAAGTAAATAATAGTGCCTTCTATTCAAAAGGTTTCAACTGCAAGTATTCTTGTGAAACCCACTATATTTGAACCTATTGATATGATATCTATGTTCTCCCAAATAATGATAAAGGTACCTTTATCTAAATTATTTAGAACTGAAGAGCATAAAAGTAAAGCCTTGTTATGCTTGGGAGGAATAGGAAATAATAAAAATATTGTAGTAAAAAATCTCATTCAACAAACCCCATTGGTAGTAGAAGATAGTGGTATTATTACTCAAATTCTCCAAATGGTCTTGGATGATTCATCAGTAACATATATAGAAGATATGGACCCCTTATTTCTTAGTCTAATTAAAAAAAGAAAAGCCCTAAAAAATTGCATGATAGATTTAGGAGCCTCTAACACCATCATGCCCTTCAAACTAATGGAAACCCTAGGGTTGAAAGTAGATACTAAGAAAGGTAGATGTAGAGGTATAGATGCTAAAGAAGTTCTAGTTATAGCTACTATCAATGCTCTACCATTTAAGCTAGCTACATACCCTGAGGTAGAATTGATTATGTTATTCCTTGTAGTTGATATTCCTCCACACTATGAAATGTTGCTCTTTAGAAAATGGAGTGCTACTATGGGAGGTAGCCTACAATGTGACCTAACCTATGCAACTTTTCACATAGGAGATAAAGCTACTAAAGTAGACAGAGAGCCAAGGCTCAACCATATTTTGGGGGAATAAATTGACAAAGATACTACTTGTTTCTTAGACATGGGTGTGAATGCATTTAGAGTTGATTCAATTATCCAAGAAGTTGAGAAGTTTCCTATTGTGATTGAGCATGAAGTTGAGTGTTGTATGGAGTCACTAATATTATGGACCATTTATTTTGGTGGGACCAGTTCTGAGGAAGGTTTAGGGGTAGGAGTCATTTTCATTTCTCTTGAAAAGAATACTTTTAGATACTCCTTCACCCTAAATTTTTCATGCACCAACAATATAGCTGATTATGAACCTCTGTTGTTAGGATTGAAAGTTGCTACCCACCATGGAATTAAAAAGTTGCATGCTATAGGTGATTATAAATTGGTTATCTTATAGATAAGAGAAAAATATGCCTCTAAAAATAAAAGACTAAAACAATATGGAAATGTTGTCTAGGATTAGATAGAGTTCTTTGATGCATTTGATATTTTATGGAGAGATAGAACTCAGAATAAGATGGCCAACCTATTATAAAATGTAGCAATTAAACCAAAGGATGTATCATTTTTAGGAATTTCACAAATTGAGATCCATAATAAACCCTCAATAGCTGAAAAAATTGAACATTCGCAAGTATTTGAAGATGACAAAGACATTCTAAATTTCTTGTTGAATGAAGATGTATACCATGGTGAAGAATTGGACTATAGTGATTTGGTTGAAACTATAGATTGTAAGGAAAAAAAATTTTTTCAAGAGGTCATACAATTAAAGACTAATAAAATACCTAAGGGTCTGGTTGTTTTAGAAAACAAGTTTGACAAGCGAGATAGGGTAAGACCTAGGGCTATAGATTATAAATCTCAAGAGTTGGAAGAAATAAACCCTTGGAACTAATAAAGCCCTCGAGAAAGTTTATATTGGTTAGAATTTGTCAACTAAAATCATAAAGCCTTTGATTAACCTACAGAGAAAATATAGTCGTGTTTTTGCATGGTCGTATAAGGATCTCAAGGCCTATAGGGAAGACCTTTTCCAACATGTTGTACCACTAAAAGAAAATGTGAAACCTTTTAGGCAGAAGTAGAGACCAGTAAATCCCACCTTAGCACCCAAAATGTAAGAAGAATTGAGAAATTAAGGGATGGAGGAATAATTAAACCTATTAGACATTCCACTTGGGTCTCAAATCTAGTACATGTCAAGAAAAAGAATGAAGATATTAGACTATGTGTGGATTTTAGAAATCTAAACATTGCTTCCCTAAAAGATAATTATGGGTTGCTAAACATGGAGGCTATGTTGTAGTAGGTAACTAGTTCTAAACGTATTTCCATGATGGATGGGTTCTTAGGGTATAACAAGGTCTTGGTGAAAGAAAAAGAGTAGTTTAAGACAACATTTACAACTCCATGGGGAGCTTTTGTATATGTGAGAATGCCATTTCAATTGATTAATGCTAGTGCCACTTTCCAAAGAGCTATGGATGTAGCTTTCCATGAGTACATCAATAAGTTCATGGTTGTATACCAAGATGACTTTACAACTTATTCCAAAAAGGCTAAAGACCATTGTAGATATTTGGGGAAGATTTTTATCAAAGCCTTAGAATATGGAGTGTCATTAAACCCAAAGAAATGTACATTTGGGGTGACAAAAGGTAGGTTACTAGGACACATAGTATCAAAAGATGGTGTAAAGATAGATGGGTAAAAGCACAAACCTGTGTCACCTTTTATGAAGAAACGTGATATCAGAATGTGATAGTTCAACATTAATGAGAAAAAAAATGGTATTTGTGTTTAGAATTTGAAAATGATGTAAACTGATGAAATGTGTAGAATTGGATGAAATTTATGCATGTCATTTAAAAAAAAAAAATTTGAGTAAGAATTTATTCATTTCTTTTATTTTGAAGTCCCTTTTTAACTATAAAAAATATAGGTTGTAGTTCCCGTCAAAAAAAAAAAATGCAAATCATCTTTTTTTGTTTTGATTTGAAAATATCTTATAGATGACATGTATATCTAGTGCACAAAAAAAGAAATAATTATTTTTTATCTATATTTTCTTTGTTATAAGTACTAAAGCTCGACCTTCTTAGAAGCCAACAATTTTTTCCTCTCGTCAAAACTTCCCAATCAAATCTACACCTTCTTGAGAAAAAATTACATATTCATGAAGAGGACTCTCTCCTCTAGAGATAAATATAATTTTTAAAATATTTTTGGTACGATTTACTATTTTTTTTCCTTTTTTAAGTGAGCATCTTCTGGAATGTTGAAATATCGACTTATAATATTTTAAAATTCTAACATATTATAACCAATCAAAACACTCAAAAATTTATATAATGATGATATTGAATCTAAGATCTATAAAAGGGTATTTTGAGTTTTTGAATAAAATTGAGTTTTGATAAAGAAATGAAATTTGACCAAACCAAGTTCTGATATCACAAACGGTGACATAGATCTGTGCTTTTACCTAAATAGATCCTAAGAGAGTGGCAATCATTGATAAGGTTCCTAAGCCAAAGAATGTGAAGAGAATACAATCTTTCTTTGGGTAAGTTAACTTGCTAAGGAGGTTTGTTAGTAACTTTTCTAAGATTAGCAGGCCTATTTCAAAAATGCTTAAGAAACCTAAGCTGCTATCAATTGGGATGGTGAACCTTCATAGGCATTTCAAAAAATTAAAACTGCATAAAGAATGCTCTAGTTCTTAAGACTCCAAACTACACAAAACCAATGCACATATTCTCTTTTGCATCTTTCCATAGTATAGCTGCAATCTTGTTGTAGAAGAATGAGGAAGGATATGAACAACCAATTGCATTCTTTAGCAAATCATTACAACCTACTGAATTAAAATATGAGATTAATGAGAAATAGGCTTATGCCTTGGTAAAATCTGTTAAGGCTTTTAGATGCTACTTGATAGATGCCATTATCATTGCATTTGTACCCAGTGCTGATGTAAAAGACATATTTTCTGAACAAGAAGTATAAGGTGGAAGATGTAGATGGATCAACAAGAACCAAGAATTTAACATTGAAATATAGATAACAAAATTGGTGAGAGGCTAGTGATTAGCTAAGCTTGTGGCTTAGTCTAGTTTGGATGCTAATCAAATAAATTTGGTGACAAATGACTTGAAGTTAGGTTTGTGTGATATAGACCACTATGAATGGTATACTAATGTTATCCATTATCTACAACACATGGAAGCTCCTCCTCATCTGACTGAAAATAAAAAGGGAAGCAACAAGTTACAAGCCATCAAATATATTATTGTTTAATATAGCTTATGGTGGAGAAATTTTGAAGGAATACTGCTAAAGTGTGTTGATCAGAAGAAATCAATAGATATATTGAATGAGATGCATACTAGAGTTTGTGGAGGACATTATATGGTCAAGGCCACTGCACACAAGCTAATGAGAGCTAGATTCTAGTGGCCATCCCTTTTCAAAGATGCTTAGGTAATGGTTAGAAAGTGTGATGTCTATCAAAGGTTTGTAGGGAAATCAAAATTTTCAAGTAATACTCCATTAAAGCCAGTTGAAGTTCAAGCACCATTTTAGCAATGGGGAATGGATTTTATAGGTGAAATTTCTCCTAAGTCTAGCATTGGTTATTCATGGATTTTGGTTTCTACTGATTATTTCACAAAGTGGGTAGAGGTGATTCCAACAAGAAATGCAACTAGTAAGGTTGTAAACAATTTTCTTCTTAATAACATCATTTCAAGATTTGGTTGCCCATAGAAAATTGTGATATATAATGCAATGTGCTTCAAATTTGAGGAATTTATAAAATTTTGTGATTATTATGGGATAGCAACATGAAAATCTTCTCCTTACCATCCACAAGGTAATGGACAAGCTTAATCTACAAAAAAAAGCTTGTTAAAAGTTATTAAGAGAACCTTGGATGATAAAAAGAAGGCATGGGATTCCAAGTTACAATTAGCAATATTGGCTAATAGGGTGACTCTAAAGAAAGCCATTGGTGTAGCACCTTTTGATATTGTGTATGAAATTTAGGAAAGGATGCCTTAGAATCACCTATTAGGACTTTATAATTACATCTAGTTATATTATGAAGATATTATTGATGATATGCAAGAAAGGTTGGATGAGCTTGAGGGAAGCATCTCTTTGGAACCAAAAGTTGCAACTATAGGTCAAGACACTATGATAAAAGAATAGTTAGTAAAATCTTTTAACCTAAAGAACTAGTCCTCATGTGGAATGGACAAATTGAAGATAAGGGAAGACATGAAAAATTTAACCCTATATGGTTGGGTCCCTATCTAATTGAAGTTTTATGGGGAGAGGATTCTTATTTGTTGAAGGATTTATTAGGTAACATTCTTGAAATACTAGTTCATGTATAGTTCTTGAAGAGGTATTTATGCTAAAATACTTGTTTTATCCATGAGTAGTAGTTTTAGGTTTCTTGTAGATTTATATATCCTTTGGTCTTTATACATTTTCTTGTGCATAGTTTTGTCCCGATTATTGTTTCTTTTTTTGAGTTGTTAGGTTCAAAGGAGGTCATGTTTTCGGTCTACTTTTCTAGGGATTCTAAGCCCTCATTTAAATCTAGTGTTTTCAATGTCCCCAGATAGAGGCACTATTGGTTTGGTTTTTACAAAATAAATTTTTCCTAGTTCTAGGTATAAAAATCAGAATAATTTCTATGTCTTACCTGTTATAGTTTTGGTATTTTTTTTTTGTAATTTTTAAAACCCTATTAAACCCTAAGTTTTATGCCCAGGTCTTGTGCTTTTTTAAATTTTAATTGGGCTTGAAGTTGTTTTGAATTTTGAATATTCCTTTAGGAGCTATTTAAATTACCACTTTTCCAGTGCTTGTTATCAAAGTTGTTTGCACCATCTAATCTTTATAATATTAGCCATGCTTGTTATGTCACATAGATAAAATGCAAGGTTTTTAACCCATGCAACATAACCACTACCATGAATTGGAATGGTGGTGTCAAAAAGTGGAAAGTGGGTACCAAAATCTTGATTGATTCAAACTTTTTTGTGATGTGGTTGATGTTAGAGTTGTCAATACCAGAGAAGGGACTAGTTGGAACAAGTTGAAATCAATGTCACTAGAGTTTTCTTTTTCCCAGTGGGTTGCTATATCTCAACTAGAAAAGGAATGTACCCTACCAGTAGTGACATAGCACGTTACCAAAGAATAGAAAGGATGATAGAATTTTCAAAAAAGATGGGCACCGTAAAGTTCTCAGTTGTAATATCATTGTGCACTTTTATTACTTTGTCAGAGGCATTAATTATGGTAATCATGATGGAAACATGGAGATCTTCTTGACAAAAAAATTTCAATAGTATTAAGGAGTTTGCTATGTCATGATCAAGAAAATAAAGAATCCCACCAGTAGTGACATAGTACCTTGACCAGAAAGTGGGTTTATGGCAACAATTTAAAAGGTGGATCCCAACAATCCTTTCATAAAAAATAAGCCATGTAATCACCTTGACATGATGGAATCCTGTGAAGAAATGTTTATGCACAAAAATTTTCAAGAACACGGGAGGTCACTATGTTGTGATCGAAAAGTCCTTGCTTTTTGTTGATAGTGACATAGCACCTAACCTGAAAATATGAAACATGGTGGAGCCTAGTCCTATGGTGTCACAAAAGGAATTAAAATATTGAATTATTTTCTAGCTTGTCAGGATATTTCCAAGATAGACAATGACATGGACCCAAACCCAAATGGAAAGAGCAGATAAAACCCATGATCTTTGGATTAAATATGGATCAATGATCATTGCCAAGTTGCTATGGGGAGTTGCTTATTTTTTAAGGGTAGTGACATAGTGACCAAAGGGAGCAAAGGAGGGACCCACCATAGTTGTATTGAACCATGAATCAAATGCACATTGTCTAATTGAAATGAAATCAATGGTTGTCACTATGTCACATAGACAACATGCTCACTTTTTATGCATAGTGATGTAGCAACTTGGAAAAATGTGTCCTCTAGAACTAGTGGATCTATTTTATATCACCAATAGTAAAGGAAAAGCATATGTGGAGAAAGTTTGTTGGTTTGACTTCTGGCATGGAAAGTGGAAAATGAGTCATCACTAGTTTTATTCTTGGATTGTTAGATTTTTGGAGATGGATAGTGTAATTTTAAAATTTGAATGTGGTGCCACCCTGTTTCAATTATAGTTCATTAATGAGGAATGAAAGCTTCTCATGAAAGAAAGAAAAAGAGTATATTGCAGAAGTTTTTTGCCATTTCCATCCTATGTAAACAAAATTTTTAGGCCTCCAAAGAAGAAGTTATTAAGAATTTGTGCTAGGCTTGATCAAGTAAGTTCTTGCACTCCATACTCTTCAAATTAATCTAGTTTTCTATAAATAGTATTTAGTATGCCTCCAAAGAAGGTTTTATCCAATCAAGAAGACTATTTGGCTAGGAATATCCATGATGATCTTCTTGAATTGCTACCTGAATCTAGAAATGAAACTATGAAAGTGAAAAAATTAACCTTATTAAACCCTAGACTCAAAATTGTAGGTGGGTTATACAATAAGGGGAATTGGGTTAGGGATGCAAAAACTTCTCAAGGTGGGCTTTCTTTGTTTAAAAAATGGTTTTTGGAAACGAATTTATTTGCCTCTCATGCAAATATCTAGAACTTTGATTTGGTAAAGCTAGTGGTTCCTAGTGTATTTATGGATTATGAACTCTAAGAGGTTGTTGTAAAAAATTATGATTCAACAATTAGAGTAGTGAGAAGAATCAATGACAAAATTTTGATCACAATCATCCTTGAGGAAATTTGAGAGGTATTTGGCCTAGAGCCACTAATAAAATATCATGTACCCATTGACCTAAAAGAGTTAGGAAAAGAATATTTATCAAAGAAGGATTCAATTAGGTAGGATGAACTGAGGGCACATATAGGCATAATTAAAAAATTTCTAGCGATCACAACATCCTCTAGGGAACCTTTCAAAAAGGGGTATTTCACTACCTAGGCTATGGAGGCATACAAGTTTCTGTGTAGATTTTTTGGTGAAGATGAAAAAAATGTTGTACCCATAAGATTTATGTATATGATCATTTAGATTTCTTATTTTGGTGTTGATGTTATTTTTTATTTTGCCTCCCATTTAGCTAGAGAAATTCACACAAGCCTGGTAGGGATTGTAAAAAGCAAGGTAGATAAAACTTTTGGTCACTATTCTTTAATGATGCATATCTTTTTGTTCAAAGGAGTAACATACTAATTTGGTAAGTAAATGAAGTTGAATAGAGAATAGGATGGAGAAGCACTACTATTTTAGCTATGGAGTGCAAATATGACATTGGATGTGAAAAAAGCTAGTTTTGTTAGATTTGAAAGGTACTTTGCTTCAAAATTGAGGTGCCTTTTATTAAGTGATAATCCCAAAGTGCCTAAGGCAATATTAAATCTTACTAGGACCATGTATAATCCTACTAATTTGAAAGTATCACATAATTGGGGAGACATTATTCCATACTCTGTTTCAACTATTTTTAGGATTTATGATTTCAAAGGAACTCCTCATGTATTACCCTACCAGGTGCCATTAAAGGTAGGGGTAGATGAGTTTTTGTGGAAGCCAGGAGGATTGGAGGAAAATTATTTGGTGAAAAGGGGAAGAGGGTCAATTTTCCCAAAATGTATTGTAGTTCACCAATTTGTGATTACAAAAGGTGGTTGGCTATCCCTTTATAAAATAATAGACTAGTATAAGATGACTATGTATCATTCCCATTTTTGTGACACTGAGGGATTTTATGACTTGGATTCCAGGCATAGAGCTAAGCTTGGAAAATTAAAAAATGAACCATATTACCCTAAGGACATAATAAGAAATGAGTTCTCCCTACAAGAGTAAGAAATGAAGAAAGAAAAGTTGAGGATTTTCTCAAGGGTTTTGGAGTTTATCCATTATTTTGGTGAAGATTATACTCCTTTGGATAATGCCAGCATAGAGGTAGATAGAATCAATCAACTCATGATTACTTTTACTAAAATAATGGAAACTATGAATGAGAAAAAAAAATAAATTATTAATGCTTATCTAGATAAGGCCAAAGAGGTTATGAGGAGATTGACAATCACTTCCAATGCAGGGGCAAGGCAATTGATTATCTAGAAAAGGTTAGGTTATAATGTCATACAAAATAAGAAGGCCATTGTGGATAAGGATAAACAAATAATAGGATCCACTAGTTTTGTCTTGGAAGAGAGACCTGATGAACCCTCCCCTAAGAGGTGAAAAATAATAAAAGATCAAGGTTCTCACATTGAGGAATATTCACCTACACAATCCCCTTTGTGGATTGAAGAGCAATAACTTACTAGAGAGAAAATTGAATAGCTAGGGTCCCAACGAGGAGTTTTTATTACCCAATCAGAATTAGATGAGGGAAATCTCCAAGAATATCCTATGCCAAGCCTTGATTTAACAATGGCAGGTTATAGTGGAATTGAAATACAACCTATGATCGAACAAGCTAGTCATCATTTTTTGTCAGATGACAATTTTTTTAAATCTAGAACATTCAACCAATTTTCATGGAGAGAAAATATAGAAAAATATGAGGAAAAATATAATTTAAGTTAAGAACAGAGCATCGAGAATTGGAGGAGGCATCCTTGCAGAATCAAGTAAATGAAGAGATGATGTAGGAATTCCAAAGTATAATGCCTAAAGAGGGGAGGTAGATGGTAAAACCATTAAATATTTTACTGCTACCCAATTGGGATATAGAAGATACTTTAGTTTTCAATTCCATTTCAAATAAATTAGACCTACAGGATCAAAACAAGAAAGAATTCAAAGGTACTACTTCTAGTGAGGACCAAGCTACCTTAGTTATTTGGTGGTTAAGGAAAGGATCAAGGGCTATTTCATCATAGCCAAATGACTCTAGATTAATGGGGAATATCATTGTAAAAGGAGTAGTAGATACCACCCATGTAGAGGCTACACATATGAATGTTGGAACATCTCACTTAGTCTTGGCTGCTCCAAAGAAAGAACAGAAGACAATGTCTAAACTGCAAAATAAATATCAAAAGGTTTTAGAATACTATAATAAAGAAGTTTAGAAGAGAATTGAACTTGAAACTAAGGTGTTGGGATGGTCTACTAGGCCTAGAATCACATACCCTCACCCACTAGTGGAACCTTTTAAATACACTCCTCTCATAGAAATGGCTGATACTCCACAAAGGCCACAATATTACACATCTAAAGATTTTGAAGAAGAATAGAGCAAATTATGGGCACTACATGTAGAGCTGAATGTGAAATATGAAGACAAACTAAGAAAGTCTCACATGTATCTGGTTGATAAAATTGAATGGCCATTGTTTTATGATCAATTAGAAAAAGTAATAAACATATGGGATGAAATAAAAGGAAGTTATGAGGCCTTGAGACCTATTATCAATAATTGGTGTAAGAGGAAAAGGAAATCACATTCTTGTGCTACTCTGTCATAAGGTCTTTGCATGATCATATTGAAATAACTTATGATCTTGCTCATGATCTCACAAAATTTGATGATAAGAGAGTTGAGCTAATAAGAAGAATTTTTATCTATTTGGATAAGTACAAGAGTAAGAAATTTGATTTATTCCCACTTTCTTTGTATAAGAAAAATAAATTAAAAAATAAAGATGAATGAGCTAAAGAATTAGATGATCTATTTTTCTAAAGAATGAATGGAGTCATACATGAAAAAGGACATGCATGGTGGGTAGCCATAGTAGAAGAAATAGTGAAAGCCTATTTATTCTTTGATTCTTTAAAGAAAGATTTTATTAGCATTGATAAAGAGGCAGAATATTTGATCAAAAAGAAAAGTGATATTCTATAGTTTAATTGGCCAGATGACACCCTCTTTGATAAGTGGATGGCTTATGCTACATCTGATGAGAAGTGAGAAGAGGTTGCAGGTGATGATGATGAGATGAATCTAGATGAAATATAGATCATTGATACACCATCGGAAGATTAGAAGAGAGAAGAAGATAAACAAGGGCAACTATCTCATGTGCAAAGTATGTTGGGCTAGATGGATGATGTGGCAAAAAAGAAACCAAATATAACTATCACCTTGATAGTACATGATTATGCAAGTGGAAATGCCAGAGTAGAGGTGAAATTACAAGAATTAGATCCTCACACATCACTAGAAAACTTGATAGCTACATATGTCGAGGACTCAAAATAACTAAAAGCCAATCATGGGATTTGTAGCTCATTTGAAAATGTATCAAAAGAGGGTCCTACCAAAAGAGTAATCTAATATATAAGTTTTTCTATTACACAATTTTTTGTCTTTTTGTGATAGCTAAGTGTAAATATCTTTTGTCTAGTTGACATCTATCATTTGTCTATGCTTGAAGCTTGTTGCATCTCACTCTATTTAAGTGAGATTCTAAGCCTAGAGAAGGTTCTAATTTTGTTGTTAATTTTCATCTATATTGGATATGGCTTGGTCCATTTTATTAGTGCAAAAATTATGATGTATTTTCTCTACAAATACTTGGGAATATATTGATGTTACAGGGGCCTAATACTTTTTCTAGAGTCATTTTGAGTTTTATTACAATTGTATACAATTTTCAAAGAACATTATTAGAAAGTTGAATTGTCCCCATATCTTTTGTTGCTGAAATTTGTCTCCATTGTTATTACCTAGTCATTCTGATGTTGTGTGAGAAAAGATTATCCAATTGAATTCAATTCACTTAGATTGTATATCCATTCATTATTGACATTGATTCAATGAATTAAGTAAATGCTCTAATGAATTTGATAGGGTTGCTAAGGTGATAGGAAGGATTTTTGTAAGAATGAATTTTAGTAAGAATTTTTGATAGTACTGGTTGTAATGCAATCAATTAGATCTATAAATTGAAGTAAACTCTCAATCCCAATGGATAAAGCATTGATCTAGTTAATCTAATCTATAGATAGAGAGATCATGAATAAGCACCAATTCTAAAATCAAAATTAATTTTATTTTACCATTTGAAGAGTTTCAAAAAGTGTCAACAGTCATTTATATGCCATTTTTGAGTCTTAGATAGCTACTATTTTTAGAAATATTTGTAAACCTAAGAAGAATTTTGACCAAATCTGCTTATAAGGGATGTATATCATCTGAAAATGTCAAGGAATGGATAAACTATGTATGTGTCAAAGATAGGAGATGTGAATCAAAATGAAACTAAAAGGATTCTCAAACAAAAACATTCATATGAATCATCCCTTAGGTATACCTACCTTGGTTCTTCAAAGCCTAGAGAGTAGAAAACTAGTCTTGGTTTTGTTGAATTTGGATCCAAATAATATGCATACATAAATGTTAATTGGAAGTACCTAGTCCCTAGATTTGTGAGTATTATTATGTTGGTATTGAGCTTTTGTTGTTTAGTAGTTGAAAAACACCAACATAACATAAGATTAATTTCTACATATTCTATCAACAAAATTCTTGAGAAAATCAAGGCCATCAAGATTAAAGAAGAGACTCTTGAGAAGATGACAAGTAAGATGTAAAATTTAATTCTGAATCAAATCAATGAAAGTTATCTTCAAAAGAAAGAAACTAGAGTGTTATAATAATTTGTTAATTATTTCAAGACATTGGTAGAGGTAGCCATTGTTAAAGACCAAGTTGAACATCTTATAAATATTTTTTGTATAGTGTGTAATAATGTCAAGGATGATTTAAAAAATTTAGATACTACAATTAAAGAGTTAGGAAAATATTTTCATAAAGAAAATGAATTATATAATAAATTTTCCTTTGTACATGAATATATACACACCTTTATCTCACTAGTTAAGAACAAGGAGAATGAATTGAAGAGAATGATCAATCAACTAAAAACTTAAGATGCTCCAGTTATTGACTTAGGGTAAAGAATAAGAAAGATTTATGATAAATAAAGAATGTTGGAAGCTAGAAGGGAGAAGAGAATAAAAAGATTCTCTTTATTAAGAGAACATTTATCCTTGAAGATGGATCTAGTACATAAAATACTTGATGATTTCTGAAGGCTATGATATCTTATGAGAATATTACTTATTCAAAATTTCAAGCTACTTAATTAGCATCTCATGGCTTATGTGCACTTATTATCATGTCAAATTCATTAAGAGATACATGGAATAAGGGATTTATTAACTTTAAGAAGAGATTTTTTATTGCATTTTCTTATTACCAAATTCATCAGCATAAAAGAATGGAGGTAAATTCATATTCTTACTTGTATATAATTTTTGATGTCAAATGGGGTAGTTTATTTTATTAAAATTTGTACGTAAGTATGAGGAGGTATAAGGTAGAGTATAGAATAAGGGGGAGTATAGTGTAAAAGATGGGATATAATTGTAATGATCCACATTTTGAAATATAATAATGGGCATGTGAAAAACTTCAAAATTTTCTAATTTTGGCACTTAGCCAATTTTCCCATATATTGTCACCAATGCCAAAAGGGGAGATTGTTGGAAATTTTTCTAAGAGGTAAGCATGGAAATGCATTGAGTTTGACATTTATGGAAACATATCTTCTATATGAATTCAGCAAGTTGTAAAGACAAAATTTTGGTTTGAAGACTTGGAAAATTGTCTAAGTATTGCGAAAGCTAATTATGAACAATGATAATGATTTGATTTCTAAGCCTCATAAAGAATATTTTGGCACATATGTACTTAAGGAAAGATAGAATAGTGTATTAAAATTCTACATATGAGTATGTGAGTCATAATAAGTTGTACAGACAAAGATATTAACAAGTTACTAGTCACAAATATCAGTAGCCAGAACAAATTAGAGGCACGTAAATGGTAATTTATGTAAAGGACCAAAAAGTGGCAATATTAAAAAAAATTACTTTAAATTTCAATTTAATGAAATGAAAAGGGTTTCTTAACAACACATATATTTCCATCAACATAATTTCTATCAAATTAAGAGTTTAGTAAGTAATTTTACTGATTTTTTAGTGGATCTACCAATAAAATGTTGATTTATATACTCATTGGAAAAGTTCTAAATTCAAAACAATGTAACCATTTCAAAATCTAAAACATGTTTCACATTTTATAAATTTTCTACTATGAAAAAATTATTTTAAAAAAAAAGATTTGTATAGTTTTGAATGAGTTTAGGTGGTCAGTTACAAGAGTTATTTTTATTCTAAAAAATACTAGAAAAAAAAGTTCAAAATTAATTATTACTTGAAATTAAATTACAAAACAATGTGCATCACATCCAAGCATGAATCTACTTCTTATATCTAGACTCTGTCAAAATATATTGTCATTTGGTTGTGATTAAGGTCATCAAACTTATATCTACTTATTTTTTAGTTAAAATTTTATACTTTTACATTAAAATTAAAAATATTGACCAATTTATTATTATTTTATATATAAAAAAGGACTATTATTTTATAAACCATATTATATTTTCTATAGATTCTATTCTTACAAATATTTTATATAAGGTTCATAACTAGTTCAAGATTTCACATCAAGTTGTCTAACACTAATGTCCTAAATTTTGTATTGTCACCTAAGGCCATAGTTTGGCCCATTGTGATCCTACACATATCCAACTATTTTGGTTTACAAAAATAATTACTTAACTAATTAGGGATGAAATCCTTGATCTTAACCCTAAGTGGGAAAAAATTAGATATTTGTTTTAGGGCACATGCAAAGACTAGGAGGATAGGAGAAAATAGATAGGTACAAAGGAAATATTTGTATATGCGAAGTTGTGTGATGTCTCTAGACATTGAAATGAAATTGTTTTGTGTTGTGAATTTAATGTTAGACAAGATAAATGATAATATCTACAAACTTGAGTACAAAGAGATACAAAGGACAAATAGATATTGAAGTTATCAACATTGTCCAAAATTTTTTTATCTGTACCTTTTGTGTATAGAAAAGATCATTGTAAATGCTTTTTTGAGTAGTGGGTTCATCATGTTACTTTTGTAATTATAATACCAACTTCTAAAAGGGTTGCGGCTTCTAACAAGGCTTAGTCCTCTAAGAAGGACATATACTATATCTATAGATATAAAAGACTCCTAACATAGTCATCATCTTTCATAAGATACTTTTGATTAGTGAGTACATTTATAGGTACCATCCACAAAGAGGTTTTCCCTTGGCCAAAATTTTCCTAGTTGACAAATAATGGTGTTAAGAGTTGCATTGTGTTATTATTATGTTTACTTATCATTTTGATCACATGTGTGTATTTTAATATTGTTAAAAATATCCATAGTTGGGAATTTTTTTTTGATTTATATAGATTCAGCCCCACTCGCCTTAGTATTTCCAATTTCTAACTAGTTTTTCCATTTTAACTAAGCTTATTTTTTCTTATCTCTAATACCTTGCCATAAAGAGCTATTATGTTTAAGGTTTGATCAAACGTTCTTCTTTGATCATAATCATTCTACAAGCTTGAGTTAACAATTTATCTTCCAAACTTTTCTTCTTCTTTTTTCTTTTTTTTGTAAAATTGTGTCAAAAGATTTAATTTCTCTAATTCCCTTTTCACGTTGAATACCAAGGTATTTATATGGAAAAGTTCATTTTCTAAATTATATTATTCTATGAATTTCTCTCTACACTTCCTCTTTGGAATGAATAAAGGAAACCTCTCATTTTTAGCATTTACTTGTCGACCTGATGCTTCCATATAATTACTCATTATTTGCTTCAAATTTTGAAGTTTTTTCAAAGTTATTTCTCTTGGTATAATTGTATCATTTTTTAAATTTATGATTTATTATTTTAGGGATCACCTTAGTTATTGCAATTCCTCTTATTTTCCTTTTAGTTTGATTCTTTATTATAGCTTTGATAAAGGAATTTTCCATAATAATGAAGAGAAAAAGTGACATAGGAACCCCTTGTCATATTCCTCTAAATATGTTGAAAACCCTTTAAGGGTACCTTTGTCAAAATGGGTATTTTTTGTGTCCATATGTAGTCATACATTAAGTTTATCCATTCATGAGAGAATCTAAAAGCTTTGAGTGTTTTACATAAGAATCCTCAATCCACTCCATCATGGGCTTTTGGATATCTAAATTCATTAGCATACAAGATTAATTATTAGTTTTTAAAAAATTGAATTGAGTCATCCATTATGATAATATCATTGAGAATTGAGTTATTAGGGGAAAAAAAGGTCTTTCCTCTGAAATGAGCTTTCATAGTACTTTTTTATGTTAATTTTATAGTGCTTTGAGAGTATTTTGTAGATTGTATTACATAAGGCTACAAGCCTAACATATCCTTTATCCATATGTTTAATTTTATTTCAAATTAAAGATGGAAATGTATTGTTAATTTCAACTAAAAGGGATTGCTAATTTCTAGCTACCTCAATAGCCTTCCAAAGGTCGTCTATCAGAATATCCCAACATTTTTGGAAGAAAAGGCTTGAAAGCCATCATGGCACGAAGATTTATCAGGATTAAGTTAAAAGAGGGAATATTTAATTTCTTCTTTGATAAATTTATTCTTTAATTATTTATTATCTTCTACAATGATTACTTTTAGAATAGATCTTAACATCTTATTTTAAGCTATTAAGTTTGATGATTCTAATTTATTAAGGCTAGAGGTATAATAATTTACAATTTTTTTTGCTATTTCATTTGGGTTTTCAATTACCCTTCATTAATTATCATTTACTTTTAGTATTCTATTAAAATTTATCTTATTAATAGTACTATATATATATATATATATATATATATATATATATATATATATATATATATATATATATATATATATATATATATATATATATATATATATATATATATATATATATATATATATATATATATATATATATATATATATATATATATATATATATATATATAGTATTTCTATCACCTTCTACCAACCATGTTTCTCTTGATTTTTGTTTCCTAGTATATTTATTCTTTTCCTAATATATTTTCCTTTTATGCTAGAGGTTTCTTTTCCTTGATATTTTTTTATCACTCATTCCCACCCAAATGATTTATTCATTGAAGCATTTCAATTATTCTTCATTCTCTATTTTTTCTTTAAATATATTATTAACATTATTAGTTTCCATTTATTTATTAATTAAACTACAAAATAAAAAATCCTTGATCCTTAAAATTTATCTTCATGCCACCATTCATATATACTTTTGGAATTTTTTAAATCTAGAAACTATATTGTTTCACACTAAAATAGTTTTCTTGATAGTTTTTGTAATTCTCATTTTTGCAGCCTAAATATATAGTGACCAAATCCTACATTAGGGAGAATGTCTGTATTGAAAGGATGATTAAAATATTTTTAAATTTCCTTTAAATATAAATGTATCAAATCTTTCACTATATTACAAAATATAGATTGTCTATTATTCCATGTGAAGACCCTATTAGATGATGGAATGTCAATAAGGTTATATTTTGCAATCCATGCTTTTATATAAGATATAACCTTGTTAATAATCGTAGGTCCATCATTTCTCTCTTAAATATGGAATTCCATTAAAATATCCCCCAATTAAAATATTTTCTTGTAGATTTAACTCTGAATAATTTCTAATTTCATTTTGAATTTCTTTCTTAGTCATTGTTGGTGTTCATCTATACACATTAATATGTAGGATGTAGAAGCAAGGAGTTGGGTATCAATTCTGCAGAAGTTCATGGATTGAGATTGTGCTCTTTTAGAAACAAGTACCGATTTTTAAAAAATGGGTACCCATTTTAGGCTCGGGCACCTAATCCAAAATTTAAAAAAGGGGCACCCATTTTTTTAAATATTGGGTACACTTTTCTTACTTTCAAAAAGTGGGTACCCATTTTTGAAAGAAAATAAAATTGTATTATTTAAAAATGGGTACCCATTTTTGAAAAGTAAAAAATGGGTACATGTTTCTAAATCTTCAAAATTTTGATTTTTGGGGGGGATTTTATATGGCAATTTGACTTTTTCAAAATGGGTACTCATTTTTTGAATTTTAAATAACAGGTGCTCATTTCTTACAACATGGGGTAGGATTTTTTTCTCCTACCTCAGATTTTGATTTAGGATAGGCTTGGTGAGACCAAGCCTATGTCTTGACCTTTGAAGGTTTGGCTAAGACATTGAGCTGACAAATTCACATCTTGCCATAATTTTTAGAGGGTCTTCCCGATCAATTTTTTTTATGAAACAAAAACCCATTAGAGCTCTCTCTATCTTGATTTTAGAAATATAAATTTTATAGTGATATGATTTTATTTACCATTTTTGTATTTTTTTTTAATGAAAGGTGGTATCTAAATGTAAAATACTGAAGTTCGCTAGAACTTTAATAACTTTTATATTTTATATTTCTTCTTATATTAATTTATATGTCATTAATCTACATACAATTCTTTTGAGGTTAAAACAAGACTTTTTGAAAAAAGTGAAATTTTGATCAAATTAAGGTCTCCATATACAAGAGGTTTTAGAATTTACCTTTATAGCCAATTAGTAATAAATAAATATAAAATTATTCAATAAAAAATTAAGGAAAAATATTATCATTAATCTTAAGTGTATCAAGTAACTCCCTTTAAAAGGATTTATGAAAATTCATTTATCTATGTCAAATTATGGTGTCCATACATGAGTGTGGTATGGTCCTAAAACAGACATTTTGAAAAGTGTTTTTTAAAGATCCATACCCAAAATAAAATTTATCATATGGGTACACATAAATTATATATTCAAAAACTAGAATCCAAACACTAAAATTTTTATTTCTGATTTTTTTAATATTCAATATCTAAATGCCTCAAATTCTTTTCACATCAATTGATAAGAAATTTCAAAAATAGGAAAAATGCTTCCATGTTTTACCCAACCTCTTGCACTTACCCTAGGAACTAACTTTCAGTTTTGAAGTTTTTTACACTCTCACCCATCAAATGAGTTTTAGATACAAGTGGAATCAAACCTACCCTCATTGGATCCCATATATTACCTATCCTACCGAATGTGTCTTTTGAATGAACTTGTTATATTTTCCAAGAACCTAGTTTTGTACTAATTTTTCTAATTCTTTGTTAAGTTTAAATTCTTGTATTAATACTATATCTAATTCAAATAATGCTAAATTTCACTTGTGTAAGTTCCTTTTGTTAGGATCCTTTAGGTTTTGAATATTCTATGTTGTTAGCTTTAGGACTCCATGGAAGGAACTTCCCCTTCACTACATTCATTAGATCATTAATCTTTTTCTAGTTGCTAACCAATCTTGTAACTACTCTAAGTTCATCTAAGGATTTCCTTTCTCTCTTTTTCTTTCTTTTTTTCTTTTTCACATATTGGTTGTTATAATCCTTGTAAGCTTTCCACAATACCAAGATTGTCTACATTTATATATATATATACACACACACACACACACACACACACACACACACACACACACACACAAAATCATCTATCATCCTTGTCCATTTATTTTTCTATTGTTTTCTTAATTTAACTATTTTCATCATTTATTTTATCTATATCTTACTGAAATTCTTTTAATTCCTAGATCCTGAACTCCTCTCAATTTTTGTTATTTTTCTCTTTTCTTCTTATCAAGATTGTCCAAGCCCCATTTATGTAGTAATTCTTCTTGATTTATCAATATAAGCTCCCTTCAAAGTATCCCCACCTTAATAAGAATATATCTATAATCACCTTCTATTTTCTCTAGTTTTTCTTTTGAACTCAAGTTAGATTTCATTTCTTTTTAATATATTATTATAACTCCTTTATTATTATTATACATTCTAGAATATGCCATTTGGAATCCACCACCAAAATTGAAGGTTCTAGAAATCATGTTAGAAGCTGGTGTAAAATTAGAAGAATCTAGAAATGATAGTCAAACTTTTGGGAGACATATATTTTGATCTCTGACTCGGATTAACAAACCATTTACATTTCTAGAAATCTCTCAAAGCACTCTATAGTTTGGACCAACTTCACTTGGTCCCCATTTTTTGGGCTCGTACGAGGTCATTTAATGCCTCAAATTTCACTCAAAAGCACTCTTAAGAGGTCTCTAGGCAGCTTAAAATTGCAATAACTTTCAAATCATAAAGCCTTATGACTTGATTATTTTTATGGAGTTTTTAAAATAACAAATATAATCATCCCTCCAACTTACACACTCTAACTCATCATAATTATGTGTCAATTACAAAATAACCCATTTTCTACATTGACACATATCCCAAGGTGCTCAAAAACTCTAACCTAGAAAACCAATAGTGGAACTATGAGAGTTGGAATCTTTAATTGACTCAAATGGCTATGCAAAAATGAAAACACTTTAAACAAAAAATAACACAACATATTTTTGGGTAATAATGGCTTTCCCTTACATGATTGGATGCTCCTACATTAGACACCTAGGGTAGATTGAAAAGTGACCCTATCACTTTATAGCTGGTAGAGAAAAACCTAAATGGGAAACCTCTGTTGTAGATATTTAAGTTGAGTCTTCTATTGGTCATCCTTTCCACTTCACCAAGTATTCTTCATGCTGCCTATTTCTAGTACTCCATCCCACACGACTATCTAGAATGTCTTCAATATCTTCCTTCACTAACGTAGGAATTATAGATGGCTCTAGCATCAACCCCTCATCTACACCATCATCATGATATTCTATCAAGACTACAATATTTAATATAGGAGAAATGTGAATCCCATCTAGCAACTCCAACTCATATGTGTTTCTTGAGTCATGTTTCTTCAAAATTTTGTAGGGGCCAAATTTCTTCATCTTCAGCTTGTTGTAGCTACCCACTGGAAAGTATTCCTTCCTCAAGTATACAATATCTAGATCCCCTACTTGGAAATCTTTATGTATCCTCTTTTGATCTACCCTAGCCTTATACTATTATTTCATCTTGGTAATATGTGCATGCATGTACCTCCTCATGTAGATTCTTGGCATGTTCAGCAAATTCTTCTACCTCAGCATTTGTCCTCTCCCCTTGCTCCATATTTCTCAGCTCAAGTGCATTCCTTGGACTATTCCCATACACAATTTGGAATGGTGATCTACAATACTCCTATTTATAAAATTATTATAAGAAAATTCTGCTTGTGAATTAAATCCCATCCCTTTGGCTTATCTCCCACTAAACACCTCAGCAAATTGTCCAAACTTCTGTTCACCACTTCTGTTTGTCCATCAGTTTGCAGATGATGCATACAACTAAACTTCAATTTTGTCCTCAACTTCTTCCACAAAGTCCTCCAGAAATACCCCACAAATTTAGTATCTCTGTCAGAAACAATACTCTTTGGGAGACATGGAGTCTCACCACTTCTTTGAAAAAAAAAATCTACAATATGTACTACATCATGAGTCTTGTGGCATGGAATGAAATGTGCCATCTTGGAGAACCTATCAACCCCCACAAATACTAAGTCATTACCCCTTTGTGTCCTTGGTAATCCAAGAAAAAAATCCATACTTATGTCCTCCCAAGGCTTCGATGGAATAGGCAATGGCTAATAAAGTCCAATATTGTGACTAAATCCTTAGGTTGCTTGACATACTTGACAACTCTACACAAACTTCTTCACATCTTGTGATAATTGAGGCCAAAAATAATGTTCTCTAATAATGGCAATAGTCTTATCCCAACCAAAGTATCCTACCATTCCTCCACTATGTTTCTCCATGATCAAGTTCTCCCTCATAGAACTCCTTGGAATACATAATTAGATGCCCTTGAACAACATACCATCTTGAATCAAATAATCTAACCACCCGGTCTTCTCTTGAGTAACAAGTTCTTTACAATCCTTCCATACTTCAGAAAAATAAGGATCCTCAATGTATAGATTCTTGAGTTCATCAAACCCAACCACTTCAACTTGCAACAATAACTGTTTCCTACTCAATGCATCTACTACCCTATTAGACCTTCCACTTCTATGTTTCAACACAAATGTATAGCTTTACATGAACTCTACCCATTTCAAATGTCTCTAATTCAATTTACCTTGGCTATTTAGGTATTGCAATGTCTGATGATCACTAGACAAGACAAATTATTTTTGAAATAAATAATGCCTCCATTTCTTTAAGGCTTGAACTATTGCATAGAACTCTTGATCATAAACATAGTACTTCTTATTTGCATCATTTAATTTTTCACTAAAATAGGTAATAGGATTACCTTCTCGGCTCAATATAGCCCTAATAGCACTACCACTAGCATTTCAATTCACCTAAAAAACTTTATTAAAATTAGGAAGTGCCAACATAGGTTTCTCTATCACCTTCTTCTTCAACAATTCAAAACTCCTTACAGCTCCTATAGCCCACTTGAACTTGTTTGAGTCAAGGGTGCACATATGCCACTGAAATTTCTAATGAACCTGCTCTAAAAACTAACCAGACCATAGAATGACCTCACCTTAGTAGCAGACCTTGGAGTAGCCCATTCTAGGATTGCCTTTACCTTCTCTTGATCCATTTTAAGACCATCAATTGATACAATAAACACTAGATAGACTAAATCCTTTTTGATGAACCTACACTTCTTCAAATTAATCAACAATTTGTCTTCCCTCAATCGTTCAAGGACACTATGAATGTGCAATAAATGTTCATCCAAAGACTTGCTTAAAATTAAAATATCATCCAGATAGACAATAACAATTTTTCCCAAGAATTTCTTTAGTACCTCATTCATAAGCCGTATGAAGGTGCTTGGCATGTTGGTGAGTCCAAAGGGCATGACTAACCACTTATATAGACCCTCATTGGTCTTGAATGTAGTCTTCCACTCATCTCCCTCTTGTATCTATATCTACTGATACCCACTCTTGAGATCTATCTTTGTGAAGTACTATGCTCCACTCAAATAGTCCATAAGATCATCCATTCTTGGCAAAGGGAACCAATACTTGATGGTTATTCTATTTATATCCTAAAAGTCTATACACATTCTCCACTCTCTATCCTTCTTTCGTGCCAAAACTATAGGTACTGTACATGGAATTAGGCTCTCCCAAATCAAACCTTTTCTCAACAAATCTTGAACTTGTCTGTTTAGCTCCTCAATTTCAATAGGAGTCATCTTCTGAGCAGCCTTGTTAGGAAAACTAGCTCTAGGGATTAATTTTATTTGATGACTAATTTTTCTTACTGGTGGAAATCCTTCTAAAACATTATCAGAGATGACATCTCCATACTCACTTAATAGGCCTTAAACTTCAAGTGGAATTTCACTACTTCCTTCCTTATCTTTTCTAGGAATCAAAGCATAACACATATGTTGATGTTTTATGCCGTCCAAAAAATTTCTTCCATCAACAAGACATACCCGAGCACTACTGCATACCTTTTCACCTTCCTTTATAAAGGGCTTTAGTTTGTGGTGAACTCCATCCTTTGTTAGAGAGTATGTATTTGCATGACCTATCAAACTGCCATAGCCTTTCCAATAATAAATGATAGACATCCATAGGAATGATGTCATAGATAACCTCATCAAGGTAACTCCCAATCTTTAACTTTGCCAGACATTGTTCACTAACCAGAACCTTATGACCATCCTTCACCCAAGAAATCCAATAGGGTTGGGGATGTTTCTCCCTCTTGAGCTTTAGCTTTGAAACCATTTATTCTAACATGAAGTTGTCAGTGCTTCCACCATCAACAATCACATCACAAAATTTACCCTCGCACTTGCAGCTGGTACAAAAAAAACTCCTCCTTTGTCCAAGTTTAGTATCACCAATTAGTAAGACCCTTTCATTTACTAGAACTTCTCCTCTTTCTGCATCCTTTGAATGTGATGATTGTGCATCCTATCCACATGAGCAACCCTTTCTTGTCCATCATCTCTCTTATCTATCCTTCCTTGGCATTGAGGGCATTCAAAGGTACAATGACTTTCTTCATTGCAATGAAAATAGGTACCATAGAAGCCTCTTCTTATGGAACCTTGTCCACATCCTCTACCTCTTCCTCTTTGATCTCCAATTTTTTTATCATGAGAGCAATTGAAACCCTCGTTCGTCTAGTTTTGGCTAGTACCCACATCTTCATTTTTCATCTAATTCTCATTTTGGCCTCCAAATGACTTGCCACTACCCCTTCTACTTTGACCACACTCTCTTTTCCTTCCATCAAACCTTTTGTTTAGCTTCTCCTCAACTTGCAGGGCAAACTACTATGCCTTTTCAATGCTAGTCATTCTAATCAGACTTAACTCCTCCTAAATTCTAAGTCTTAACCCACTAACGTAATGGGCAACCTTCTCCTTATTTACTTCTATGTGCCCTTCCTTGATAAGAACTTGGTAATGGGTAATAGATTTTCCTATTTTCTTTAACCCTTGCATTTTTTGAACAAATCAAGCTTGTAATCGATAGGAATAAATTTCTTCTTTAGTTTGTCCACCATGCGATCCCATCTTGTAATTTTATCCTTCCCTCATCTATTTCTTTCCATCTAAACTTTTTGCCACCAGATTTTGGCATCAGATTTCATTTTGGCCTTCAAAAACTTAACTCTATCTAGTTCCCTAATATCCACACTCAAAATATTCCTCTATTTCATTGATCCAGTCAATCAACTCATCTGGGTTTAGACTTCCCATAAACATATCGACATCAATTTTAGGTCTTTTTCCAAGCTTAAAAATGGCCCTAAAAAGCCTCTCCTCTACCTAGTTTAGGACTTCTCCATCTCCTTCTTCTTTATTTTCTTCCTCCCTTTCATCACTTGCAACAACATTCATCCCTCTATAGATCTCCTCCTACAATGCTTGGACTTGTCCCTAGAGGGCTCTAACCTCAGGAATAATAACTTTGGCCCTTCCACCACACTCCCTTCATGGAGGCATCTTCTTGTCTAAAACCCACAACCACATAGTATTGGTGCAAACTGCATCACAGACAGTTCTCTATCTATATACTCAAAAAAACCTACTTTGATACCACTTGATGAAGACACAAACCACAACTAGAATGAATGCAACACGGGAAAATGGGAATATTATTATCAGTAAAATATGATTCTACATTTAGTACATGTAAACAAACCCAAATACATTCCCTATGGGCTTACAATGGTTAGATCCTAGAGAAAAATCATCCTCACAGTACCTTCTCTCAAACTCCACCAAGAACTACCTTTACAATGCAAGAAATGTTCTTAAATAAAACCCAATTAGGTTTAGGTTTAGGAATAAATTCTAGAATATTCCATTTGGAGTCCACCACCAAAAAGAAAGTTTCTAGAAGTCACGTTAGAAGCTGGTGTAAAATTAGAAGAATTCAGAAATGATAATCCAACTTCCAAGGGGCATAACTTTTGATCTGGGACTCTGATTGATGAACTGTTTACATTTTTAGAAAGCTATCAAAGTGTTGTATAGATTATGGACCAGATTATATCATCCCCCATTTTTTGGGCCCATACATGGTCATTTAATTCCTCAAATTTGACTCAAAAGCACTCTTAGGAGGTCTCTAGGCAACTTAAAACTGCAATAACTTTCAAACTGTAAAACATTTTGACCTATTTTTTTTTGGAGTGTTTTAAATTACAAATATAATCATCCCTACAAATTACACCCTCTAACTCATCATAATTATGGGTCAATTACAAAATAACCTAGTTTCTACATTAACACATATCCTAAGGTGTTCAAAAACCCTAACCTAGAAAATCAATAGTGGAACTATGAGAGTTGGAATCTTTATTCGACCCAAATGCGTATCTAGAAATGTAAATACTTAAAAAAAAACTAACACTAAGCATATTTTTGGATGATATATGATTTTCCCTTACAGCACTAGATGCTCTTGCATTAGAGGTTGAGAGGACCAACCTTGACATGGTGGAAGTTCCTTCAAGAGGAAAGGGAGAGGGTAAACAAGAAGCCAATAGCTAACTCAAAGGCTATAATGGAAAATATTAAAGAACATTTTCTACTAGAGGAATATGAGCTTCAGTTACACATAAAGAGGTAGAGCTTAAATAAGAAGGATATGGATGTGGCATCCTATATAGAGGAGTTCCAAAAGTTGTTAGATATTTTGGAGGACTAAGGTGGAGTACCCATGGAAAAATGAGGTTATGGACATGCATCAGAGTTCATAAGTGCTATTAATTAGCACTCAAGGTAGAGGAAAAGAAAAAGAAGAAGCAATATTCAACATCCAAAGGGAGAGGAAGTGGAAGAGACTCTAAAAGACATAGAGGTGGCTATGGAGGAAGAATTATGGAGAAGAAGTGTTTCAGGGATTCTAAGGCAGTTGAACAAATTAGTGAATTAGGTGGAAGAGGATACTACAATAGAGGTAGAGGCTCTAGTACTAGTGGAAGAGGTAGGTTTAGTAGCTTCGGAAGAGGATCTCATTTCTCTAATATGAAGTTGGTATAATTGTGGATAATTAGGTCACCCTACATATAGATGTCCTGATAAAGCTTCTTCATCACAAGGTTAGAAAAAGAATACCCTATATACAAGAGAAATTTGGTAGTGTCAAGCCACAAGAAGTTAATCTTGACTTTGAGAGCGGAGAGAACCTAAAGTTCAAAAGGTTGCTAATTAGAGAACCTAGTAAAGGGGAACTAAAATAGAGAATGACTCTTTTTATCTAGTAAAGTATGATATATTGGGAAAGGTGTGTATGGTTATCATAGACTCAAGGTCTATTGATAACTTCATCTCAGAAGTGGTAGTGATGAAGCTCAAAATGAACAAGTTGCCATACTTTAACCTATAATATAGGTTTTCTTGGTTGAATAAGGGACACAATGTCTTGGTTAATGAACAAGCATAGGTGCAATTTACCATACGGAGTACCATGACAAAGTCTTGCATGATGAGTTGCCAATGGATGGATTCCCTTTGCTACTAAGTAGACCATGGCAGTATGATAGAGATGAATGTATTCTTTCAAGAAGGATCGGGTTACTTATAAGTTGCAATCATTGGTGGAAGAAGAATCTAATAAGGCAATAAAGTCCAATGTGTTTCTAATGAGTGGAAAGGAGTTCTTAAATGAATTCAACCAAGACAAGAAAATAAGGTTTTCTATCATAGTGGAACCTAAGGTGGAACTAGACTCACAACAAGTTTCCATGCCAAAGGAGGTCAAAAAATTATTGGGGCAATATAAGGATATCTTATGTGATGGGACACCTACCACTTTACCATCACAAAGTGAAGTAAGTCATCAAATAGACTTCTTACCATAAGCATATTTATCCAACAAAACTTCCTACAAAATGATGCCTAATCAATACAAGTAGATTTCTAGGCAAGTGCAAGAGTTGTTGGACCAAGGCTTGATTAGAAAGAGCATCAACCCATGTAGTACTAGTTTTATTGGCTCCTAAAAAGGGAGCTAAGTGGAGATTGTGCATTAATTCTAGGGCCATAAATATGATTACTATTAGATAAAAGATTTTCTATAACTATAATAAAAGATTTAATAGATTGTTTAGAGGGTATTAAATATTTCTCCAAAATAGTTCTTAAGAGTGGTTACCACCAATTTAGGATGAAAGAAGGGGATGAGTGGAAGTTAGCTTTTAAATCCACATATGGTTTATATGAGTGGCTAGTAAAACCATTTAGCCTCACAAATGAACTTAGCACATTTTTTAGATTAATAGATGAAGTCTTCAAAGAATACATAGGTAGGTTTGTAGTGATCTGCCTAGATGATATCCTCATTTTGAATAAGACAAAGGATGGGAATATGGAACATCTTGAGTTGGTGTTAAAGAGGCTACAAGAGGAGAAGTTAACCATCAATTTGGAGAACGTTGATTTCTTGAAACAAGATCTATTATACCTAAGATATGTGGTGTCACAAGGAGACCTTAACATGGATCCAACCAAGGTAGAAGCTATACTAAATTGGCCAACACATAGAACATGGGCTTAAGTTAGTAGTTTCCATGGTTTAGCTTAGTTCTATAGGAATTTTGTGAGGAAGTTTAATGAGATATGTGCACTTATCCTAGATACCATAAAGGGTGGATAGAAGACTCAATTCAAGTGAGCCAAGAAATCCTCTAAATCTTTTGAGAATCTAAAACAAGAAGTAGCCACACAAAATATCTTTAAACTACCTAGTTTTAAAAAGCCTTTTTACAATAGAATGTGATGCAAATAATATAGCAGTGGGGGTAGTCTTTGTAGACACCTAAATTTGATTACACTGCTTTGGTAATCTAATTTAGCCATCTCTAAAGGCATCATTAATTAAATTCTTATTTAATTAATCCTTTGCCATCCCTAGTTGATTAATTTAATTAATCATCTATAGTCCTAATTGATAAATCAAATAATCTATTATTTATCAATTAAATCCTTTTCTCCTATCTAATTCCAAAAATCCCCATTTATTAAATAAATCTATTTGATTAATGAAATCCTCAAATTCAAAAACCCCTAACCTATCTCTAATCCTCCATTTAGCCTAATCCACCCCATCCACCCATACTAACCAAGCTTAGCCACTAACTCATCCACCCTCATTAATGCCATCCACTTGCACATCTCTAACATCCCTAATATAATCCTAAACCCAAGCCTTATCCACCCCCTAATGTTGTCACATTCCTTAAACAAGTTTAAGACTTTCCTAATCCAAACCAAAGTCTCCCCTCAGAAAACCCAACCACTAAGTCATGAGTGCTCTTACAAAACATAAAAGACTCTTACAAGCCCACTCATGACTCTTACACCCATCTTCCACACTCTTCCCTCTTCCACACTCATTCCTCTTACATCTCTCTTACATACTCAACCCCACTCATCATGCCTTTAACCAACCCTTTACCCTACCCTCTCACACTCATCCTCCTTGTGACAAGTGTCACCTTCCCATTGGTGCTAAACAAGCACAATCCATGTGCTCTCCTTTGAGTGCATCCTAGCCCTCCTTAAGCCTTCATCCATCCTTGCATCTAAGCCCTCCATCCCTCTACCCCTTAGCCTAAAAATTGAATCCCATCCCAAGCCATTTCATCAACAATCTTTGAGCTAAAGTTACCATGCCCTTTTGAGAGCCAAAAGACATACCCATACCCTTATAATGCCAAATTGAGAGCTCACAAAGCTACCAATTTGCCATTACCCATCTCCATTGAAGCAGCTTTTGAGCATCTTGAGCATACATCCACAACAAAAGGACACATCTACAGAATCAAGAAAGCATGGAGTGTTTTCTCTTGTGAGGTTTGCACTTCTTGTTTGCTTTCTTTGTCTAAGCATATATGTGAATTTAGTTTTTGGTTTGTGAATGTTTACTTTATTTGTTAATGTTCTTTGCATACTAATTCTTGTTCTACAGTCTTGAGTCAAGAAGGAAGACTAGTAGTATTCTTTAGTGAAAGCTTGAATGTAGCTAAATCTAGGTATCCATCTTATGACCTAGAACTATACTGATTAGTCCAAGCATGTAGAAATTGGAGACACTACTTGTTTCTTAAGGAGTTTGTGATGTTTAGTGACAGCCAAGGTCTTAGTTTCATTAGCACTCGAGAGAATCTAAATTTAAGACATATCTAGTGGTTGGAGTTCTTATAGGCCTACACATTCACAATCAATAATAAGAAGGGATAGTATAATATGGTGGCAGATGATTTCTATAGAAGGCTACTCATAGTCTAGGAGGTATAGTTACAAAGAATTAGCATAGAAGAATTCAAGACTCTCTATGAGGAGATGATGATTTTGCAAAAGTTTACAAGGTATGTTTGGAGTTTAGGAGTCATTGTCATGGTGAATATGCTAACTATAATTTGTAGATTATAATACTATTAAAATAAAATCAACTATGTGTTCCCAGGGGTTTGATGAGGGAGAACCTAACCCAAAAATAGGTATAATGGTAGTTTGAGTGGAAACTTTTGATTAAACAAGACCTTGGAATTGGTGCAAAGGTTCTACTACTAGCCTAAGATGAAAATTAATTTTAGAAGGTATGTGGAAAAATGTGGAGTATGTGAGAAAGTGAAAGGCATTGCTTCTAATATTGGTTTATATCAACATTTACGCACTCCCAATAGACCATGGAAATTTTGAGCATGGATTTTCTAGTAGGTTTACCCAAGGAAAAGTACTAGATTGGAAAATATATTTGTAGCAGTAGATAGGTTTTGTAAGATGACTCACTTCATCCCTTGCAAAACTACTAATGATGCTATTCATATTGCACATATTTTCTTCAATAAAATAGTTAGAATCAATGGGTTACCTTAAAACATAGTGTCAAACAAGGATTTGAATGGGTCATTCTAGAAGACATTATGGAAATGACTAGGAACAAACTTGGCTTTTGGGTAAGCTTAGCACCCTCAGACTGATGGCTAAACTAAGGTGGTAAACATGGTTCTTGGGAAGTTGTTAAGATGCTTAACTAAAGAGTATGGTCAAGTGTGGGACAAAATGATACCTTAGGAAAACTCTTTTTTACAATGATAGTGTAAATAGGACCATAGGTAAGAGTCTATTTTAGGTAGTATATGGCCTACATCCTAGAGGTGTATGTGAACTTAGAGACTTGAAGGATCATAAAGGGATAAGTGGTCACACTAATGACTTAGCCCAAAGTGTGGAGGAGATACATGAACAAATCAAGAAGACACTCCTAGAAGCTAATAAAAGATTAAAAACTAAAGTGAATACAAAGAGGAGGGATCCTTAGTTTTAAGTTGGAGACTTGGTAATGAATAATTTGAATAAAATTAGGATGAAAAAGAAATGTTCGAAACAAATTATAAATGAGGAGGATAGGACCTTGCAGAGTTCTTGAGAAGTATGGATATAATGCATACAAATTGGACCTTCCTAAGGAGTTTCCATCTCACCTATTTTCAATATTTAGGACTTAGTAAAATATAAAGTAAAATAGAAAGAGCCTATTGTAAAAGAAAATGAGAGCATATCAAAGGTGGATAAATATGCCAAGGACCTCAATGTACCTAAGAAACCCAAGATACAAGAAGATATATTATTGAATTGAAGGTGAAAAAGAAGATAGGACACCATATATACATGGAGTACCTAGTAAAATGGAGGAAAAAATTTGAGCCAAAGGCCACTTAAGTAGATGAAGGTTATTTTAAAATTTTGGGCATTGGATTAGACCCCATCTCAGATAGAGGTAACTTGCCTTTTTTTGTGACAAGGGGAGAATGGTGCAGGTGCACATAGGATTTGGGTTTCTCCCTATTCAAATTTTGACTTGTAAACCATCTTAGGAAAAAAATTGAAGAATAAGGACTTATCCTATTCCATGAGGTATGAATAAGTATTTTAGGAACGATTAACAAGAGTTATTGAGTTGTTTTTTCCTTTGGACCTAAATAGGACATATATGAGCTAATGTTGCTTAAGGTTGAAAACTTGGTCAAAGGGGTTGACCAAATCTACTAATGAATAAAATAAAATAAAATGTAATAATTTATTTTTAAGGGATCAAAATGGACACATTTGGTGTCGTTGGAAGAAGTGGGAAGCAAAAAGTAAAAAGTTTCCCATGACAACCTTTTAATTTTGCAAAGTTGTCATGACAAATTTGACAACTTTTGTGCAACTTTTCACATAGTCATTCTTGGTTAGTCTCTAAGGGTATCACATGTGAAAGAGGCACATATAAGACCCTTCCATGCCCAAGACAAGGGTGAGAATTGATATCATGTGGAGGCATAGTGTGTTTGAAGCACATAATCAAGCAATCTTACCTTAGTACGGTTGAAAAAAACTCTTCATTTGTATGGATTGAACTAGGGGTTTTTTTCTATATGGATAGTTATTTTAATTTTGTTTCTAAATCCATTTCCTTATGAAATTCAATTGGTTTTGATAAGATTTTGAAATTGTTTTTGTTTGGACCAGTATGTTGGTTTGTATAGAGCTAGTTGTGGAAAAATGAGTTTAACTTGACTTCCAATGGTTGAAACGTCATTATCACTTGGAATAAAGTAGAAAACTATATATAAATTGTAAATATGCAATATTTTTCTTTGTAGATTTGGGTAACTAATTTTTTCACAAAGTCCTAGGTGAGCCCTAGTGTGCTAGGTAAGGTGACTTTGTGATTGCTAGAGTAGAAACATGGACAAGGTGGATTGGATTGTGCCAATCAATTGTTGATTTGTGTAGTATATAGGGTGAAGGAATGTATAATTTAATGTGGACTAGGGTTGAATCTATTTGGTTAGTTCAAACCACTAGGAACAAAACTGATTGTGGAAAACCCTTAAAACCCTTAAAAATTGGGCCATTTTGGCATAATGGTGTACAATTGAGTTGGGGATTCTAAATTTGTTCAATAATGGAGGTTTCCCAGAATTATATCAGTATCCTAAACTAGTTTGTGGGCTTGCTAAAGAATTTGGGGAGATAGGACTTGATTTCCCTATTAGGAGGCCTAATTAGGGATGAAAAGGCTACAAGACTAAATAGTGCATTTGGAGAGATTGTTAATGAATAGGATTATATGGGCACCAAAAAAAATCTCAAGAACCTTGGAAAGGGCCTATATTAAAGCCTAGAATGTTTACTTGGTCAGAGAATATGGGTGTGTTTGCAAGGGTAAAAGAGTATGTTGAGTTGATTAGTGAGGAGCAGGGGGCAAGGGGTGTAGGGGAGAGATTATCCCTTGAAATAGGGTGAAGAGAGAGACCCTAATAATCTAGGAGAAAGTGGGCCTAGTGTGTACCTAAGAAAGACTATTTTTAGGTCTTGGTGATTAGATTCTCCCCATTAGTGATCCTTAGGGATGTCTTGTTTAACTATGTCAACTTCATCCAAAGGAATGGGGTATTCAAGTAGATCACGTATATATTTTTTAATATTGTTTCTTTAGCTCTTTCTCCCTTATTTTACTTATTTTTTACCAATCATATTTTCTTCTTTGAGGAAATCTCTACCTCCTATTGGAATTTTCTAGAACTTATAAAACTGTCAATTTAATTTTCCCTTTTTCTTAGATCAATAACCTCATTATCTTTTTTCCTTTCTATTTCTCAAGATTCTTTGCGTTAACTACTTCTATATTTTCTATCATTTGATTAATATCTTCTATGGTGGTCTCCTATTCCAACAACCTAGGATACTTCCTCTTTTAGTCTTGTTATGTCTTATTATTTCCCCTATTATCATCTCTATTTTTGATGAGTTTATGATTTTACCCCTCTTTAAATTGTTTCCTTTTGTGCCTTTTTGGACTACTAGATGGTTGGCTCTTGTGATATCTCTACTAATACCTTCCTCTTGTTATCAAGAATTTAAAGGTAGAACCTCATCTACTCTTAGAAAAAAATAGATTTCAAATTGGTATATAATGTCTCTTTGAGAGAATTTGTCAATTTATCTATATACATCTTTTTTTTGAAAGTAGAAGATGATTATCTATCCTTGGGATTACATTTATGTCTAATTGATTATTTGATCCATCATTATTTATCTAAGTCTCATTTAGTCTTTTCTCTAAGTTTAAAGGGATAATTTGGATCCATACTTGCTTGTTTTGGACTTTTGTTTGTCTTTGGTTGCTAGAACCTAATTTATTATCTATTCCATCATTATTACTTTCTTCATGACTATTAAATTTGATTTTGTAAATTGACTAGGTGCCTAGAAGTTCTCTTTACGGACATAATTCCATAGGATTAGATGACCACTAATATCAATATGGATAAGCATTGTATCATGCATCATCTTGGTATCAATGATCAAATTTTCTAGATAATATCTTATACAAATAGATTAAATGATTATATTAAAATTTTGCATTTGTGTTACAATTTTTTGATATTTTTGTAAATACTTTTACTTTCCACTATATTCTTAGCATTGTCTTGAGAAAAGTTAATTCTTCATTCTTTTTTATGCTTTTTTAATTGTTTCTCCTAGGACTACGTGAAATGCTTTCTAATGATTTATTTATCCATAGTGTTTACCACATTTTTCCCATCTTCAATGTTGACTATTGGGTATCATATTTCACTACAAAGATTTAATTTTTATGCATATAAACTATTCTTTTCTTCTCTCTCTACTCTTGGCAAGTTAGTTTCCTTTCCAGATAATACTCGTTACTTTGTAGGAACTTATTCCCTTCTCTCCCCATCTTCTAGGACTTGATGCCTCAACTCTTTGCCTGACACATCTTTGATAGGATTCAAATTACCCAACTTCTCTACAATAAAGTTTTATGATCAAATCTTTGGTGCCAGAAAAAAATTTAGATAATGACCTTCAAAGAAAATTTGTAATCCTTTTAATAAAGGTCTCCTATAATGTGAACCCTAAGAATAAAAGTGTAAATAAAATGTATTGAGTTTATTAATAATTTCTTATTTCCTAAGGGTTTCTAGTAGCCATTGTGAGATATTTCTCATAGAAGACATGAGATCACTCCAATAAGTATAAACACCATGTTTCTTAAAATGATGTCAAAATCTTGTGGTGTATGTGTTACTAAGAATTGGTACAATTTATTGGAGGACATTGTAGGTATCTCTAACTATTTTTGTCTATTTGTGTCAATAACTTAGGCATCTACAATGTAGAATTAGGTAGTCATCACTATGACTGAGCTCCTCTATAGAGACTGAGTCATGTACATAAGCAAGTATGTACTGAGCTCTATATGAGCCTAGTAAGTTTATGGTCACCAGGTATTTTTCTATAAAAGCCACACCCAACATCGACCAAGAATTTTTCATGAATATAAGTGTCAATTTACATTGTGTGTGCCAAAAACTATATAGACCAACAACCAACAATGTCAAGCATCAAAAAACAATATAGAAAAAGAAATACAGAGTTTACATAAATGTTAGAAATAGAAAAGATTACGAGGCAAAAAAAAATTTAAGCCAACATGGAAAGAATATTAACTTTAAGAAGACGTTGTTACATAAAATTTAATGTTTGTAGACATTTTTTAAGGCATAAATGATGTGGATTACATATCCCTATGTTGTGTGATCAACAATTTAGATGGAGAGGCTATTATGGAAGAATCTAGAAAACTCTTTAGAAAAATCTTTAGACAAAGAAGATATTAACCTAGATATGATTATTAGCATGAGCGAGATAATGCAAGAAAGAGAATGAATAGAGAAGTGTATCCATGCAAACAAGGAGTAAAGCGAAGGATCAAGATTAGATCAAAAGTTAGTGAAAGAGTCTTATTATCACTTAACATAAAAAGTGACCTATTCAAAGTAGCAAAGTGAAGGGGAAGGAAAGTTTATTAGATCAAAGGAGAAGATCAGATAGGAAGGAGAAGACTCAAAATTAGGTTACAAATAAAACTAAGAGTTAGGTATTGAATTAGTTCTAACTGACTTGAATTAGGGTAAATATCTTAACAAAGTGGTCTTATAGATCTTTGAAAATCTCCTAATAGAGTCCTTACTTTGTTGTAAGTGTTAAATAATTTAACCAGGTGAGACCTAGTAGTCTCTTAATATTTTATTAGGGAAGACCCTGGTAGAAACATACAATTTTTTTTTGTCATTGATTTCAAGTCTATGGATGAGACATATTGATACCTAATCTAAATGTCATATCTAGTTGATCGATGAAGAGGATTTGAGATTTACTCATAACTATAGCACTTAGAGGAAAGATTAAAGTAATGAAAAGGAAGTTACAATGGATATTTGATTAGATAGAATTTGATAATGAAAATTAATTATTTATGTCAAGAAAGCTAAACCAAGCCAAGAAAAAGAGTAAATTACTAAGGAGTGTCTAGTAATGCTAGTGTTAACCAAGCCATAGTTTGTGCTGAGAAAATCCAATGTTGACCAAGCATTATCATCAACCAAGAAATTTAGTTGATGCCAAACTAGAAAGCTTAAACAATGACCAAGTATTTTAGTGTTGACCATGTGTCAAAATTTAGTGATTACCAAGTGACGCTAAAAGGTCAAATTCAAAAGAATCATAAGATCATGTTGGCTTAGTTGATATCTTGGGAGATGTAAAATGCGTTGAAGATTAAATTGATGAGTTGGATCATTAAATTAAAGGTGCTGATTAGGTAAATACCTAATAGAAGGATTCTTGAAAATTTTCTAGAGGATGATCAATAAGTTGTACTGATACATTGAATCGAGTTGAAGTTGATCATTAACCCTAAGATCTACAGTGGATGTAGAAAATGGTAAATCACAATTCTCCCATTTAAAGGGATATTGAACCAAACTTCAAGTATCATGTCCATAAAAGCATGTTGGAACCTAGACAATGTGTATGAGCAAGTTCATATATAGAGGAAGGTTGATGAGAAACACACAAGAGTGTGAATGCAAAGCTAAAGGAGAAAGATTGCATATGTCATGTTGTTATTGACAAGTGATTTTGAGAAAAAGGCTCAAGTGTTGATCAAAAGTGTGGACTAATTTCTTGAAGGGTGTCTAGGCACATCAAGATCAAAGATAATAATAAAAGTCTGATCAATGCACTAGTATAAGGATTGATTTCTTGGGAGCGGTGATTAGGTAAATACCTAATAGAAGAATTCTTGAAAATTTTCTAGAGGATGATCAATAAGTTGTACTGATACATTGAATCGAGTTGAAGTTGATCATTAACCCTAAGATCTATGGTGGATGTAGAAAATGGTAAAGCACAATTCTCCCATTTAAAGGGATATTGAACCAAACTTCAAGTATCATGTCCATGGAAGCATATTGGAACCTAACCAATGTGTATGATCAAGTTCATATATAGAGGAAGGTTGATGAGAAACACACAAGAGTGTGAATGCAAAGCTAAAGGAGAAAGATTGCATATGTCATGTTGTTATTGACAAGTGATTTTGAGAAAAAGGCTCAAGTGTTGATCAAAAGTGTGGACTGATTTCTTGAAGGGTGTCTAGGCACATCAAGATCAAAGATGATAATAAAAGTTTGATCAATGCACTTGTATAAGGATTGAACATAGATCTAGACTAGCAAAAGTGATTTGTAATCACACAGATCAAAACCTACTATTTTCTTTCTTATCATTGTAAATAGTTTGTATTGAAATCCTTTTAATAGAGGTTGACCTAATAGTCATTGGAAGACTTAACATTCTATGTAAGTCCTTTAACTAGGTGGCATTCTATATGGAATGATCAAAATTCTCTTATAAGTGTACTCCTAATACGGTGATTAAATTCTCTAAGAAAGTCACATTTAACAGTTTCTATTGTAAAAATTTAATAGGGTTGGCTCCTAAAAGAGTACACTTTGAAAGAGTGAAAAAGAGTGACATATTGCTCATGGTTTTTCCCAATTTGGGTTTCCACGTAAAATCATTGTGTCAAACTATGATCAATATGTTATGAATCTTTTACATGTGATGATGGTTTTCACTATGCAATATAAGTTAAATTTATGAAATTTTTAAAGTAAAGACCGAGCAAAAACAAGTTAAGTAGGATCAACTGAACATTGATGCATTTAATGTTTAATAGTTCAAGTGGTACAGATGGACCTTGAATAACTAATCCACTACTCCTCTCAGTTATTCTAAATATTTCTAACAATTGGTATCATAGATAAGTTCCTATAGAGAAAATTTTTAAGGTACTTAAAAGTTAAAGCTAAAGAACATGAAAAACAAGAGAGATGTACCTGAGCTGAATAATGAATAATTTCCTACATAATAGACCCTAATAAAGCTACACATATCCAATATCAATGATGCTGCTATAAATTTTATAAGAAATGAATATGTAGAGGTAATAACTACTCCTATGGCTATTGAAGAATTGAGACATAATTTAGATCACAACCAAGCAATGTTGGAGATTTCCTTAGCCCTAAGCTATGATGAGTTTGATGACCTAATAGATTGGAACACTACAAAGAAGATGTGGGACAAACTCAAGACCATATATGGAGGAGATGAAAATGTACTAAGAACCAAATAAGAAAGCTTGAGAGGTAAAATTGATGATATGAGAATGATGGAAGGTGGGAACATAGTACAATATTGCACAAGAGTTAAAGAGGTTGATAATGATATTCGAGGAGAAAATAGAATAGTTTAAAGATGAAAGAGTGATAAGAAATTTATTGAAGACTTTACTCACTATCTATGCCATTTGAGTCTACACAATTCAAGAAATGAGATGCATACTAGGTAACAACTTGACCTTAGAAGGTGTAGTTGGTAGACTTACTACTTTTGAGATGTCTAATTTTGATAACTACACACCTGGTACCATTGAATATGATTTCAAGTCACAAATGATTTTAAGAAGAAAGAAAAATATGTGAAGAGTGAAAGTGATAGAACTTTTGATGATGAGATTCATGAACTTGAAGCCCTCATTGCAAAAGGGTTTGGAAAAGGAAGATGTAAATATAAAGGTAAATTACCTATCATTTTTTTTAATGCAACAAAATTGATCATATTTTTTCTATATGTCATGAAAAAGAAGATAAGGATGAAAAGAAGGAAAGAAAGTACAAAGGAAGAAGTGATGACAAAGAGTACATAAGAAGCATGATGAAAAAGTTAAGAAATCTTGTGGTGCTGCTAAAGAAAACACTGATAATGAATCTAAGAGTAATGATGATGAAGTTGTTTATATTTCTATGAAAGAAGAGTCTAATGAAGGTGAGAAAATTGCATTAATTTCTTATGTGAACAAAAGTGATGGATAGATAATTGATAGTGGAATTTCTAATCATATGTCTAGTGATAAAGAAAAATTATAAGATATTGGTCCATACAATGGTGGATGTCTTAAATTTGGGAATGATATCCCATGTGTTATAAAAGGTAAAGACACTATTCAACTAACTAATAAGATAACATGTGAAAATGCTTGCTAGGTTTAAGGATTTAACTACAATTTGTTGAGTGTTTCACAACTAAAAAAGCCATGTTACAGAGATGAATTTCACAACTCAAATGCTAAGGTACATGATGATCATGGTAAGATAACTTGGACTAGTAAGAAGACAAGAGGTAACTTATTCTATCTAACCCTATCAGAAGAGACATGTATGTTTCTAAAACAAGAAAATGTTTGGATATGACACAAAAGATTATGTCATTTGAATTTTGACAATTTGTTGAATATTAGTAAGATGAATAAAGTAAGAGGATTTACTAAAATAAATAAGTCAAAAAATGCTATGTGTTGACAATCTCAATTAGGAAAGATGACCAAGTCTAGTTTTAAGAGTAGAGCATATACTTTTAGTGATATTTTGGAATTGGTTGATAGTGACCTATGTGGACCCATTGGTATTAAAATTTATTGTAGAGATCAATATTTAACTCTATTTGTGGATGAATACTTTAGAATGATGACCATAATGTTCCTTAAAGTTAAATATAATGAAATTTAGTTATTCAAGTGGCATTAACCCAGAGTTCAAAAGGAAATAGAGAAGAGTCTAAAGTGTTTGAGATTTGATAGAGATGGTGAATAAATTTCAATCGATTTCAACACATTCTACAATGATAGAGGAATTAAAAGATAGATGTCAACACCAAAGACCCCTCCACAGAATGGGGTAGCTAAAAGAAGGAACAAATTAGCTATGGACTATGCTAGAAAAATAATGATGGAGAAATGGTATCATAGAAATATTGGAGAGAAGTTGTTAAATGTTCTCAATACCTTGAATAGAGTTCATGTGAAGAAATGTACAAATACTACACCTTATGAACTGTGGTATGGTTATGCTTCTAATGTTAAATATTTTAAAATATTTGGAAGTACATAAAATTATATATTGAAAGATAATAGAGATGGAAAGCTTGATGCAAAAAGTGATGAAGACATATTCCTAGGATATTCAACAAAAATAAAATCTTTTAAGTGTTTAAATTCTAATATTGACAAAGTTGTGGAAAGTGCAAATGTGACAATTGATGAATTTGTAAAAAAAGTTGATGCTTTATGTAATAAAGAACTTGACGACTATATTACATTCATCTATGTGGATGATGATATCCCAACACTCAAAATCAATAGAAAAATCAAGCTGCAAGCTCCCATCAGACATGAAATGATCAAGTGGAAATACAAATTGCCAAGTAGTAGAGAGTGGGGTGGTTAGCAAAAAATTGTAGATGTTAAGTCACAAATAGGAAATTCTGACTATTAGATAGTGAATACCAAGCATTCAAAACTTGAACTAGAATTAGGAAAAAGAAGAGGCAATGAACTTGAGATTAAATTTTTCCAAATGAACCTAAAGAATAGAAAAAAATAAAGCTACCTATATTAGAAAAATATGTGAGATGACATCAAAAAATTGATCAACTAATTGGAGATGTTGAACCAAGTTTTATGAAAAGGAGAAAACTTAGAGGTGAAAATTTCTTATTATGTGAGTGAAATCCTAAATCAATCAAATATTCTTTAGATAATGAAGATTGGATAAATGTTATGAATGATGAAATTGACTAGATTTAGAAGAGTAATACTTGGACCTTCGTGCCAAGACCAAAAGTCTAAAATGTCATTGGGAAAAAGTGGGTTTTTAGGAACAAGCTCAATGAAAATGGTGAAGTAACGAGAAACAAAGATAGAATTGTATGCAAGGGTTGCACACAAGAAGAAGGAGCTAACTATGAAAACAAAATCTCATGTGGCTATAGTTGAAGGAGTAAGAACTATGCTTGCTTACTCATCTGACTAGAACTTCAAGTTATATCAAATGGATGTCAAATCTACATTTCTAAATGGTATACTAGAGGAAGAAGTATACATTAAATAGCCTAAAGGATTTGTAGATCCAAACAAGAAGAACATGGTATGCAAACTAAGTAAAGATCTTTATGGATTAAAGAAAGCATGAACTTCAAGTTATATAAGATGGATGTCAAATCTACATTTCTAAATGGTATACTAGAGGAAGAAGTATACATTGAATAGCTTAAAGGATTTGTAGACCCAAACAATAAGAACATGGTATGCAAACTAAGAAAAGATCTTTATGGATTAAAGAAAGCACGAACTTCAAGTTATATCAAATGGATGTCAAATCTACATTTCTAAATGGTATACTAGAGGAAGAAGCATACATTGAATAGCCTAAAGGATTTGTAGATCCAGACAAGAAGAACATGGTATGCAAAATAAGAAAATATCTTTATGGATTAAAGAAAGCACCAAGAGCATGGTATGAAAGGTTACATAAGTATTTAGTGAAGATTCATGTTTAGAGATGTTGGAAATAATACAAACTAGCTAGGTTACTAAGAGGGGAGGGGTGAATTAGTAACTTTGAAAACTTTAAATCAATTCAACACTTAACAATATAAATCATTCACCATTCATTCATCTAATCTATTGTATGCATAAAAAAGATAGACATTCATAACACATGAACACAGTAATTTGGTGACCCAGAAACCTTCCAAATAGAAAGGAAAACTCAGGTGGGGATGATACCCACAAATCTTCACTACTATAGTATAAAGTTGGCCTATTAGGGTTTACATTGACCACTTCTAATGATCTACCCTATTAAGAGCAATTTGAATTGCTAGATCCACCTTGTTAGAGGTTTTACAAACATACAATGAAGTATGCACTCTGTTAGGAGATTTATACAAAGACTATTAAGTCTACCTTGTTAAAGGATTTAGAAAACTAATTCACCTATTAGGATGAAATAGTAGATCTGACTTACAACTTGATTGTTAAATAGATCTTTGAAGTATAGATCACTTCTTGTGACTAATATATCTTTACTACTCCTTGTAGACCTTGCTGAATACTTTGCTCTACTGCTAATTCACATTCACTCTTGTCAAAACATTACATGTCTATTCCATTAACATGCTCGTCATACATTGCAAATGATACAATACATTACATATATACCATTTCAATATTTACAATTACAAGGTCAGCTAAAACAAAAGTAAACAAAATATTACCGAGTCAGCCAAATAGTAGAAAACTTGGGTTTTCAAAGCTAACTTGGTGAACTTCTGATACACAGTGTCCATTGCATTACTCAGTAGTTCATGCACTCGGTAGAAGTAGAAGCTCGGTCCATACTAATCACACAACATAGCTTCAAACTTAGTGACCATTGGAGACTTGGTAAATATAGTGTCACTTGGTAGATACTGAATCCTTTTTTCCCCTTGTTGTCACTTAGTAAACACTACACATCCATCACTCCATAGACACTAGCTTCACATCACACAAAATAATGACTCAATAGACACTATGAAGCTTAGTGACCACTATCTACTCGGTAAACACTATAAGCTTGGTCAATACTATTGGACTACATATTCACTTTGTAGCTTTAGGAATGCTTAGTGTAAACTACTTAATTGTTGAACTTACTAGGTAACCATTGAATGCTCGGTATAAACTATAGACTGAGTGATGAGCTCGATGAGCATATAGAATTGAATAAGTGTTGTCACTAATGACAAATACAACATAATTCCAACAATCTCCCCCTTTGACATTAGTGACAAAAACACTTATGAGCCTTATGTATACTAACATACTGATTTTTGATTTTTCAAAATTGATCTTTGTAAAGCTACTATATATACATATCTTACATATCTCCCCCATACATATGGCATAATATATACATAGATTTTCATCTATTTCCTTCTATACATAAATCAATCTATTTTCTCCATAAATCTCTTATCATCTCTTACTTCCATGTCTCTTACTATCTCTTACTTCCTCTTTTTGATAATAATGCCAAAGAGATATGCAAAATATTCAAATAGAGATACCAAAATGTGAGAGAAATTTGGATTGTACCTTGAGAATAAGAGCCAATTTCTTATCCCAATTGTCTTGCAAAATTTTGCAAGTGGAGAGTGCCACTTGAACTTTTGTAGAAAGTTCAATCATATGATCTGCTATGGAAAAATTGTTATCCTGGACCAATGTTTTTGAATATGCAATATGTTTCTACATTGAGTCCATAACTAGAAGGATCATATTTTGTATATATCCATTTCTATAATAAATTTATTTATCTGATACAAAATAGGAACATCTTTTCTTCATACAATAGAACCTTTTGATGGGAAAAAATTTTGCACATAAAAAGAAAAGACATGTCAACAAAGAACCAAATTTACAAGGGTTGTTCTTTGATGTCCTAATACTATCCATATTCTTGTTTAGCTATTTCAATAGTAACTTTGACAAGTGAAATTCCATATTTATATTCACAACTTTAAATGCTAAATCCATTGCCTCACATAGCACGTTGTTCAAATGACTAGAGCTATAAATCTTATGGAAAATGATGTGAATACCAAATCTCAATTCAATGTTAGAAACAGTGCTAATCTTTCAACCTCTACCATCACACTCGGCTAGGGTTTTCTTTTGGAGTTCATCCCGACCTAGGGTTTTCCTAGTTTTGGCTTTGCTCAGCATGGGAAGACCCATAATCTTATGAATCATTTTCTTGGTGATTAACACTAGTTGCTCTAACCATAATTGTCCATTGTGTACACAACTAAGAATGTAGCTAATCCACTTAATCTGAAAGCTCCTTGGCATGTGTGTGATATGGGTCAATCCTTTGGTTTCTAAGTGCTTATGCTCAAGTTTTAGTGAACCATCAACACTCATTTCGTCTAAGGCACTATCCATCTCTAGGGTTCCATTATCTTGAATATAACACTTAAAATGAGTGTGAATGTCATTAATTAGAAGTACCTTTGGTGGAATTTGAGATTGTGCACCATTAGGGTCTAGTGACTTCGCAACTATTGGAACTAGCTTGAATTTTGGTGCTTTCCACTCTACACCCTTAACCAACATTTCAGATCCTCTTTTTGCCTTGCTGCTGCTACTAATTTTAGATGTCATGGCTACTTGGTAAATGATAGAAAAAAAATTTGAACGATTTTTTCTCTACAAAATCTCTCAAAATTGCTTGTGTGCACCTAGAAGTCACTCTGCTCTATGAATTCTAAAGTCATGGTGAAAAATGAAGTCAAATTCTACCCTTTTGATGAAAATTTCACCATTAATGCTAGGTACCAAAATGATGTAGCATGTGATAGACTATCATCCACTCATTAGCTTGATAGAAACTTGTGACTTAGTGATCAAACAAAACTTTCATTACTCCCAACCTAGCTCAGTTCAGTCTGTGACCAACCTTGCTCAGTAAGACTTGATCTAATGTGATCCCTTTGTATTTGAAATACTAATTTGGATCTTCTACTTTCTTTCATTTGGAACTGCTCGAGATGTAGCTTGAAGATATAGTTCTAGTTTCTCCTTTATAGAATCTAATTGGAAATGGTGGTCACCCACTTCTTGAGTGACATGACCATCATTTGAACTATTTTTCTTGGTAGATTTGGGAATCTAGTATTGTCTTATCTGATTCCTAATATTATCAGATTTAGCTTTCTTTTCATCTTCAACTCTTCTTATATTCTTGCAGTTTTTAGCTATATGAGGTAAGTTTAGTACATGTATAACATCTTAGTATTGAATCTCTCTTTCTCAAGTGATGCCTTGTATAGTCTATGCCAATGTCCATATTCTCCACAATAATGACATCTACACCAAGTATTGTAGTCCCTACCAAATATTGGTTTGACAATTTGTTCAACTAGATGGAATGATTTGGATTTGCATTCAATTGCCTCGTGACCTTGTTTCTTGCATTTGTGATATTTGCCTTCAAATTTTGGTTTCTCCTTGCATTCATTAGCTTTATGGCCATGTTTACTATAATTTTAGCATTTTCCATTGAATTTTTCCTTTCCATTGCTCCAACATTTTTTTGATGTATGATTTAACTTACCATAGTGATTGCAAGTGGGTCTTTGATTTCTTTGCGCACCTTGCTTCAAAGATTCACTTTCTTCTTTGTATCCAGGTCCTACTTTACCTTTTTACCTATGGAAATTTTTCTCACTTTATTGATTCAATCAATCCATGTCTACTTGATATTTCATCATTCTTTCATTGAGTTTCTTTTTAGAAATTAGATCAGCTAAAAGTTCAATCTTTCATTGATTTTCCTTTCAATGATTAAATCATTCCTCAAACTTTCATTTTCAGATCTCAGATTCATGATTTCTTCATTTGCATTCGATAGCTAATTGATAAGACTTTCTTGCTCAAAGGATTGATTTTGATTTGCATTGTTCCTTGCCTCCAAGTCTTCACTTGCCTTATTCCTTTGTTCCAAGATTTCACACATTCTTATTGACTGAATTTCCTTTTTCAATTTTCTTACCTCTTCTTACAAGGAGCCATTCTTTTTTAGGAGTTCTTTGATTGCCTCATTTTCTTCATCTAAACTTTTGGAGGGGAAAAAATCTTCAATCTTTTCTTCAACATACTAGTGGTCATTCATATGTCTTGCGAGTTCCTTCCTTCTTTTTAGTGATTAGGAAAGATGCTCTTTGGCTTCCTTGAGTTGAGCTATGGCCATTTCCAGATCTAGCTTCTCATTCTCAAAAACTTTATCAAGTTTGAATATCTCCATTGCCTTTGATCTTTTCTCAAGCTATCAAAATTTATCCTGAGAACCACAAAGCTCTAATACCAATTGTTGGAAGTAATCAAGATTAGCTAGGTTACTAAGAGGGGAGGGGTGAATCAATAACCTTGAAAAATTTAAATCAATTTAGAACTTAACAATACAAATCATTCACCATTCATTCATCTAATATACTATATGTAAGAAATAGATAAACATTCATAAGATATGAACACTATAATTTGGTGACCCAGAAACCTTCCAAATAGAAAATAAAACTAGGGTGGGGATGATACCCACAAAACTTCACTACTATAGTGTAAAGTTGGCCTATTAGGGTTTACATTGACCATTTTTGATAATCTTCCCTATTAAGAGCAATTTGGACTGTGAGATCCACCTTGCTAGAGGTTTTACAAACATATAATGAAGTATGCACTCTATTAGGAGATTTATACAAAGACTGTTAAGTCTACCTTGTTAAAGGATTTAGAAAACTAATTCACCTATTAGGATGAAATAGTAGATCTAACTTACAACTTTATTGCTGAATAGATCTTTGAAGTAAAGAGCACCTCTTGTGATTGATATATCTTTACTACTCCTTGTAGACCTTGTTGGATACTCTGTTCTACTACTAATTCAAATTCACTCTTGTTAAAACATTACATGTCTATTCCATTGACATACTCACCATACATTGTAAATGATACAATACATTAGATATATACACCATTTCAATATTTACAATTACAAGGTTAGCTAAAACACAAGTAAACAAAATATTACCGAGTCAGCCAAATAGTAGAAACTTAGGTTCTAAAAGCTAACTTGGTGAACTTCTGATACATAGTGTCCACTGCATTACTCGACATCATCATGCACTTGGTAGAAGTAGAAGCTCGATCCATACTAATCACACAATGTAGCTTTGAACTTAGTAACCATTGGAGACTCAATAAATATAGTGTCACTTGGTAGATATTAAATGCTTCATTTACCTTGTTGTCACTTGGTAAACACTACACATCCATCACTCAGTAGACACTAGCTTCACATCACACAAACTAATGACTTAGTAGACACTATGAAGTTTGGTGACCACTATCTTCTCGATAAACACTGTAAACTTGGTAAACACTGTTGGCCTACATATTCACTCGACATCTTTAGGAATGCTCAATGTAAACTACTTAATTATTGAACTTACTAGGTAACCACTAAATGCTTGATATAAACTATAGATTGAGTGATGAGCTCAGTGAGCATACAAAATCAAATAAGTGTTGTCATTAATGACAAATAAAACATAATGCCAATAAGAGAAAAAATGATAAAAGCAATCTATACTTGAAGAATGGAAAGAATTTAGTGATGCACACTAAGATAAAGAATATTTATATCAAGTATCGCTACTTGAGAGAACTAGTTCAAGAAAAAGAAGTGAAGCTAGAATATGTGAATACAAAGGAACAATTTACTGACATATTCACAAAACCATTACCCAAATATGATCATGAATATGTTAGACATAAATAAGGGGTCATTCCCATAACTAATGATACTTGAGAAGCCAAGGTGCATTGCATAACATTTTCTACACAACTTATTTTATATAGTGGTGCATTGCAACTCTACATTGGGACATACCTAAGGTAGAATACTTTAGTACAACATACAAAGATCAGTCATAGAAAGATGAAAAGTATCAACCAAACATGCAAGATATACATAATTTAGATGTATAAAGAGTTTGAAGCTAAGACATCTAGATGTCTTTGGAATTGTTTTTAAAGAGGGAGAAATTACTAAGAATCTAAGATGAAAGAGGGGGATATTGAATCATGAAAGAGAGAAAAATGACAAAGTGAGTTTGATAGTTTGAATGGATGAAAATTAAAATAAAACCACTCGAATAATGGTCACTCATGGAAGTGAAATCTTTTGAATTGTATGCTGACTAAAATTATTATTAACACTTTGGATATTTGAGATTTTGCCATCAATGCCAAAGAGGGAGATTTTTGAAAACTTACAATTGGAATAATTGTTGTTTTGTCATTGATGTCAAATCTATGCATGAGACATATTATTACCTAATATAAATGTCATATCTAGTTGATTGATGAAGAAGATTTGAGAGTTACTCATAACTATAGCACCTATAGGAAAGGTTGAAGTTATGAAAAGGAATTTAAAATGGATATTTGATTAGATAGACTTTGATAAAGAAAACTAATTTTTTATGTCAAGAAAACTAAGATAAGCCAAGAAAAAGAGTAAATTACTTAGGAGTGCTGAGTAATGCTAGTATCAATTGAGCCATAATTAGTGCCAAGAAAATCTAGTGTTGACCAAGCATTAGAATCGATCAAGAAATTTATTTGATGTCAAGCCAAAAAGCTTTAAAAATGATCGAGTATTTTAGCTTTTCCCAAGTGTAAGAATTTAGTGATTGTCAAGTGATAGTAATAGATCAAATTCAATGGAATCATAAGATCAAGCCAACTTGATTGATTTCTTGGGACATGTAAAATGTGTTGAAGATAAGATTGATGAGTTTGATCATTAAATTCAAGGTGATAATTAGGTAAAGAACTAATAGAAGGATTCTAGGGAAATTTCTAGAGGATGATCAAGAAGTTGTACATATAAATTAAATCAAGTTGAAGCTAATTGTAAACCATAAGATCTACAGTGGATGTAGAAAATGATAAAGCAAAAATTTCCTATTTAAAGTGATATTGAACCAAACATTCAAAGTTGTGTTTAGTCAAGCCTAGCCGAGCCTAGCTAGTGTGTATGAGTGAGTTCATATACATAGGAATGTTGATGAGAAGAACACAAGAGCATGAATGTGAAGCTAATGGAGAAGGCTTGTAGATGTGATGCTATAATTTATAAATATTTTTTAGTAGAAGACTCAAGTGTTGATGGGAAGTATAGAATGATTTCTTAAAAGATGTCCAGGCATATCAAGATCATAGATGACAATGAAAAGCTTATCAATGAACCAACATAAGGATAGAATAAAGATCTAAACAAGAAAAAGTGAGTTGTAATCATAGAGATCAAAACCTACTATTTTATTTCTTATCATTATAAACACTTTTTATTGAATCCTTTTAACAAAGGTTGACCTAATAGATATTGGATGGCTTAATAGTCTATGTAAATCCTTTAACTAAGTGGTCCATTATAAATGGAATGATCAAAGTCTTCTTACAAGGAAACTCCTAATAGGGTGATTAAATCCTCTATCTAGGTCACATTTAACAATGTGTATTGTAAAATGTTGGTTCTTGTTGTTTCTGTTCTTGGTCTTTGCTATGTTCTTTATGTTTTGGCTGGGCCTTGTGCTTATTTTCAGCCTTTGAACTAAACTCTTTTGGCTAGGCTTTTCACACTTATTCTCAGCTTTTTTATTGTATCAACTTTTGGGTTTCAGGGTCCCTATAAAACCTATTTATCTAATAAAAAACAATGTGTATTGTAAACATTTAATAGGGTTAGCTCCTAATAGAGTTCACTTTGAAAGAGTGTAAAAGAGTGACATGTTGCTGGTCATTTTGTTAGCATGAATGCCAATGCTATGGGGGAGCATTGAAGAACATTGATATGATGTATTTATAACTATGTTTGTCATTGATGACAACATAGTAATAAGTCTATAAAAGATTGATAGAGTAGAAGATTGATTTTTGTATTGAAAAAATTATATTACTTATCTAATGATGCACAATTACCAATGCATAATACATTGTGTATTTGTTATAAGGAGAAGTGCTTAGAACCTAAATTGACAATGTATGGAAGATATGGTTGGGTAAAAGTACAAAGTTATGTCACCTTTTAGGCTGACTAATCAGAATGACTCAATTTGAGTATTTCCATCTAAAAATCAATTTTTTTCAAAGATATTATCTAAATAAATTATATATGGTATCACACTTTTCCAATTCAAAATATCTATTAAATTAATGTTTTATACTAGTTTGTATCCAATTACTAAAGAAATATAATTATTTCAAAAAATTGACATTTCGATAACTCTTACAATTTTTAATGATATACTTTTAAAAGCTTGTAAACACCATTTTATAGATCCCAAAGTCAAGAATATTATCATATATAGTTTATATTGCTTTAATTAGATATAGTATATTATAATTAAAAAATTCTACAAGCATGTATTTTAATACTGAAAAATATGTCAATTTTGAGATAGAAAAAAATAGTAAATCATATCATAAAAATTCAAAACTTATATGACATTCTAGAGGAGAGAGTCCTCTTCTAGAATGCATAATTTTTATTCTAGTTAGAATAGATTTGTTTTAAAAAATGTGGTGGGAGATAAAAACTATCACTTTCAAGTGAGTGGAACTTTGAATGATTATAAAAGTGAAAATATAAGTCTAAAGACAATTTTTATTTTTCAATGTTCTAGACATATATGCTATCTATAACATAGTTTGAGTTTAAAGGGAAATAAGTTTATTTCCATATAGTTTTGTGGTAGGAACTAGACCCCTAATTTTTAGCATTTTTAGCAAATAAAAAATTATCTATTAAAATTACAAACATATATGAATTCTTAATCCAAATATTTATTAAAAATTATAATCCTAAACATGATCAATTTCTACACATTTGATTAGTTTAATTCATTTTCAAATTCTAAATAATAATACCAATTTTATATCATTGGAGGTAAATAGTTTTACTTTTTTTAGCCTTTTCCTTCACAAAAGGGTGACATAGGTTTGTGCTTTGATTTAGTTGATCTACAGAGAACCATATGGAAACAAAGTATTAGGAAAGTAATTCCTATTGTATGATTGCTCTAGTTCATTACAATTGCAGTGAAGGGTTGTGTAGTGAATTGGAGATAGCATACTAATCATTGATGATATCAAAGAGTGCACATGTACAAAAGTTGCATTTATGAAAGTTTGTGTATAACTATGAGCCAACAATATTAACTAAATGTGTATTTCATTTAATTAACATGTGGAAAGATGACTCGAGGATTTGTTATTGAGCATGGTATAAAAGAAAGATGTTTTCCATGTTTTACATATAGAGAAATGAAAATACTGCAAACTACTAAGTAGCAAAGCAATCCAAAAGCAGAGTGACCTACTAAGTTCAAAGTTCCATATTTGATTGTATGATATAAAGGTGAAGGAGTCTAATGTACTGGATAGAGGAAGAAGTGAAAGCTTGTTACACATCTATTATGCTAAAAGGAATAATACTGAGGTCAATTAGACAATGGGTTCGTTGATCTAATCCTAAAGTTGTTTGGACAGTGGGTTCAACTACCTTCCACAACTCCTAACAAGGTTGGAATCTCCTTACAAGGATTCAAATTTTCCTAATAAGGACTCTTTTTACTAAATTTTGTAATAGACTCCTAACAAGGTCCATCCTCTAACAAGGAATATTCATATTAGTACATCATTTTTGTGGGCATTATTCCCATTGGGGTTTTTCCTTCGATCAAGGCTTTCCCTAGTTAACATATCTCGTGTAATTGCTTATGTGCATCTATTTATGGTTGTTGTTTTCTTTGGTTTAATGTTCAAGATTGTTTAAGGGGATAAATATTTTAAATTATCATATAATTGATTCAACCCACCTCTTAGTTATATTGGTGGACTACTGTTTCTAATAGGTTTTTCCTAAATTATATTTCTACATAAAATACCCATATCAAATTGTGATGAATATCTTACAATTTTTTTACATGTGATGATGTTTTGCATAATGCAATACAAGTTAAGTTCATGATAGTTTTATTGTACACACCGACCAACAACAAGTTAAGCAGGATCCACAGAACATTGACATGTTTAATGTTTAATAGTTCAAGTGGTACATATAGACCTTGAGAAAATGATTCAAACCTTTCCGCCCCCCCCCCACACTCTTAATTATTATAAACATTTTGAATAGACCCCTCACAAGATAGATCATATTTTATGATTAAACATTGTAACCATAACAGGTTAACATTATTATTGCAATACTGAAGATTTGTGGGTGTCATCCCTAGCCTAGTTTTATCTTCACCTTGGAGACTTTATGAGTAAAAAATATTGTGTTATGTTTTTGTTTTAATGTATTTGATAGATCAGATTTGCATGTTAGATCAAATTTACATTACAAGTTTTACATGCAAAAGTTTACTAATAGATGTGAATGAATTGGTGAAAAGATTAAAGTGTTTAAGATTATAATTCACCCTCCCACCTTTTAATATCTTTTTTATCATGTTTATATCTCCATTGCAATTGGTATCAAAGGATTGGTTCTTTGAGAGAAGCTTAATATATTGGATATTAGATCTTGGAGATAGAGGCTTTCAAATTGGACAAGGTTATTGATAATGAGGTGATTGGCATCCAACTCATGATACATAAACTTGAGAAATAAAGAAAAGATCTAAAGCATTCCCTAAAGAGGAGAAAGGAAATTTTCATCCAGATAAAAAAATTTTCTTATGAAGAAGTTGAGACTCAAGGAATGTTTGAATCAATAAATCCAAATAAAAAAGCACCTACAGATCTACTTGAAAAGAAAAAAAACTCTTGAGTGAAGAAATAAGAGAACGAAAAGGAGAACATGAAATCCAGTCACTAAGACTATGAAGTGACTGAAAAAAAGAAAAATGTTGAAGAAGAAAGGACAATTTTTGGAAAACATAGAAGGATAATGACTATTAGAGTTGAAGAAAGGATATCAGATGTCCAAAATCTCACAAACACCCAACTAGACATATGAATCAACTAGTTCTTGCAAATCAGGAGTTGAATCACAAGCATGTGAAAACTGTAAATCTCAATTCATAGGAGGACATACTAAAGAATGAACTAAAAATTGAGAAAGATTCTATGGAGAGATTCCACAAAGCAAAAGAGGTAATGAATTATTTTGAAGAACTTATGAATTCTTGTAGTTGTTCTAATGGGAGAAGACATTTATGTACCAAGAAAGGAGAGTCATCCAAGAATCGAGAATGAAGGAATACAAAGTCAAAGGACAAAAAAACATGCTATCAATCTAGAAAATTTGGTCATACTACAAATATATGTCAAATAAAATATGGTATGCAAAACTCTAAAACTAAGTTTACTGGTTACTATTTTTACTACAAGAAATAAGGACATCAAGTACATGAGTATATATTAGGAATGAGGAATGCATCTAATAGACTTAGATTTTAAGGATATTTCTATAATTGTCAAAAGATTTGCATAGAGAACATGAATTCAAATCAAAGACAAAACCTTTCTAGATAAATCAGAGAAAGAATTATGCACCTAACAATGTATACTCCAAATGTCATAGTTTTGGAGATCTAAGAAAAAATTGTAGGACATGAGTACATTCAAAAAAAAAAAAAAAAAAAAAAGGAAAATGCAAAGTGGGCATTGAGAAAATTTGGAAGGAAATAAATACAAAAGGAAAAAGAAAGAAATAGATGGAACTAGTGGAGAAAATAGAGTTGAGGTCACCCAATACAATGGAGAAGGTGATCATGTCATCCCAAAGTAAGAAATAGATGTATGTATGGAACCGTATTCTTAATTAATATATCATACATCAATTCCTTAAATGTAAATTTTCCAAAAGCTCATGTTTGCATATATAAAGATAGACAACAATAAATTTGTGAAAGGTTACTGAGTGTTAGTAAAATTATCTACATTGACTAAACATTGCAACATAGAATGAGAACTTTAGAAGAGGAATAATAGAGACCAAATAAAGTGGTGTTAACTTAGTGATATGGATGTTTAGAAACGATTTATTAAACTATGAGAATGTATTAAAATAATTTTTTTGTCATTGATGTCAAACAAAAAACCTGTTGGTAAGACAATTACTTATTTGATTTGAGTACTATCATTTGTTTGATTAATGGAGAGGATTTGATCAAATAAGATAACAAAAACATCTAGAGGAAACTTGGGTTATGGTATGTAAAAGGAGTGCAAATATTAGTTAAGACAATGATGATATAGTGTATTTCTTATCTACTTAAGGCTACAAAGGATGGATACACTAAGTCTAGAAGAACAAGGAAGAAGGATTGTGTCTACTGAGCTTGACCAAGTGAATAGTCAATGTCAATCAATGTTAGTGCAAGCCAAAAAAAGTGGAAATTTAGTGTTTGCCAAGTAAATGTAGTGTAAGCTAAATAAATTTTAGTTCTGTCGAGCATCAATGAATTTTAGTATGTGCTAAGTGAACTTTTAGTGGATGTTGGGCAATACTGTGTGTGCCAAGAATCAAAGGTTAGTCAATGTCAAGTGATAACATTATGAGTTAGATATGAATTTGATGAATCTAAGCTAGTAAGGTTGATTTCTTGGATTGTGGGGACCATGTAGAAGATAAGATTGATGAGTTGGTGGTGTAGAATTTGAGGTTTATCATTATGAGTCAAATTTAAGGGGGATTGAGAAGGAATTTTCTAGAGGGATAAAAATGGAAAAGAGGGAAGATTCAATGAATTTGACCTAACCCTAAAATGGATGATTTTGTTTGAGTGGAAAAATTCCTAGATTCTCTTTATAAGGAAATAGAAGGCTTGAAGCAATGGTTGGCATGTGCAAGAATCCAAGGAAGACAATGAGTCTAGGGTGTTTGTTCATATGGTGGCTAAACTATAGAGTCTGCAATTAGCATGCAAAGCAAGTAGGCTTAAGGGGATCAATGCTTGAAGGGTGAACAAGCTATTAGAGCTGAAGTGAATCAAGCTTAGCAGAATGGAGGCCTAAAACAAAGATATGTAATTTGCAAGTGAGTTGTAATTTGTTATCAGATCAAGCCTTACTATTACTCTCTAATCATTGTATCAATTTAGGGTAAATCCTTTGGATTAAGTTTGACCTAACAATCATTTGTAAATCCTTCAACCAGGTGACATTCTAATGGAATGGTCTAAAGTCCTCTAACAAGGCTCACTCCAAACAGGGTCATTTCAATCCTTTAACTGGGTCACATTTAACAATGTGTATTGTAACCTTTAACATGGTTGGACTTTCATAGGACGTCACTTTAGAAGAGTGAGAATTAGTAGCATGTTATTGGTGGTTTTGCCCAAATTGGGTTTCCACATAAAATTCTTGTGTCATATCTGTGAATGATTCTATTATGTTTTATGTTTACATTTTTACAATGTGATTTTGACATAAGACATTAACCCATAAGTTTAAGTTTTGAATGATATAATGGATGCATGCAAGATACATTTTAAGGAGATATATTTATGAGTTCTGTTAATAACTAAAAAGCTTTATTGGGAATTTTGGACCTTGGATAATTGAACCATGCCCTTCTCAATTAATCTAAACTATTCCAACAATTGGTATATTAGAGCATTGGTTTCTTATGAGAGATAGTTTGAAGGTACTATAAATCAAAGATAAAAATGCATAAGAAAGAGGTACGCAAGCTTAACAAGGAGAAATTTTCTACATGTTAAATTTTAATGAATCTAAACCGAGGAGGACATGGTGATCATACACAAACTATCATTACTATTAAATATGTAGACCCTGCTAGAGCCCTCATTGTTCAATATTTGAAAAATAAGAAAGAGCACAATCAAACAATGTTGGAGATTGCATTTGGCCTAAGTTACTTAGAATTTGATGATATCAAGGATTGTGATCTTGCAAAGAATATCTAAGAGTCTGTTCACACCATCTATGGAGGAGACAAAAAAAATTTGAGATCCAAATATGAAATTCTTAGAGGTTTGTTCAATGATATGAGAATGGAAGAGGGTGAGAACATTGTTCAATATTTTTTTAGAATAAAAGAACTTGTAAATGTTATAAAAGGAGATAATGTTAAGTTTGACAATGATACTATATTGAGAAAAGTATTGAGGATACTTCAACCCATCTATGCTATTAGAGTTTATGCTATAAAAGAGCTAAGATGTATACTTGACACTAATCTCACCCTTGAAGGATTGGCAGGTAGGCTTACTATCTTTGAGCTCTCTAATTTTGATAACTTCAAATCTAAGAATGTTGAATCTTCTTTTAAAGATAATTTATCACTAAAAGAATCTAATGAATAAAAAGAAGAAGAGAAAACATGTTTCCACTGATAGTGATACAGATGAGGAAGATATAGAGTAGCTTGAAGCATTATTTGCTAGGAGATTTCATATAGGTAAAGGAAAATACAAAGGTAAGATTCCTGTGATATGCTTCAATTGTAATAAGGTTGGTCATATTGTTTCTAGATGAATAGAGAAGAAGAACAATAGAAGTGGAGACAAATTTAGAAGCCAAAGAGATGAGAAAAATAATGACTACAAGGACAATGGAATGAAATCTGGCTACATTGTTGAAGAGGAATTCAGTGAAGAATATAATGATCATGAGGATAAAGTTGTCTATATTGCAATAAAGGATGATTCTGATGAATATGAGGAAAATACACTTGTATCTTATGTGAATAAGAGTGAAAAATGGATTATTAAGAGTAGTTGTTTCAATTACATGATTGAAGATAAAAGAAAGTTCAATTCCCTTATGCATTATGATGGAAATAGTGTTAGATTTGGGAATGATTCACCATGTCTTATCAAAGGAAATGGATCAATTAAATTGATAGATAAGATTATTTTTTATAATGCTTATTATCTAGAAGGACTAAATTATAATTTTCTAAGTGTGTAACAACTAAATAGTGTTGGTTGTAAGGTTGAATTTGGGAGTAGAAAAGCCAAGATTTATGATGCTAAATGTGAGCTAATTGGAAATGGTGATTAGGTTAGAGGTAATCCTTTCTACCTTGACATGAATGATTCTACTTGTCTAGTTGTACAATTTAATGATGTGTGGATATGGTACAAAAGACTGTGTCATGTTAATTTTGATAATTTGGTCAATATCAGTAAGATGAAGAGAGTCAGAGGTTTGCCAAACCTAAAGAAACTAGATAATGTAATATGTAAACAATGTTAGTTAGGAAAGATGGCTAAGTCAAGTTTTAAAAGCATGACCCACTCTTCAAAAGAAATTCTTGAATTAGTTCATACCAACTTATGTGGAGCAATCAATGGGTAAAGTTGTAAATGTGACAAGTACATTATGCTATTTGTTGATGATTATTCTAGCAAGATGAAAGTTATGTTTTTAAAGCAAAAATCTAATCATTTAATATGTTTAAGTGGTACTTGGATAGAGTGGGAAAGGAAACTAGGAAGAGATTGAAATGTCTAAGATCTGATAAAGGTGGAGAATTTACATCAAATGAGTTTGAGATTTTTTGTAATGATATTGGAATCAAAAGATAAACTTATGAACCTAGAACCCTTCACAAAATAGGATTGTTGAAAGGAGAAATAGATTTATGATTGACTATGCTACAACACTCATGATGGAGAAGAATATTGCTTTGAAATACTAGAGAGAAGTTGTAAGTATAGTTATCTATACCCTAAACTGTGTACAAGTCAAGAAAGGTACTCATTCACCACCGTTTGAATTATGGTATGAATACTCACCCAATATAAAGTATTTTAAGGTATTTTAAAGTAAGTTTTATATTCCTAACAATAATAGGAATGGAAAATTTGATTCTAAAAGTGAAGAAGGTATATACCTATGCTGTTCCATAAGGATTATAGATTATAAGTGTTTAAATACTAACACTAACAAAGTTGTGGAAAGTGCAAATGTGAAGCTTGATGAATATAAAAAAGTACATGAAGTTGAACCTGAAAAAGAACCTAAAGATTACAAATATTTTTTGTATTTCTATGATGACATGATTTATAATGATGTTGTGAACCAAGTTGAAAATCAACAACAAGTTTTGATAACAACTGAGTCACATACAATGAATGTCGAGCTACATTCAAAAATTGATTTACAGTCAAGAGCCAAGTTGCAAACTAAAGTTGAGATACATTCTTATAATGAGATTAGTACACATGAAAGAGATGTTGGATTCCCTAATAGAGAAGCACATAGTGATTCTGAAGTTGAAAGACCTATTGAAGTAAACAAAGAAGAACCAAAATTGTCAAAGTGTTTCAAGGGACACCACCTAGCTATATAAATGATTGGAGATAAAGAGGCCAAACCTATGATAATAAACAAGTTGAGAAGTGATACATGTCTGTTGAGCATGCATGAACCTAAATCAGTAAGGGATGCATTAGAGAATAATGACTGGAGTTAATCCATGAGAGATGAGATTGAGCAAACTGAGAAGAACAAAACTTGGTCATGTGTACCTAGACCAGAGAACAAGAATGTTATTGGATTCAAGTGGGTGTATAGAAACAAATTAGATGAAAATGGTCACATCACAAGAAATAAAGAAAGAATAGTTTGCAATGTGTATGCTCAAGAAGAAGAAAAATACTATGGAGAAATATTATTGTTTGTTGCTAGAATAGAAGGAGTAAGAACTCTTCTTTCTTATTTTGCATACAAAGGTTTCAAATTTTATGAAATGGATTTGAAATTTGCATTTTTGAATGGTATATTAGAAGAAGAGATTTACATTGAACAACCAAAAGTATTTTTTAATGCTAACTACAAGAAAATGGTATACACACTACACAAAGCTTTATATGGCTTAAAGCAAGCACCTAAAGCATGGTATGAGAGACTTCATAATTATCTTGTGAAGATTGGTTTTGAGAGAACTGACGATTAAAAAAAATCTATAGTTGAGGATTAAAGGTGGTAAATTTTATGTATTTTACTAGCTGAATTTTTGTTAAGGATATCATATTTAGAGGACAATATGTACTTTTCAAGACATTTGTTGATGAAATGATGCAAGAATTTGAGATGTCCATGTTTGGAGAAATTAAATTCTTTGTTGGCTTGCAAGTGTATCAAATGCAATATGATATTTACATCACTTAGTCTCAGTATGTAAAGGAGAAATTGAAAACTTTTGGATTGGAAGATTTGAAGCCTATTAGTACACCTATGATGATAGGACATAAACTATCAAAGAATGATGATTTTGTTGATGTGAACCAAACGTTGTACATGTCTATTATTGGAAAATTGTAATATATATTTTATAGTAGAGTTGACATTGTATTAGTTGTTGGGATTTTTGTAATATTTTCTGCAAATCCTAAGGAGAATCATTTGATGACTATTAAGAGAATTATGAGATATCTAAAATGAATAGAGAAATTTGGTCTATACTGCAAAAGAAATGAAAATTTTGAATGGAGAGCCTACATAGATGTTGATTGGGCTAGAAATGTTGACAACACAAAAAGCACAAGTACTGGAGCATTTTTCTTGTGAAAGAGAGTAGTTACATGCATATCTAAATCTATTGCTTAAGTTGAATATGTTGTTATTGTAGTGAATTTTACCAATATTGTATGGATCAAACAACTACTCAAAGGAATGAAAGAGGAAATTACTGAACCTCTTATTCTTTACTATGATAAGACCATTGCAATAAAAATATCTAAACACCCTCTAATGCACATGAAGACAAAACATATAGCTATCAAGTATCATTACTTGAGAGAGCTAGTTCAAGACAAAGAAGTGAAGATGGAATATGTGAATACCAAAGAACAAATAGCTGATGTATTTACAAGATACTTACCTAAGAATGATTAGGAGTATCTAAGAGGTAAACTAGGGGCAATACCCCTATCCAAAGATGTTTAAGAAGCATGAGTTGTACCCTATATCAACTGAGATGAATAACATATGTTACACATTGATGCAGTGGATCTTGCTTTAGGCGCTACCTAAAGTTATCAAAGAGCTCAAAAAGAAGATCAGTCACAAGTGAGGTGACAAAGGAAGAATGCAAAAGACTTACCTAAAATTGTTAACATCTACATGTTAAGATGACAAGTATTTTGCATTGTTGTCAAAGATGGAGATATTTAGAATAATACCAAAGAAAGTGAGAAAGAGGGAGATATACTCTTGAGGAAAAAATAAAATATAAAAATAAAGAGATAGACATCTAAATATTAGAAAGAGGGAGTAATCATAAAAAGTTAGAAAGTTAGAAGGAGAAGCCCTGGAAGATGAAATATTGAGGGATATGTGAAGATTAAGTTTGCTAACCAAGAGGAAGTCATACAAAAGATTGAATTGAATTGTTTGTTGATCGAAATAGAATTTTGTAGCCTATATAGAAGATGGAATTTGATATTGGAGGGAGAGATTTTAATACAAGGTATTATTTTAATTTTGTAATTTTGTTGGTATTGGTTTACCATCAATGCCAAAGAGGGAGATTGTTGAGAAAAGATTAATGGAAGTATGAGAATGTGTTACAATCATTGTTTTGTCAATGATGTCAAATGTGCTACCTATTGGTGAGACAATTTTTAAGTTGATTTAAGTACTATCATTTGTTTGATTTGTGGAGAGGATTTAATCAAATGTGATAATAAGATAACCTAGAGGAAAGGTTGAGTATTGGTATGTAAAAAAGAGTACAAAGATCAATTAGGACAATAATGATATAGTACAATGTTTATCTACTTAAGGCTGCAAAGGATGGATACACTTGTCTAGAAGAACATGGAAGAAGAACAATGTCTTCTAAGCTTGACAAAGTCAATAGTTGGTGTCAATCAATGTTAGTGCAAGCTAAGAAGAAAATCAGTTGGGGCCAAGAAAAGTAGAAATTTTTTGTATGTTGAGTAGACATATGCAAGATGAGTAAAGTTTAGTTGGTGCTAAGCATCAATAAAATTTAGTATGTACCAAGTAACCAATTAGTGGATGCTTAGTAATATAGTGTGTGCCAAACATCAAAGGTTAGTCAATGCTTAGTGACAACATTATGAGTTAGATCATGAATTTGAGTCGACGGGTTGATTTCATAGATTGTGTGAACCATGTGGAAGATAAGCTTGATGAGCTGGTGGCATGAAATTCAAGGTAAACCATTTTGAGTTGAATTAAAGGAAGATTGAGAAGGAAGTTTCTAGAGGGAGGAAAATGGAAAAGAGGGAAGATTTAATGAGTCTAACCTAAACCTAAAATGGACGAGTGTGGTTGAGCAGTAAAATATCTAAATTCTCTTTATAAGGGAATAAAAGGATTGGAGAAATGGTTGGCATGTGTGAGATCCCAAGGAAGACAAGGAGTGTAGGGTGTTTCTTCATATGGTTGACAAACCATAGAGTTTGAAATTGGCATGCAATGTAAGAAGACTTAAGGGGATGAATTCTTGAAGTGTGAACAAGTTGTCAAAGATGAAGTGAATGAAGCCAAGTAGAATGGAGGACTCAAACAAAGACCTTTAATTTGTAGGTGAGTTAAAATTTGTTATTAGATCAAGCCTTACTATTACTCTATAATCATTGTATTATTTTAGGGTGAATCCTTTGGATTAAGGTTGACCTAACAGTTATTTATAAATTCTTTAATCAGGTGCCATTCTAATGAAATGGTCTAAAGTCATCTAACAAGGCTCATTCCTAATAGGGTGATTGGAATCCTTTAATTATTACATATTTAAAATTATTTATTGTAACCTTCAATAGGGTTTACCTTTCATAGGGCATCACTTCAAAAGAGTGAGAATTAGTAGCATGTTACTAGTGATTTTTCCCGAATTGGGTTTTCATGCAAAATCCTTGTGTCATATGTGTGAATTATTCTATTATGTTTCATGTTTACATTTCTACAAAGTGGTTTTGACCTAGGACATTAATCTACAATTTTATTTTTTTAATGATCTAATGGATGCATGTGAGATACATTATAAGGAGATATATATAAGATTTTTGTTAAGCACTAAAAAATTTTATTGTGAGTTTTGGACCTTGGATAACTTATTCACCCCCTTCTTAGCTATTCTAAAGTATTCCAAAAATGGAAGAGACTGAGCTATAAAGAAAAGACCTAGTTAAAGGGGCTTTAATATTGACCGAGAAAGTTGGCTTCCACCTACCTAAGTGCATAATACTAATGGAGACCTTAAATTGATCAAAAGAAGTTATCTATCAAAATTTGAAGGCATTATCTCATATCTTGCAAATAGATATTTGCTATCACAAAGTGATTTGGTGCTTTGAGTGAAGAGTACAATATTTCTAGAGAAATTTGGATGAGAAGCTTGAACAAGTGGAGATCTAAAACATGTTGAGTAATCTAGAGAAGGAAAGAACTTTAAACCCTAATAATAAACATGGTGACTTCATAAACCATTAGAATAAGTCAAGAGGTTAGTATTATTTAACTAGTGAAGAGTGACACTTGTCCTCCACCAAAGTTTCATGTTACTTTACAAATTGTGTAAAGGAGATTTAATGGGTGCTCTATCATTGATACCACCTAAAGTTATTATAATCCATGATGTAAGAAAATATTAAATTTGTAAAATTAGAGAAGGAAACTACAAGATTAGAGAAGCATATGAGATGTGCAATGGAGAAATCTTTAAGGATGAATTCAAAGTTGTTGAAAGGCAAGGCTTAACTTGTGCCCTATAGTTCCTGAAAATTTCAAGATTGAATGGATTAATGCTGTCTTAAGAAAAATCATTGATAGGAAGTATTGGTTATTGAATGGACATATGGAGATAAACAAGAAAATTATTCATAGGGTTACATGCTATCCAACCCTAAGCAAGAAGAAAACCATGTGATGTATGAGCCAAGAGGAAATTGAGGCAAACACTAGAACCAAGTGGAATAGATGTGGTTTGTCCATTGAAAACATTTCTAATCAACAATTTAAATTTGTAGTGAGAGCCATAGCTCACAAATTATACCAATCAAGCAGACTGAATAATGTGTGATGCATGGTTGTGGATCAATCATGGAAGATATTGGTGAAAGATCATGAATATGATTTTGCAGAGCTGTAAGCCTACAACTTGCAAAGAATTTGTCATCTATAAGGAAAGCAAATAATTCAATGTGTAAGTTTGGATCCCTTGTTGTATGTATTTTCTTTTATATCTAGAAATATTTTCCTAGTGATGATAATGTTGTATGTTAACAAGATGAATTAGTGACATGGAAGATTAGTGAGCATGTTACTCAATTGGTATAAATTTTTGAAAATTTAATGGATGCTTATTTTGATGAGTTTAAGAAAGAAAGTGTAGTGCCTACCCTCGTTCAAATCTTTTCTAGACATTGTTATTATTATCAGACTACGATATACTAGTTTTATGTTGATGGATTAGTGGTATTGTTTTGACACTATCAGACATTATGTTATGGATTCAGTGGTTATATGATGAGATCATTTAGATTTTACATTTCATGCATACATGATGATCATTATACTATTTTCATTTATTATTGATAATTAGATGGATGATTATTATCTTATGTGTTTTATTATGGATACTTACCCCATACTTGCATGTGTATGGTGTGCGTATTTTCTTATTGTATGGTGTTTCTGATGTGGTTAAGGAAGGGAGTCATAGTCACTTGCTTAATCGGGATCTACACGATGCACCACTTCTTGCCATTTTCTGTTTAGCTTAGCATTATATATATTGTATGTACATGCATGGTTTTTCTACAGGTTGCAGGTATCGGGTATCGACTTCCTTGAATTCCCAGGATGAGCATACCCTATTATACTATCTCAATGATAAGAGAAGGGAGATAAATTCTCAAGTCCAAATCCCAAACTTTTAAGCCAATTGTCCTAGTGAGGTAGGACAAGTATTTGGATATTTTACCCATCGAATGTGTCAGATGACATAATTCGTGATTTTTAACCCTTTAGACTGACTTTGAGTGATTTTCTCTATGATGGGTTTTCATATTTTATCTTGGAGGTCTATGCTGAATTTTCTATTAATTAAGTCTTAATAAATGGATTTAATTAATAAATTAATTATTTGAGAAGATTAATATAAAATATCATGTTATTTGATACTTTGATTGTAATTAATTAAATGTGAATTATTGAGGAAAAATGAATTAAATAAAGGAAAATTAGAAATTAAAATTAATAATAATAATAAAATAATAATAAAGTAATAAATAAATAATAATAATAAAAGTTATAAAAGTTAAAATGAAAGTTATAAATATTTAAATAGAAATTATATAAAAAGTGAATTGGAGTTATAAGCTTGCATGGGAGTTAGCACACTTCTCTATTTCTTAAGTGTAAACAACACGGGGGTTAGTGCATCAATTAAGCACATGGTGTCTACAACCTTATGGCTTATCTTGAAGGATGGAAAAGACTCATGCTTAGTTGGTGACACCTTCCAGCTATTTGTAGAAGCATTCTAGATGTTTCCTGAAAGCTCTTTATATTCAAGAATTCATAGAAGCATAGACATAGCGTTTGGAATGCAATTGGAGCATTGGAGGACTCGAGAATTCTGAAGAAGGGAGAAGCTTGCTCTGCAGATTTTTTGAGGAAGAGCAATTTAGCATCAGAATCTGGGTAGATTCTTATGATTTTACTTATCCTATTTTTGCATCATGCAGTCCCTGTCTTCTTCGTGTCTTCCATATGTTTTCTGAGAAGTTTCATATTTATATGCATTCTCAATGTGGGTAGATTAATTTAATTGGAGAACTTTATATGCATTCTATATTGCAAATATCTTATTCTTAATTGTAGATATAATCTTTGTGAAAAATATACATGATTATATACTTAGATCTGCATACATATACATATATATAAATATATATTTATATATATGCATATGTATACATTTATTATGAATCTATTATAAAATTTGAATATATATATATATACATATACATATATATATATATATATATATATATATATATATATATATATATATATATATATATATATATATATATATATATATATATATATATACATATACATATATATATATATATATACATATACATATATATATATACATATACATATATATATATATATATACCTATGTATATGTAATGCATCGAATTGAGCGATTAATAAAATCGCAGTGAAAATTTATCAATTCACATCGCGATTTATATCGCATGGAATAAAGTTTATATATAATATGCCGTGGGCACATTTTGTACCCCACACCGGCGGAAGGCAGAGACCTGCCATCACAGGTCTGCGACGACAAGGGTACTACATACCTGCTGTCGGCGCAGTGCCTGCGACTGCAGGTACTGTGTACCGCAGCATGAGTTTGGGGGGGCGAGGGTTTAATTGATGTTAATATGCAAAAAAGAGATAACAATAATGTTTATGTTAAAACATTTACATACAATTCGATTCTAATATGTTGTAGATCGAAATTGTCAATTCGATTTAATAAAAATATAATACATATGTATGTATATATATATATATATATATATATATATATATATATGTATGTATGTATGTATGTATATATGTAATATGTAAATGTGTTGTTTATAATTTAAGTTATTATTTTATCAATGGCTTATATTGATGGTTTATTTTGATAAGGTGACTAATAATTTTCAACTATTTAATAATTTAAATGTTTTAAATTATTAAATAAGGAATTGATAGTTGGGTGGGGGATGTATCAAACAAATGTTATTAATAGGAAAATGGTTTTTTTTAAAATTCTAATAAGGAAAACTTTCATTCAAAACAATATATGTGTTCCTCCATTCATTCTTCAGATTTGGAAACATAAACTGAGATCTCTACATTTAAACTCAAGTTGTAAAACCAAAACATGTGTTTGCATTGTGTATTCTTTATGCTATTGTTTTGGGTTTTTGGTTGACTAGTGTTGACCAGTATAGGATGTCTACTAGAGGCTTGGGGGTTATGTTATTGTAGTGACATGATGATGTTTTAATTTTGATCTTTATAAACCCAACCATGGTTATGTGATGGAATTCTCTATGTATTGGTTGTGATTACTGATTGTTATAGTTGAGATTCTTATGTATGAGACACTTGACTTAACCATTATTTTTGGTCATCGATCAGTTATCCTTGGTTATTTTTCTAGTCGCCATGATGGGACTGTTATGTGGATTCATTTTGATGATGTCATGATGTGACATGTTTGACTTGACCATTTTTGGAGTCTTTGCTCAATTTGATTGAGATATATTTTGGTTACTAAGAACCATTGGATATTTGATTATCAGTGATACTTCAGTTGCCAATAGAGAGTTGTTGTGTTCATGATTTTCTATGGATGTTGCTCATGGAGATTTGATGCTTTATGCATATTTGATGATTTTGCTATGAATTATCTTTTTTTATTTTGAGATTTATGAGTCCATGAGCATTAGGGTAGGATATCTACATATAGTGACGGGAAGTGGCTTGCAATGGGGGCCAGGGCCCTAAGAGGCTTCCAGGGTAACTCATTGTAAGTTGGAATAATAAGTGATAACATTCACACCTAATACTAACAGAATGAACCTAAAAGGATAAGTATTTTGTTCTCGCCCATGCTTTGAGTGCTTGTATAGGCTAGGATGGGAGTATTGAGACGCATGGTTGCGACCTTGCATTCTGTAGTATGCCTCGTCAGTATGAGAGGATACTACTGGCTGCATGAAATGAGTATGGACCCGTGGAGTTTAGCTAACTGCTAGGGTAACTTGTACATGATAATTGTAATGACACTTTCCCCCTTGCATAGTAGGTTCCTACATGTCATTGTGTGCCTCTAGGAATAGATGTCAAATTTTGTGTTTGGAACCTTTGAGTTAGTATACTTTTAAGATTCTTGGAATTATAAAGATATGTACTATATTATTTTGATAGCCTATTTGGGACTTGAGATTATCTCCTTAGCACGGTGGGAGTGGACCACTTAAGTACACGCGATCGGGTGGTAGTGTATTTTCCACTCTTATCATTTTGAGATTCATTGAGACATCGTGGCTGTTGCATCCTTCATGATGGTGGATATGTATCCTTTTTCATTGATGATTAGCATATGCTAGATGATGTTATCTTATGCTTTTATTTGCATGTTAGATTACTTTCTACATATGATGTTGTATTGATTAGGAGTGACATTCCTACTATGTAATACCGATGATCTCTTTGGTGATTTGGAATGTTACGTATGGAGGGATGGCTAGGATCCATGATGGTCTAATGATGCTATTGATGGTTGGGAGGAATCGTGCACTTAGTTTATTATGTTGATCTTTATGATGGATGTATATGTTCTCTATCATGTGTATCATGTGTTTATCTCTACTTTGATGTATCATGGATTAGAATAGGATGATGTACCTTATTCTATGTATGTATATTTTTGAGCTTGTCATACCCTTTGACATGTATAGTGGATGATTGAGTATTTGAAATGTAATGTATAAAAATTGGACTTATCATTATTATTTTATGTGGATGTTGTGCTAGATGGATTCATGTATGTAATTCAACGTTAAGGGATCTTAAAGAATGTAATCTATTATTTATGTTATGTTTACTTTCAGATGGACATTGCTATTGCTTCAGTTAATGTGCATAAGTTATATGTGATGTTTACTTCTATGGGAAAAAAAAATGCTACTAAACTTAGTGAAATTCTAGGTTAATTCTTTGGATCCCTTGGTGGGGCATTACATTTGGTATCAGAGCCTGAGTTTCTACATTGGGAGCTCTGGGTATTTTGGAACAACTAGGACTTTGAACTATTAAGTGTAATTTCCAAACTTGATCTAGGTGAATTGAAACATAGGACTCAAACTGTTAGTTGGATATTTTTCATACTTCAACGCTTATTTTCAAAATTGGAAATTTTCCTTAAACTTAGTCATAGAATTGAACTTAGTACCTTGTACTGTTGTAGGATGGTATCTGGGACTAGGTCTTCTGTTAGAGGCCATGGTAGAGGCCGTGGAAGAGGCTGTGGTCGTGGCAGAACTATCAGTGTCTATGAGTCTACCCATGAGGGATCAACTCATGTAGAGAGCAGGGAAGAGCACTCTAGTAGGCAGTAGAAAGAGAGCCGTAGAGAGGACCGAGCTGAGTATGAAGAGGTTGGCTTGAAGCAGATGATGCAAACTATTCTAGAACATCTACCTCCTGTTCAAGAACAGCCTAAAGTGCATCAGACAGAACAAGAGCATAGACCCAAATCTAGAAGTCCTCAGAAGGAACATTAGAGGTCCATTATGTCCACTCAGATGAAGGATCTTTCAAGATCCAAGGTTAAGCCTTTTAATGGGCAAGGTTCTGGTTATGTGGCTAAGTAGTGGCTTATTTCTCTCGATAGGATTTTTTCCATGCAAGAGTTCGACAACAATGTTAAGGCAAGGTTTGCAATCACTAATCTAGAGAATTTTGGGGCCACTTGGTGGATGATAGAGGAGAAGAAGTTGGGAATTGATATGAGCAGTGTCACATGGGAATTATTCCTAGAGAGTTTCCATGAACAATTCCTACCAGAGGAATGGAAACAACAAAGGGCTGATGAATTTCATAATCTCAGATAGTACACTTTGTCAGTGATCGAGTATGAGCGTAAGTTTTATGAGCTTATGCCTTTCTCAAGGTTCAGTGAAAATTTAGCTCAGTTGACACAAAATTTTATTAGGGGTTTGAATAACCGTATTATTGGGGGAGTTAAGGTATTTTAGCCAAAAACCCTCAAGGATGCGGTGCATCAAGCTATCCTTGTTGAGAAAAGTGTCAACCTTGGTCAAGGTGGTTTTGTAGGAGCGCCAATAGCATCAGGATCTAAAAGCAACTACAATTCAGGTGGTAACAAGAAGTTTTCTTTTTCTAAGGGGAAACAGTATCAGTAGCAGTCTCAACAGACATAGTAGCAGAAGGGCTCAAATTCTCAAGCTCAAGGAGGTGGCAAAGGTTATAACACCAAGAATAACTGCAATGCTTAATGTAATAAACAGAATCAGACCAATTAGCCAACTCAGAGTAACCAGTCTTTTGTGAGCAGGAACAGTCGCCAACAATCAAATATACCACCTATGGGAAGAGGTTCTGGCAGAAATACAAAATGCTTTTCATGTGGTCAGATTGGACATTATGCAGCTCAGTGTCCTCAGTGAGCACCTCAGTTTTTAGGACCTAGACCTATAGTTTTAGAGCCTATAGTTGGTGATGCAGGTAGAGCTCATAGAGTATTTGCAGCAGTTGATTAGTGTCAGGTAGATCATCAAGGAACAGTGGTTGAAACCACAAGTGCTATTAGAGGTATATCTCTTTTAGTATTGTTTGATTTAGGAGCTACAGATTCATTTATTTCACCATCTATAGTTTCTAAGTGTAAGCTGGATGCGGTGAAGCAAGATCGTGGTTGGCAAGTGGAACTAGCCTCAAGCATTAAGGTCTCCATAGATTTTGTAGTTCATAAGTGTGGGCTTAGTTTAGGAAGCTATTTTATGGCAGTGGATCTTCGAGTCATACCCCTTGGTTCCTATGATGTGGTTTTAGGCATGGACTAGCTTGGATCTCATAAAGCCAGTATAGATTGCAGGAAGAAGATTATTATGTGCCAAGATGACCAAGGGAATGATGTGCAGATAACTGGGATACCGAGGCCTATATCTCTGCGGATGACTTCTGCTATGCAATTGAAGCGAAGTTTCTATAAGGGATGTCAGATATTTGCTATTATGGTAAATGATCTTGATGAGGAAGATTCCATGAGGAAGACTTTTGATCACCCAATTTTGCAAGAGTATGCAGATGTTTTTCCAAGTGAGATTCCAGGCATGCCTCCAAAGAGGGACGTTGATTTTAGTATTGATTTAATTCCTAGAGCAGAGCCTATTACTAAAGCTCCTTATTGCATGACTACTCAGGAACTGGGTGAGCTACGTCTTCAGCTAGAGGAACTTCTAGCCAAAGGGAGCATTCAACCTAGTGTATCACCATGGGGAGCTCCAATGCTCTTTGTGAAGAAGAAAGATGGTTCTTTGCACCTTTGTATTGACTAAAGATAGTTGAATAAGGTGGCTATTAAGAACAAGTATCCTTTACCTAGGATTGATGACTTATTCGATCAGATCAAGGGAGCTACAGTATTCTCCAAGATTGATCTTAAGTCAAGATACCACCAGCTTCGCATTAAGGAAGCAGATATACACAAGACTTCTTTTTGAACTCGTTATGGGCATTATGAATTCATAGTGCTACCTTTTGGATTGACTAATGCTCCATCATTTTTCATGAGTTTGATGAATGGTGTGTTTCGATCTTATCTGGACAGGTTTGTACTTGTGTTTCTTGATGACATATTGATATATTCTAAGACTCAAAAGGAGCATGAGGAACACCTGCAGTTGGTTTTGTAGTGTTTAAGGGACAATCAGCTTTATGCTAATGCAGTTAAGTGTGAATTCTTCAAATCGAAGATTCAGTATTTAGGGCATGTTATTTTAGGTGATGGTATTTTTGTGGATCCTGCAAAGATTCAGGGCGATAATAGATTGGCCGACACCGACTAATGTGTCAGAGATTCATAGTTTCATGGGTTTAGATGGTTATTATCGTAGATTTGTCTAGAACTTCTCTAGGATAGCACATCCTATCACTTCTCTTCAGAGGAAAGGAAAGAAGTTCATATGGACAGAGAAATGTGAGGAAGCTTTCTAGAAGCTCAAGGAGCTTTTGACCAGTGTAGCTGTACTAGATCTAGAAGGTGATTTCATGGTATGTACAGATGCTTCTCTTGAAGGGATTGGGGCAGTGTTGATGTAGAATGGACAGGTGATTGCATATGAGTCACGGAAGCTCAAGGATCATGAGTTAAATTATCCTACACATGATCTTGAGTTAGCAGCAGTAGTTCATGCTTTGACAAGGTGGAGACATTTCTTGTTGGGGCACAGGTTTGAGCTACATAGCGATCATCATAGTCTTTAGTACATTTTCACTCAGCCTAATTTGAATGCTCACCAGAGGCAATGGATGGAGTTTCTATGTGAGTATGATTTTGAGGTTAAGTACATTCAGGGTAAGGAGAATGTGGTGGCAGATGCTTTGAGTCACAGGAGACATGTGGTATCATTGATGACTCTTAGTGTCGATTTGAGGAGTCAAATTCTTCAGGCACTTCCTACGGATTCCTGGTATTAGGAAGTGTGCAGAGAGATTGATTTAGGAAGATCTTTGGAAGGTAAGTTTGCAAGTTATGTTCGAGATTCAGATGGTCTTTTGAGACATTTGGGGAGGATTTATGTGCCATTTTTGGATGAGCTTCGCACCTCGATACTGGCAGAAGCCCATCGTACACCTTACTCATCACATCCAAGTGTCAAGAAGATGCATGCTCATTTGAGACATTTGTTCTTTTGGTCTAGGATGAAGCGAGATATTGCTAATTTTGTGGCTAGGTGCCTTGAGTGTCAGAGAGTTAAGGCAGAACATCAGCACCCGACTGGACTTTTGCAACCTAATCTCATTCCTTCTTGGAAGTGGGATATCATCTCCATGGATTTTATTGTAGGATTACCTATGACAGTTCGACGACATGATGCTATCCTGATCACCATTGATTGGTTGACTAAGGTGGCACATTTTTCATCGATTAGGTCTTCCTACACAATAGCTTCTGTAGCTAATGTCTTTATGCGTGATATTGTGAGGTTACATGGTATTCCTAGAAAGATCATTTCTAACAGGGATCCTGTATTCACATTTGCATTCTAGACATCACTGTAGCATGAGCTTGGAGTGCAGTTAAACTTCAGTTCGACATATCATCCAGAGACTGATGGTCAAATAGAGAGGGTGAATCAGGTTTTGGAGGATATGTTACAGATGTATGTGATGGATAGGCAAACACATTGGGAGGATTATCTCTACCTAGTGGAGTTTGCATACAACAATGAATATCACAGTTCTATTGGTATGACACCATTTTAGGCATTATATAGACATCCTTGTCGTACACCATTGAGTTGGGACAGTCTTGAGGATTGCATCATGTTGGGTCCTGAGATGCTTCGTGATATGGAGCAATAGGTAGTGCGTATCCATGAGCACTTGACTACGGCATAGGATAGGCAGAAGAAGTATGCCGATGCTCATAGGACTGATAAGCAGTTTGCGGTGGGTGATAAGGTTTTCTTGAGAGTGCAACTGCAAAAGAGTCTGATCTGATATGGAAAGGGTTCTAAGCTAGCACCTCACTTTGTGGGACCACTCGAGATTCTAGAGAGGATTGGCCCTGTTGCTTATCGTCTTGCTCTACCACCCAGCCTATCTCGCATTCATGATGTTTTCCATGTTTTAGTGCTTTGGCAGTATATTCTTGATAGTGTACATGTTCTTGATTGGAATGTGTTGCAAGTAGAGGACAGGCAGCTGGCTTTGGAGCTGGTTCGTATTCTGGAGCAACGGAGGTTGACCCTTAGGGGTTGAACCATCAAGCAGGTAAGGGTCCAATGGGACCCTACTGATGATTCTTCACCTACTTGGGAGGATGCAGCCAGATTGAGGGAGTTATATCCCTACTTGTTTGTAGGCTTCTAGGAGTAAGCCTAACCCAAGGGGGGGTGGATGTAGTGCCTGCCTTCGTTCACATCTTTTCTGGACATTGTTATTATTATCAGACTTTGATAGACTAGTTTTATGTTGATGGATTAGTGGTATTTTTTTGACACTATCAGACATTATGTTATGGATTCAGTGGTTATATGATGAGATCGTTTATATTTTACATTTCATGCATACATGATGATCATTATACTATTTTCAGTTATTATTGATGATTAGATGGATGGTTATTATCTTATGTGTTTTATTATGGATACTTACCCCATACTTGCATGTGTATGGTGTGTGTTTTTTCTTATTGTATGGCATTTCTGATGTGGTTAACGAAGGGAGTCATAGTCACCTGCTTAGTCAAGATCTACATGATGCACCACTTCTTGCCATTATCTGTTTAGCTTAGCATTATATATATTGTATGTACATGCATGGTTTTTCTGCAGGTTGTAGGTACTGGGTATTGACTTCCCTGAATTGCCAAGATGAGCGTACCCTATTATACTATCTCAATGATAAGAGAAGGGAGATAAATTCTCAAGTGCAAATTCCAAACCTTTAAGCCAATTGTCCTAGTGAGGTAGGACAAGTATTTGCATATTTTACCCACCAAATGTGTCAGATGACATAATTCGTGATTTTTAACCCTTTAGACTAATTTTGAGTGATTTTCTCTATGATGGGTTTTCATATTTTATCTTGGAGGTCTATGCTGAATTTTCTATTAATTAAGTCTTAATAAATGGATTTAATTAATAAATTAATTATTTGAGAAGATTAATATAAAATATCATGTTATTTGATATTTTGATTGTAATTAATTAAATGTGAATTATTGAGGAAAAATGAATTAAATAAAAGAAAATTAGAAATTAAAATAAATAATAATAATAAAATAATAATAAAGTAATAAATAAATAATAATAATAAAAGTTATAAAAGTTAAAATGAAAGTTATAAATATTTAAATAGAAATTATATAAAAAGTGAATCAGAGTTATAAGCTTGCATGGGAGTTAGTGCACTTCTCTATTTCTTAAGTGTCAACAACACGGGGGTTAGTGCATCAATTAAGCACATGGTGTCTGCAACCCTATGGCTTATCTTGAAGGATGGAAAAGACCCATGCTTAGTTGGTGACACCTTCCAGCTATTTCTAGAAGCATTCTAGATGTTTCCTGAAAGCTCTTTATATTCAGGCATTCATAGAAGCAAAGACATAGTGTTTGGAGTGAAATTGGAGCATTAGAGGACTCGAGAATTCTGAAGAAGGGAGAAGCTTGCTCTGCAGATTTTCTGAGGAAGAGCGATTTAGCATCAAAATCCGGGTAGCTTCTTGTGATTTTACTTATGCTATTTTCGCATCATGCATTCCCTGTCTTTTTCATGTCTTCCATATGTCTTCTGAGAAGTTTCATATTTATATGCATTCTCAATGTGGGTAGATTAATTTAATTGGAGAACTTTATATGCATTCTATATTGCAAATATCTCATTCTTAATTGTAGATATAATCTTTGTGAAAAACATACATGATTATATACTTAGATCTGTATAGATATGCATATATATAAATATATATTTATATATGTGCATATGTATACATTTATTATGAATCTATTATAAAATTTGAATATATATATACATACATATATATATACTGATATATATATACATATATACCTATGTATATATAATGCACCGAATTGAGCGATTAATAAAGTTGAAGTGGAAATTTATCAATTTGCATCGCGATTTATATCACATGGAATAAAGTTTATATATAATATGCCATGGGCACATTTCGTACCCCGCGCCGATGGAAGGCAGAGGCCTGCCGTCACAGGTCTGCAGCGACAGGGGTACTACGTACCCGCTGTCGGCGTAGCGCCTGTGATCGCAGGTACTGGGTACTGCAGCATGAGTTTGAGGGGGTTTTTAATTGATATTAATATGCAGAAAAAAGATAACAATAACATTTATGTTAAAACATTTACATAAAATTCGATTCTAATATGGTGTAGATCAAAATTGTCAATTCAATTTAATCAAAACATAATACATATGTATGTATATGTATATTTAAATATGTATATATGTAATATATAAATGTGTTGTTTATAATTTAAGCTATTATTTGATCAATGGCTTATATTGATGGTTTATTTTCATAAGGTGACTCTTTAATAATTTTCAACTATTTAATAATTTTAATGTTTTAAATCATTAAATAAGGAATTGATAGTTGGGTGGGGGATGTATCAAACAAATGTTATTAATTGAAAAATGTTTTTTTTTAAATTCTAATAAGGAAAACTTTCATTCAAAAAAATATATGTGTTCCTCCATTCATTCTTCAGATTTGGAAACATAAACTGAGATCTCTACATTTAAACTCAAGTTGTAAAACCAAAACATGTGTTTGCATTGTGTATTCTTTATGCTATTGTTTTGGGTTTTTGGTTGAATAGTGTTGACTAGTATAGGACATCTACCAGAGGCTTGGGGGTTATGTGATTGTAGTGACATGATGATGTTTTAATTTTGATCTTTATAAACCCAACCATCGTTATGTGATGGAATGCTCTATGTATTGGTTGTGATTAATGATTGTTATAGTTGAGATTCTTATGTATGAGACACTTGACTTAACCATTATTTTTGGTCATCGATCAATTATCCTTGGTTATTTTTCTAGTCGCCATGATGGGACTGTTATGTGGATTCATTTTGATGATGTCATGATGTGACATGTTTGACTCAACCATTTTTGGAGTCTTCGATCAGTTTGATTGAGATATATTTTGGTTATTGAGAACCATTGGATATTTGATTATTAATGATACTTCAGTTGCCAATAGAGAGTTGTTTTGTTCATGATTTTCTATGGATGTTGCTCATGGAGATTTGATGCTTTATGCATATTTGATGACTTTGCTATGAATTATCTTTTGTGATTTTGAGATTTATGAGTCCATGAGCATTAGGGTAGGATATCTGCATTTAGTGATGGGAAGTGGCTTGCAATGGGGGCCAGGGCCCTAAGAGGCTACCAGGGTAATTCATTGTAAGTTGGATTAATAAGTGATAACATTCACACCTAATACTAACAAAATTAACCTAAAAAGATAAGTCTTTTCTTCTCACCCATGCCTTGAGTGCTTGTACAGGCTAGGATGGGAGTAGTGAGATGCATGGTTGCGACCTTGCATTCCATAGTATGCCTCGTCAGTATGAGAGGATACTAGTGGCCGCATGAAATCAGTATGGACCCGTGGAGGTTAGCTAACTGCTAGGGTAACTTGTACGTGATAATTGCGATGACACTTTCTCGCTTGCATAGTAGGTTCCTACATGTCATTGTGTGCCTCTGGGAATAGATGTCAGATTTTGTGTTTGGAACCTTTGAGTTAGTATACTTTTAGGATTCCTGGACTTATAGAGATATGTACTATGTGATTTTGATAGCTTGTTTGGGACTTGAGATTATCTCCTTAGCATAGTGGGAGTGGACCACTTAGGTACCACACGGTCAGGTGGTAGTGTATTCTCCACTCTTATCATTTTGAGATTCATTGAGACATCATGGCTGTTGCATCCTTTATGATGCTGGATATGTATCATTTTTCATTGATGATTAGCATATATTAGATGATGTTATCTTATGCTTTTATTTGCATGTTAGATTACTTTTACATATGATGTTGTATTGATTAGGAGTGACATTCCTACTATGTAATACCGATGATCTCTTCGATTATTTGGAATGTTACGCACGGAGGGCTAGCTAGGACCTACGATGGTCTAATGATGCTATTGATGGTTGGGAGGAACCATGCACTTAGTTTATTATGTTGATCTTTATGATGGATGTATATGTTCTCTATCATGTGTATCATGTGTTTATCTCTACTTTGATGTATCATGGATTAGAATAGGATGATGTACCTTATTCTATGTATGTATATTTTGAGCTTGTCATACCCTATGACATGTATAGTGGATGATTGAGTATTTGAAATGTAATGTATAAACATTGGACTTATCATTATTATTTCATGTGGATGTTGTCCTAGATGGATTCATGTATGTAATTCAACGTTAAGGGATCTTAAAGAATGTAATTTGTTATTTATGTTATGTTTACTTTCAGATGGACATTGCTATTGCTTTCGTTAATGTGCATAAGTTATATGTGATGTTTACTTCTACAGAAAAAAAAATGCTACTAAACTTAGTGAAATTCTAGGTTAATTCTTTGGATCCCTTGGTAGGGCATTATAGAAAGAAAATGAGGATGAGGATACCTATAGAATTGACCATGAGGTATTGCAATGAAAAATTTTCTTGTAGATATAAATGACACTTTTGTGTAGGAAGTAAAGCTAAGGAAGGCTTGGTTTCCAAGTTTTAAGTATGAAATTGACAACGATGTAGTGAGTGCAAACGTTAAAGCACTATTGAAAAAAGAGATAGATGTTGAGGTTGAACCTTTTTGAAGATATGAGGAAGCTCAAGAAATAATAACCATAAAAATTAATATAGCTTCTAAGGAAAAGAAAAGGAACAAATGATTGAAGATCGAGAAGCAAAACTAGGCACCCTAGGCAAGGGAAATTAACCATTATGTAATTAACACAAGGTGTTGGAGAAGATGAAGAAAAAAATAGTGGTGATAAGGAAGAGGAAGAAGAATAAGGAGACAAGGGTAAAGACCTAACTATTGTCACTCTACTAAGAAATAATGCTGAAGGAATCAAGAAGAAGCTGATAGTGACACTCCTCTCTTCTTCACCACAAAAAAGTCCATGGATGAGGGTAGTTGCTAGTGCCAAGAATACTAGAAAGAAAAGAGTAGTAGAGCTATAGAGACTAGTTCCCCCAAAATTAGAAGAAGGAGATTGGTCAAAGGACCACCTATAAGGAAATATAAGTCTATAGAAGTGCTATGTGCAAATCAAATAAGATCTCAAGGATTATCTAGCTTTAGATTTGTAAAGTATGATATTTTAGATGATGATAATAGAAATAAGGTTAAAAATTATATGGTAGACATGATTGCAAATCATAAACTAGCTCCTCGTGAAATAATGAAGAAGATACCTCAAGATCATATATATATATATATATGATAGATTGAAGATAAAATAGAAGTAGTCATATGAAGTAAAGAAAAAGATAAGGACTGGTAGATTAGTTATAGTTATACCTAATCTATTAGACACTCAACAAGATACATTTTTGGAGTAGTATAGGATTGGATTTGTTCCCAAGTAATTTTTTTTTTAATATTATAGAATTAAATATAAGCTATACAATAAATCAATGAGTTTATTTGGAAAATCATTTTTTGGGTTATCAAAAAAGATAGTAGAGACAAACATTGTAAACATTAAAGATGATTATAGTAGTGGAGAAAGTTAAGGTATGCTCATTCAACAAGGAAAAAGGTGAAGAGAAAGAGATAAGTATAGATAGTAAGATTTTTTTAGAAACTCATATTGAGGAAAAAAAAGAGTCAAATCAAGTTGAATAGAGTACTATTATTATTGTCTCAAGAACATATGCATAAGCATGACCATGTGGTGAAACTCCTTCGCCAACTCTCAAAGCAGTGACAAGAAGAAACACTCCTTCATTATGAAAAAGGGGAATAATAAAAGAGGTTTCACTAAATATTGAAGTTAGTCAAGATTAAATAATTGTGATGCCTAAATTAGACTTGCCAAATCTCACCTTGGAGCAAACAATTTTTCTACAAGAAGTTTTTGAAAAGAAGAAAATGCAAGAAGAGATAAAGAGAGAGTTGAATAAAAAGAAGCTACTTTATGATGTAGAGACCACTTTGTTCATGCTTTTGACTTTCAAAATTTTGATGAAGAAACTCCAATCATTAACGAACTTATAAATATAATTGATCAATTCAATGCTAGAAATAGGGAATCAAATGAGAAATTGATGAATTGGTCTAAGAGAAGATTTGAAAATGAGGTTGTGGAAAAGGTTTCCATAACCATTACAGGATTGAAAGTGCAATTACAAGAGAAAGTACACACTATGTCAAAACTAATAGAGAAGATACAACATTATATTAGATGTTCCAAGATTCACAAGTGACATCCAGACACAAATAAATTAAATTAGACTGAGATGAAGAGATCTAGTAGTATTATTTCTGACTTAGCATTGTCAAGCATTGATCATTATAATAATTTACTAAATGCTCAAGGTAAATTGATCAAGATACAATCAACTAACAACAATGTGAGATCCAAATTAATCTCTATTCAAGCAATGATGATACCTCATTTGGAGCTCATGAAGAGAGAACTAAAATCAGCAAAGGATCTTATCCAAGAAGATCATAATCTTTTAGTGGATTTCAGTTTATTTGATTTTGATGCAAGATTATAGTTGTAGAATCACATTTTCAAGCACCCATAACCACATGGGATCATGCACTATCAATAATAACCAAAGTTCACAAGACATTCATTGATAAATATGGGATACATCTAATCATTCAACCCCAATAGAAGTGACATAAAGTGTTCAAAAACAAGGGGAAAATAGATTTGAAAGGGTAAAATAGATTTTAATATGGGAAAAATGAATTTGTTATTGATTTTTATATTATCTATTCATTATGCATTCGCATAAGTCATAAGACTTAGGGGGAGAGCTCATTATCAGATTGTATTATAAAGATGTAAATATGAAAAACTATTTTCTCCACTAATGTCAAAGAGGGAGATTTTTGGTATCTCTAACCATTTTTGTGTATTAGAGTCAATCACTTAGTCATTTACAAGGGAAAATTAAATCATCATCACTATGATTGAGCTACTCTATATAGGTTGAGTCATGTACATAACCAAATATGTACCAAGCTTTATAGGAGCCGAGTAAGTTTATAGTCACCAAGTATTTTTCTATATGAGCTAAGCTCAATAATGACCAAAAAGGTTTCATGCATACAAGTGTCAAGTTAAATAATGTGTGCCAAGAACAATATAGACTGAGTAACAATAATGCTAAGCATCAGAAAATAGTAAAGACCAAGAAATATAGAGTTTACATAAAAGTAAGAAATGAAATAGATTATGAGCTAAAATATTTTTTCAAGACAACATGGAAAGAGAATTTACTTTAAGAAGAGCTTTTTATAGAAAATTTGATGTTTGTAGAGGTTTTTTTATGTGTAAATAATATTGATTAAATTTTCAAATATTGTGTTGAAAATGGATTGATAAAAGTATGAGAATGTGTTTCAATCATTTTTTTGTCACTGATGTCAAACTTGCTACTTGTTGGTAAGATAACTACTTAGTTGATTTGAGTACTATCATTTTTTTTAATGATGTAGAGGATTTGATCAAATGAAATAAAAAAATGCACCTAGAGAAAAGGTTGAGTTATGGTATGAAAAATGAGTACAAAGCTCAATTAAGATAGTGATGATATAGCTCATTGATTATCTACTTAAGGGTGCAAATGTTGGATGCACTAACCAAGTCCAGAGAAACAAGTAAGAAGAATTGAGTCCACCAAACTTTATCAAGTGGAAAGCATGTGCCCAAAAAAGTTAGTGCAAGTTGAGCAAAAAATCAGTCGTAGCTGAAAAAAGCTGAGCAAAAAATTAGTCGTAGCTGAAAAAAGTCAAATTTTAGTGTATGCCAAGTGATATAATGTAAGCTAAGTAAAATTTAGTTGATGTCAAGCACCAATAAACTTTAGTGTTTGTCAAGTGATCTAGTTGAGGATGAGTAGAAAAATAGAATGAGTGACAACAACCCAGTTCCTCTCTACCTTTAACTGAACCCTAGCTGTTAGGGGATGATCAGGCCAAGGAAAGTACCCTCAAGCCTAGAGAAGAGGAAGTTAAGGATGTCTTGCAGAAAGTTCTTTAGGAGGCTGGTTTGGACCTTCTCCCCAGTGAGGAACAACCAGTTCTAGGCTCCATGGAAGAGATCAAGGAAAGAGAAAATAAGGAAATTATCGTCTTCTAGGACCCAGAGGAAAAATTGGTCTCCACCAGAGATGCAACAACCAAAACAAGAAATAAGGAGGACATGGTGAAAGATCAGGACCAAAGGGTTGATCTTCATAGCACCCCAAGGAATGCTAATAAGGCTTCTAGATCCTTGAAGTTTGAAAAGAAGGGAGAGATACTTAGGAAGACCCAAATCAGAGATCCATCCAAGGCTTCTCCATCGGTGACCAGGAGCAGTTGCAAATAGAATGTGGGCTCTACAACCAAAGCAGGTAGGAAATCAGAAAGGGAGTCTAGAGAAGAGGAGACCAGAAGGTGTTTGGCGAATGGGTACCAAAGCACCCTGAAGGACTTTTCATTAGGGGCCTAAATGGTGCCCATAAATAGGAAATCATTAGGAATTTGATTAGAGACCAGAGACTAGATATTTTGATGATCCAAGAAACAAAAATGAAAAAGGATTCTTTAAGAAACATAGAGTTCAGTAACATGATGAGCGGTGAGGCTTCAGACTCTGATAGAGCCTCTAGGGGCCTGCTAACTTTATACAAGTTAAATCTTTTCAGGGTGGAATTGGTTTCCAATGCAAGTAACATTCTATTTTGTAAAGTGTTCAATATTCATTATAATGAATTTTGGTTCTTGCTCAACATTTATGCCCCCAATAACAAGAGAGAAAGAAAATCCTACTGGTCTAGAGCAGAAGGACTAGTTCAGAATAGTAACTTGAAAAAAGGCATCATTATGGGAGATTTCAATACCACTCTTCTGGATAATGAAAGGAAGGGTGGTCTGCCTCAGGACTGGGATAGCAAGCATGATCTTTCTAACTTCATCAATGATTTGGCTTTTTTGGATCTGGACCTTATGGGTGGTGACTTTACTTGGTCCAATAAACGCTTAGGCAAGGAGTGTATTTAGGTTAGACTGGATAGAGCTCTCATTTATCCTGATTGGCTACAATCCTCTTCTTGCAAATTAGCTCTTTTGCCTAGAATTGGGTCTGACCACTCCCTCTCAATTGTCCCTTTTGACCCTTGTAGACCTCCTCCCTTCTATTTCAAGAAAATGTGGACCTCCCACCTTGACCTTCTAGAGAGAATTAAGGGCTGGTGGAGCATAGATGTGGAAGGCACTGCTATGTTTAGGGTAGCTAGAAAACTTAGTAATGTTAAAAGGATGATAAAAGCTTGGAATAAGTCAGATTTTGGTCATTTATTCTCTATGAAAGAGGATCTTTCTTCTAATCTCTCTTCCATCGAAGACTCCATTTAGGAAAATGGGTATGATGCCTTGAGTAGAGATGAAGAATTGTCCATCTTGTTTGATTTACATGGCATCATTAGTAAGGAGGAAAATTTCTGGAGGCAAAGATCTAGAATCAATTGGCTCAAGGAAGGAGAGCAGAACACAAAGTTCTTCCATTTATCCACTCTTAAACATAGAGCTAACAACAGAATTTTTGGACTGAAGAAAGATCAGGGTGTGCTAACTAAGGAAAATGATATTTCACTTGAAGTTGTCTCTTTCTTCTCCTCTCTTCTTTCTTGGGATCCTTTTCTCTCTAAGGTGGACTAGGAAGACATTCTCTCTTGTATCCCTCAAATCCTCCAACCACACCATAATACTATGATCCGAGCCATTCCTTCTGATTCTAAAGTGAGAGAAGCTCTTTTTTCTCTTTCAACTGATAAATCATCTAGACCTGATGGTTCTCCTACCTTCTTTTTCCAAATGTACTAGCTTGTTATTATGAAGGATGTTGTTAAGGCAGTTCATGAGTTCTTTGGAGCTAGAAGCATTTTGAAGGAAATCAACTCCACATTCTTAGTTCTTATTCCCAAACTGCCAGGGGCTGACACTTTGGATAAGTTTAGACCCATCAGCTTATGCAACTCATTTTATAAGATCATCTCAAAGGTGCTCACTTTGAGGCTACTTAAGCTTCTCCCCTAGATTATCTCTCAACAACAATTAGGCTTTGTCCCGGGCAGATAGATTTTAGATTCAATTATCATGGTGCATGAAGTGATTCACTCTATGGAAGTTGGTAAGAGAGAAGGGATGTTACTCAAACTTGACATGTCTAAAGCTTACAATTAGGTGGATTGGTCCATTTTGGAGTTGGTGTTGAAGGCTTTTGGCTTTGATGTCAAATCTTGCAAGCTAATTTCCCAGTTGGTCACCATCCCCTCGCTAGCTATTTTAGTGAATGGATCCCCCTTTGATTTCTTCAAACCTACTAGAGGCCTTCATCAGGGGGATCCTCTATCACTAATTCTCTTCATCATCTTGGCAAAATGTATTGGCAGACTCATGGAGAAGAAAAAGGAAGAAGGGAGGATCAAAGGCTTTAAACCTTCGTCCAAATGCACCCCGTTCACACATCAGTAATTTGTTGATGATACCATTATGGGAGGAGAGCCTTTGATCAGGGAAGCCAAGGCTTTGGAAGACACTTTAGAAACTTATTCTAGAGGGTCGGGGCATCTCATAAAATGGGACAAAAGCTCTATTTTCTTTATCAACACTTCGGAGGGAAGACAATAGAGAATCTCCAAAATCTTGGGATGTCAGGTGGGGAAGCTTCCTTCTACCTACTTGGGTCTCCCCTTGGGCATGTCCCCCTTTGATTCCTTCTGGAATGGCATCTTGGATAGGTTCAGTAAGAAGTTGGTTGGCTAGAAAGGAGCCTCTCTCAGCGAAGCTAGAAAATGTCAACTAGTTAAATCCATCCTTCAAAACCTACCAATATATGCCCTGAGCCTTTTTACCATACCCAAAAAATATGTCGAGAGGATGGAGAAAATCCAAAGGGATTTTTTATGGACAGGAACTAAAAGGATTAAAAGGTACCCCCTTGTTACTTGGGACAAAGTTTGTCTCCCTAAAAGGAATGGTGGTCTGGGAATCAAGAAGCTCACTCATATCAATAAGGCCCTCTTAGCAAAGCAAATATGGTGCATCTTTAGTAGCACGAGGGAATGGAGAGACACTATGGTGAACAAGTATATAAAAAGGCCCTCTTTACAGTTCACTCTTTTCAGTGAGGATATCCCCAGAGGCTTAGTTGTTTGGAATGGCTTCTTAAAAGCTAGGGATTTGCCTAACTCTAAGGTCTCCTAGAAGCTAGAAAATGGGAAGAACATTCTATTCTAGATGGACTACTAGCTTCCTTAGGCCCCCCTCATTAATAACCCTAGCTATGGTGTTTGGGCTAATGATTGCATCAACCTTTTTGGACACAAATTCAGCAACTACAGGACTGAAAAGGGATGGAAGGACCTCTCTATTATCTCAAATGACCTTAAACCAATTATGATCATGCTTAATTCCTTATCCCTTAGCACCAACAAGGATGAACTAGTTTGGAGGGATAAGGCCAATGGGCTCTATTCGGTTGCCTTTGTGTACTATGCTGTATGGAGTACAAAAGTGTCCCCCCCTTGGTCGAGGGCCTGGCTCCTAGGCCTAACACCAAAAGTCAACATGTTTTTTTGGTTGGATCTTCAGGAAAAAAATCTCACCCAAGAAAATTTTATTAAAAGAGGTCATATCATGCCTAGCATATGTGTTTTATGAAAAGATGAGTTAGAGATAGGCAATCACTTGTTCATTCATTGCTCTTACTCCAGGACAGTCTGGGACTTCCTCACCCAGGACCTTGACCACAGCTGGTGCATTCCTTCCAACCTCCTAGACTTTTTCTACCAATGGCATGGTATTTTCAACGAGTTACCCTTGAAGGAAATCAGCTCCTGGCTCCTACCCCATTTTTTTTGGAGCATATGGAAGGAGAGAAACAACCAAATTTTCAGAGACAGGGAGGAGCCAACTTTGGTTGTTGGAAGGAAGCTCTTTAGTAACATAAAGGAAAAATTTTCTATGAGGAAGAGAGTAGCTTTTGAGATAAGAGGCAGGAATAAGGAGAAGGTAAAAGACAAAATGAGAAAAAGATAGGAAGCCAAGTGGCTCCTCCCCCTTGAAGGTTGGCACAAAGCCAACTTTCGCAGAGCCTCCAAGGGAAACCCTAGATCCTTGGGTAGTGGAGGTGTGGTTAGAAATGAAAATGGAGATAGTATTGTAGCTTTCGCTCTCCCATTGGGTTTCCAAACAAATCATTTTGCGGAAGCCAACGCCACGTGCAATGTTGTTAAACTAGCTTTTGAAATTGGGGCCACCAATTTATGGCTGGAGGGGGACTCGAATAACATTATTAAGTGCATCAATGGCAATTCATTTCCATCTTGGACGATTGCAAATCTTATTAATGAGACTAGAGAGAACCTTACCAAATTCAAAAAATTCCATGTCACCCATACTTTCCAGCTAGAAAACTCGATCGCCAATAGGTTGGCAAATATAGGTGTTGGCACAGACCAAAAATTGACTTGGCTTCCCGAAACTTCTTTGACAGTGGACATCAAGTGTCAAATTGACTTGGATAAAATCCAAGGAAGTACACAAGATATCAAGTTGTAATTATGAATATGAAAGGGTTAAGATATATGGGTACTTTTCATAATAGAAGAGTGGGAATTCATAAATGCAGTTATCCTTCATTAATTACTTACCATGCTTTGTGGGTTATTTATTGCAATTGTTTCAGGGGAAACAACAGAGTTATTTTTCTCTCCTCTTTGCTTAATCCCTGTGGTCCTTTTGAGTCTCACACTGAAGAGCTTATGAGTAAAGCAGGTGTGCAGTGTGCAGAGATGGTGGGCAAGAGATACAGAAAGAAGCCAGTGGGGGACTTTGAGAAATGGAGAATCAGGCTGAAAGTTTGCGAAAAGCTAGACGAGGGTGGGGTAACCAAGTATCTCATGAAGTTGCACAATTTTGATCAAGAGGTGACTAACAATATGGTGGGGTCCTAGAAAGATGGCAGGGTTAAGGTGAATGGCATCAATTTCCAGATTATAGAGGAGGTGATTGCAACTGTCACCAATATCCCTATCAAGGGTTTCAAATTCTTCAGGGATAAGAAGATCTCAGCCAATGTGGTTAAGGATTTTATGGAGGGTGATAAAAATTGAAGGCGTTGAAAAAAATTGACACCTACTATGTCCCCGACTCCATGAAGAAGTGATGGAGGTATGTTCTGAAAGTTGTTATTGAGTATATCACTCTAGACCCAAGGTTTGATAGAGCCCAAACCCACCATTTTGTTATTTTAAACCATTTCCCAAAGAAAGCTAGAATTTCTTTCCCTTTTTATCTATTAACCTCTATGAGTAAGGCAATGGACAGCTTCAAAAAGAAGCCCATTGCTAACCCAACTCTACATGAGGGGCTACTGTTACTTATCCATGAGCAATTCAAAGCTCAGACTATTAGCAATGCTCCCCCTCAGATAGAGATTGTGGATTCTAGAAGTTCTAGTTACTCCTCTAACTCAGATGATATTCAAAGCCTATTTTCTAAGAAAGGTGGGATCTCCTCTTTAGGGAAAGCAGTGACTTATCATGTCAAAAAATCCCCACCCCCATAAACCCAAGTAGAAAAAGCCCTACAGATCTCGAGTAGAAGCAGGCTAAGAAGGCTTAGGAGGGAAGTAGTGAAGATGAGGAGGATTTGGAGTCTTAGGAGGTGGTGAAGGAGATGCATGAGGAAACAAAGGAGGACACTAGAAGGAAGAAGTGCAAGAGGGAGATTCTGGAGGATGTGCGCTCTCAATATGAGGAGGCATCTGTGCTACCCCTTTCTCTTGTCCATCTCCACCTTGAGGAGCAAAAAGAGGAGAAAGATGAGTATGTGGAAGGCAAAGTGTAGACCAATAATAGGAGGAAAGTGTGGATCAATTTTAATGTCAAAACTGCTAAAATGGGAATCTGTAGGGAGGCCATGAATCCCCAAATCCTCATGGATAATCAAGAAGAGCAACAGTTGGAAGAATTAATTGATCCGATGATTGTGGCTATTTTAGATAGAGCCAGGGATACAGGGATGAACCTTTTAAATAATGCTCACAACACATTGAGCTTGAGGAGGTTAAAGACCAAGTGAAACACATTGAGGCAACAAGGAAAGGAATGGATGCCAATAGGAAGACGGATTTGGCTAATAGGCTCACTCTGGTAGAATAGAGGATACACAATCTGGAAAACTACAATCACAACCTTATGAATCTCTCTCATGGGCTGGATCAAAGATAGAGAGATGCATGATGATGAGGATGGAAATGACAAGGACGAGGCCAGAATGGAGGACAACCCTACAAAGGACAACTCCACTCCTGCTTAGGACCAGGTGAATCAAAGGGCACAATAGATAGAAACAGAGGAGAATCAATAGGCCTTTGAGGCTGCTCAGGTGATGCATGATCTAGAGTGAAAGAATAAGGAATAACTCCTTCTAGTTCTTTTGTTTATCGCTATCTTTTGGCTTTTTGTTCTAGCTTTTGGCCATGGCTTTGATTATTTCCTTTTCCTAGTCTTTTCTTAGAACTCTTTCCTTTGGCTGGGCTTAGTGCTTATTATCAGCCTTTGAACTTATACTTTTTTGGCTGGGCTATCATGCTTATTATCAGCCTTCTTATGTACTAATTTTTGGGTTTCAGGTTCCCTATAAAACCTGTTTATCTAATCCAAAACATATTAATGTTGAGTGCTAGTATTCATGTTAAATCATATATTTGACGAATTTGAGCTGACTACATTGTATTCTTGAATTTTGTGAAGCCTGTAGAAGATAACTATGTCAAATTTTTGGCACAAAATTCATGATAAACTATTTGGAGGCAAAATCAAAGAGGATTGAAGGAGAAATTTCTAGAAGGGACTAAAATAAAAATATTGGTAGATTCATTGAATCCTACCTAATCATACCTAACCCTAAAATGGACAATAGAGGATGAATGAAAAAATATCTTAATTTTTTATAAATTATAGAGATAGCTTGTTAGAATAAAGGTTGGTCAATGTTCAAGAAATGTTAGACAAAAGGTCTAAGGTATTACTTCATCCAGAGATCAAACATAAGAGATTGCTATTGGAAAGCAAAGAAAGAAGGAATAAGAGTATGAATGGTTGAAGGATGAACAAGCTATCAGATCTGAAGTGTGTGAAAGATGAGCATAATAGATGATGTAAAAAGAGATTTGTAATGTGTAGGTGAGTTGTAATTTGTTATTAGATCAAGCCTTATTGTTACTTTCTAATCATTATACTAGTTTAGGGTAAATCCTTTGGATTAAGATTGACCTAACAACCATTTCTAAATCCTTTAATAAGGTGATATTCAAAGTGAATCATCTAAAGTCCTCTAACAAGGCCCACTCCTAATAGGGTGATTAAAATCCTCTAACTAGGTCACATTTAATAGTGTGTATACTAACCTTTAACAAGGTTGGCCTTTCATAGGACATCACTTCAGAAGAGTGAGAATGAGTAGGATGTTACTAGTGGTTTTTCCCAAATTGGGTTTCTACATAAAATCATTGTGTCAAATGTGTTATTGGATCTTTTGTGCTTCATGCTTACATTTCTTCAAAGTTGATATGATATTAAGCTACAAAGTTTAAGTGAGTATATGATCCAATGGATGTATGCATGAATATGTATAATGAATATGGGTACACAAAGCTATGAAAAGTTATATTTGTACATCTAGATCTTGGATAACTAATTAACCTACCTCTTAGTTATTCTAAATAATTCTAACAATTGGTAGCAGAATGATCTACTTAAGTTCACTACTTCGAAGGTACTAGAAGCAAAAGATCAAGATGCCAAAAATAAAGGTACCCAAGGTTAATAGGGACAACTTTCTTACATGGAAAATCCTAATAAAGCTACACCTAGGAGGTCTTGGAGACCATGCACAATCTACCATCACCAATGAGCATGTTGATCCTATTGAAACCCTAACTACTAGAGATCTAGAATAGAAGAAAAAACACAATAAAATAATGTTGGAGATTTCCAATACCCTAATTTATGCTAAGGTTGAAGAAATCAAGGGTTGTGATAGTGAAAAGAGGATGTGGGATTCACTTCACACCATTTATGGGCAAATGTAAATGTTTTGAGAACCAAATCCAAAAATGTTAGAGGTATGTTTGATGATATGAGGATGCAAGAAGGTAAGAATGTTTCTCAATATTTCTCTAGGATAAAAGATGTTGTTAATGCTATAAGAGGATCTAGTGGTAAGATGGATAATGAAACTATAATAGGAAAAAAATTTGACAACAATGTTGCCCATCTATGCTATTAGATTTTATGCAATACAAGAACTAAGATGTATACCAGGTTCTAATCTAACTCTTGAAGGTCTGGTAGGTAGGCTCACTACTTTTGAGCTATCCAATTTTGACAACTTCAAATCTAACAATGTTGAATCTTCTTTGAAAGCTAAGTTTTCATTTAAGGAACCTAATGAGAAGAAGAAGAAGAAGAAGAAAAATGTAAAATATGTTACTAGTGATTGTAATACAAATGAGGAGGATGTAGAAAAGCTTGAAGCAACACTAGCAAGGAGATTTCACAGAGGTAAAATAAAATTCAAAGGTAAGTTACCTATCATGTGGTTTAATTGCAATCAGGTTAGTCATATCGCTTCTAGATGTCTAGAAAAGAAGTACAATAGAAGTGAAGACAAATATAGAAGTATAAAAGACAAGGATAAAAAAGATTACAAAGACAAAGGAAAGAAGTATTGGTATATTATAGAAGAGGAAACCAATGATAGATCTGATGATCATGATGAAGAAGTTGTGTATGTTGCAATGAAGGATGATTCTAATAAGGACAAGGAAACTACATTAGTGTTTTGTGTGAATAAGAATGACAGATGGATCATTGATAGTGGGTGTTCACATTACATGACTGGAGATAAAATTAAGTTCATTACCTTGAATTATTATGATGGAAATAATGTAAGGTTTCATAATGATGCACCATGTTTGATAAAAGGAAAAGGTTCTATCAAAATCACATAAATGATTTTATGTGACAATGCTTATTATGTTGAAAGACTTAACTATAATTTTTTGAGTGTGTCACAACTAAATAGTTTAGGTTGTAAGGTTGAGTTTGAGAACAAGATAGCTAAGATATATGATGTCAATGGAAAACTAATTAGAAAATGTGATCAAACTAGAGGTAATCTATTCTATCTTGATATGGATGATGCTACTTGTCTAGTTGTAGAATTTGATGATGTGCAGTTATGGTACAAGAGGATATGTAATATTAATTTTTATAACTTGGTTAGTATTAGTTATATGAGAAGAGTCAAAGGTTTTCCTGTCATGCCCTATTTTTACCAGGCAAAACACTACCAAATTTTTTTTTTTTTAATTATTATTTTTTTGTTTACATTCTTAATTCGTTTACATGAGACATTAGTCATAATCCATCTGATCAAGGACCTTTTCACATAACATTGGTGAACTAACAACTTTGAAATTGAATTACTTAAATCTATTACAATAAATTTCATTAGATTTCATTTGTAGCAATGATGGATACACACCACACCTAATTTTCTTGTTATCGCAATATTAATACGCTTGATAAATCATTTAATTAGCACTCATACTCTAAGTTAGTACAATAAATATATCTCCGATAAGCAATTGACATGCCCTCTGATCCTTAATTTTAATTTAACCCTTTTTTTTTTTTTTTTAAGATGTAGTTCTTAATTATATTTTAAGTCTTTAAATGTTTCCCTTCCATACTATGCTACACAATTCTCACTTCGTTTTTACACCACCTTTCAACTTTGAATCCTAAATTAAGTTAATCATTATTTCTTTATTTAGTCTTATTGTAACTAGATTATCGATTTGTTTACTTATTAATATTGTTTGACATTATTCATTTATTTCACTAAACGTATATATATAATTTCTTATTAACTAAAATTATATCACTTTCCTACCTTTCCCTACTAACTTATTTCTAAGGATGTTTATCTAACATCTTTCTATTGTTAGTATTATAATTACTAATATCTTTCCTAACTCTTAACTTCTACTAACCAATCCACACTACGAAGTCATCAAATATGATAATGAAATGCTATAATACTCACAAATTCCTAATCATCCTATCTACCCTAGTCTACATCCCTCTCACTTTTTCCCTATGCCCAAGGCATCTAGGTGGCGAAGGTCTTCATTTGGTTCTGGTTTCAATGTGAGGTGTGAGAGCAAAGGGCAAAATGTCTATGGCCCTATAATCCTAGGCCTGCGTACTACTCTTTCCAGTGCATTTTCATTACTACCTAATCTTATGAAGGGATTGGATGTCATATTGAATACAATCTTTTAAACTTTAATTATCTTTTCTTTATTTCAAGCAAGGTGGCGACTTCATAATGAGAGAGTGCATTGATTGTCTGACATCAAGACAGCATGGGGTAGCACTTCAAGTTTTTTTTTCAAACATGGTAGGCATGAAGGGGGAAATGGAATGATAGAACCCATCCCATCACTCTTCCCTACGTAATCTCTCTGCTGACAACTAAGTACTGGACACCCAATGCAAGTATAGGCAGCACAAAGAGAAGGTTGAAGAAGTACCTTGTTTTATTATTTAATTACTATGTGTCCCATCTTTCCTCTTATGTCGCCCTTTCCTTGGGGAGCTCATCTTCCAGAAAATATATTTTTAATTAGCATTGTCCTATATCTTGCAACGTTCTAAACTGACTACCATTATCATGAGGGTGACTAAATTCTTATATGATTATATATATGTGGTATTATCACCCAAATTTATATTAGTTTAATATGAAGGGGGTGAATATTTTATTGCTCTATATTGGCAAGAGTCTTAATTTGTTTAACTCATACATTTTCCAGAGAGGGTTTGGGCATCTACAGCCTATGTTTGATTTTCACCATATTCTTCCTTGTTTTTCCATAAATTTCCTACCTCTAAGTTCACACTATCATTCTTACAATATTACTACGTTAGTTTGGAAGAACTCCTTATGTAGGATAATTTGGATTGATGATTTTCCATTCAACATCCAAACTCTGAGCTCAATGCAATGAATATAAATTGCATGATAAGATATAACTTGCATCTATCTAAATTAATTACTATTTTTATAACATGAATTTAGAATCTATTTACTCCAAAAAAAAGATGAACGTTATATTCTTAAGAGATTTTGATTCTGAATACGCATTCATATCTGTCATCCAATGAAACTAAATTGATAACAATACCCACAAGAATAATTCCTTCTATCAATACTATCTCTTAAGAGAATCACTTTGAATGTGTATGCATATCTATCATAAGATGAGGTTAACAATAGGATAATACAAAGGAGATACGACCTCAGTCATTACAACACTTCCATGATACACAAAGGTGGTGAAAATCCAAATTCAAAACATACACAATAAGGTGGTGAAATCACAATAATGGAATTTCACAATGAACAAACCTTGCTACCATACTTAGATGTTTTCTCAATACCCCTATTGCAAAAAGGATATAAACAACACCATACACTATAATCTCAACAAGATACACATATCAAGCTGAAGATGGCACCTCCATATTAATCCACTTACAAAAATGTTCTCATCTCTTGTGCAGAGAAATCCTCATGACTCCCAAGCATCCAAGACATCAATTATCCTGCAAATTCAAGAGAAAAATAAAAAAATAAAGAACCATGGAGGCTCACCTCCCAACCTAGGCCTCAAGGAGACCACCCCCGCGCTAGGGGAAACAAGGCTCAACTAGGTTTCATCCACACATCATCACAGCAAAAAAACTATCACAATCACATATTTTGTAACACATTTACAATCCCCAACCAAGGCTTGCACAATGATTCACACATGGAATCATAAACATTGGGTGAAGGTGGAAACACAAGGAGGTTTACCATTTCATATCATATCTGCCATAAAATCATGCCCTTTCGGGGCTAAATCAACAAAATACAAGGCCCTTTCAGGGCTTCATAATATCATGCCCTTTCGGGGCTTCATAAACATCTTCCACCTCACACACTACCAACACAACATCCTCCACCACACACTACCAACAGCTTTAGCTTCTTACAACCCATACTTCAGTTACTTCCTTCCTCACCATTTCTCTCTCTGTTATTTTTTTTTTCTTATCCTCCCCCAAGGAAAAATATGAATATGACAATGGCATACAATGGAGCCCATACTCCAGGGTCCTCAACTATGCAATCCAACTGCTGCCTGTTCACCCTGGACTTCTCTTCCCTTCCCACAAGGGTGAGTGAAAGTCCCACACCCATAACAACACTCAAGAAAAAACAAGAAAACAAAACCAAGTAAAAATAAAACAAGAAATTTTCAAGAGTACATCACATTATCACAACACAAGAATTCCAAGAACAATCCTACCAAAGGCACTCTTACAATTTCCAATGAAGAAGCATGGCATGAAGCACTAACCTGATTACAAGCTATGGCAATGGAGTAAAGACCTCTTCCTATTTGGCTTTCAAGCTTCTCCTTCCCAATCCTTGGTTGTCTCTAAAATTAGAGAGTGGGTGAATGAAATCCCCAAGATTGGCACAACTTCCCTATCAAGACCTTCCACCTTCACCCTCACCTACCTCTTTTTACTTTTCTGTTTTTCCACCAATGAGGACTTAACCAAGTGGTGTCATGAGGAAAGAAGTTATGTTACAATATGATTTTCGAATTGGCTTGGAAATGACTATTTTTGAGGGTCCCCTAAGTCCCCTAGACTTACTTATGATAATATTTAACCCCCCAACCCATACTATTACCATGTGGGTGACTTGTTTTCACAAAATTAGCACTTAAGAATCACTTAGGCTCTCTAAAAATTTCTATCACTTGTAACTTGCATTCCGTCAAGAAGGTGATTCTTCCTAACACTCTCCAAGGTGGTTTAATTGATTTTGAAATGAGGATTAGGCTTAGGTTGAGTGACTTCATGCCAAAGAATCCTATTTGACATGTCATTTACACATAGACAAAACAAGTGTCAAATGACACACACATGCACATAAAAAAAACACTTTACACATTACGATGACATGTCACTAATCAACCATGCTCTCTGACTATAACACTCATACACAGTCACAGTACGAAATAAAAACAATACAACAAGGTTTTGAATCTTCCAAAGATTCACCTTGGCTTAACTGTGTTCACATAAGATTGAACCTTGTTTCCCCCATTTATCTCCATGGTTCAACTTTCCTGCACACTCAACTTAAACATTAGTAGCCCAATAAAATACTTTACAATTACATATAGATAAGTGCAGAATAAATTCAATGTCTCATAATTCACATTAACATGTACATTTAACTTCACCTAATCATTTCTGTTCTAAATAATGTAAAAAGAAGCATTGAAATGTCATATTCATTTAACTTGCATCTAAGTCCATATATAATTAACTTTCATTTCATTCATATTCAAAACATTACAATATCAACATTTATCCTTCTTATCCTTATGAAATTAACGTTCTAAGTACTACCACCATTCTTATAATCATTAAACAATCAAACATATGAGTTGGGTTCGTTTGCATATCCAAATCTATCCTTTGGTGCTAATTTTCATTTGAACATTACAATTTGACATTCAAGTATTTATTTAAGCTGCTAAATGAATTTAGAACATGAAATGAAACTATTAAATATATCAAATAGATTCTAATAACCGCAAATCACTAAAATGCAGATATTAAAATGACATAACCCTATAGTCTTGAAACTATATCAACACGTCAAATTAAAAGTACCACAATGCAATTGTTATCTATACTATAGTGGATTGGGTGAGGCCTCACATTTCCTAAGTTGAAGAAACCTAACAATATAATTTGTAAACAATGTCAGTTAGCAAAAATGACAAAGTCTAGTTTTAATAGTAAGACTTACATCTCTAAAGAAATTTTGGAGACTATTCATACTAACTTATGTGGAGAAATTTATGTGTAAAGATACAAAGATGATAAGTACATTATGTTATTTGTTGATGATTATTCTAGGATGATGACAATTATGTTTCTAAAATTGAAATATGGTGCTTTCAAAATATTTAGTTGAGAAGGAAATAGGTAAAAGCTTGAAATGTTTGAGATTTGAAAAAGGAGGAGAATTTACATCAAATGAGTTTGAGATGTTTTGTAATGATAGAGGAATCAAAAGATAGACATTTGCCCCTAGAACCCCTCCAAAATATGGAATTTCTGAAAGGAGGAACAAATATGTAATGGACTATGCTAGGAAACTTTTGATAGAGAAAAATTTTTCTTTGAAATAATAGAGAGAGGTTGTAAGTATAGATATCTATACCTTAAACCATGTACAAGTCAAGAAAGGTACTCATTCAAGACATTTTGAACTATGGTATGGATACTCACCAAATGTAAATTTTTTTAAGGTATTTGGAAGAAAGTGTTATATTCTCAAAGATTTTAGGAATGGTAAATTACATTCAAAAAGTGAAGAAGGTATATCCTCGGCTATTCTACAAGAATTAAAGCTTATAAGTGTTTAAATACTAATAGTAACAAAGTTGTGGAAAGCACAAATATAAAATATGATAAATATATAGAAGTACATGAGGTTGAAGCTATGAAGGAACTAGAGGAATAAAAATCATTTATATAATTTTATGAAGGCATTCCTACTAATGAAGATATTATAAATCAAGTTGGAAATCAATAATGAGTTCTAGTGACTACTAAGTCACATACAATGAATGTCAAGTTGCATTGAGGAACTGAACTACAATTACATGTTGAGTTAAAAAATGAAGTTGACGAACATTTGGGTTCTGAGATTAGTTTACATGAAAGAGATGTTGAATTACTTGATAGAGAAGTACATATTGATTCAAAAGTTGATAGGCCTAATGATGAAAAGAGAGTAGAACCAATATTGTTAAAGTATGTCAAAAGACATCACCCTGTTGCACAAATTATTGGAGATAAAGATGTAAAACCAATAACAAGAAATAGGTTGAAAAGTGATATATGTTTTCTTAGCATGCATGAGCCTAACATAGTGAAATATTCCTTAGAAGATGTAGACTAGAGTAGGACCATGAAAGAAGAGATTGAATAGATTGAAAAGAACATGATATAGACTTTAGTTCATAGACCAAAAGATAAAAATGTGACTGGCACCAAGTGGGTGTACAAAAACAAGTTAGATAAAAATGGTAAAGTCACAAGAATAAGGAAAGATTAGTTTTCAAGGGATATACACAAGAAGAAGAGATAGACTATGGAGAACCATTTTCTCCTATTGCAAGATTAGAAGGAGTAAGAACTCTACTTTCTTACTCTACATATAGAGGCTTCAAAGTTTATCAAATCAATATTAAATCTATATTTCTAAATTGAAAATTGGAAGAAGAGGTCTATATAGAATAGCCAAAATGATTTGTTGATGAGAAAAATAAAAGCATTATATGTAGACTACATAAAGATTTATATTGTTGAAGCAAGTACCAAGAGTATGGTATGAAAGGATTCACAATTATCTTGTGAAGATTGGATTTGAGAGAATTGATGATAATAGCAATCTATTCTTGAATACAGAAAAGAAAAAGGTATTTTACTATCTAAAATTTTTGTTCATGATATAATATTTGGAGGTTAGGATACTTTATGTAAAACTTTTTCAAATAAATTGAAGAAATTTTTTGAGATGTCTATGTTTGGAGAGTTTAAGTTCTTTGTGCATTTGTAAGTATATTAGATCAAATATAGTATATAGATTAGTTAGTCAAAATATGTAAAGGAGACACTGAAAACTTTAGGATTGGAAGATTCTGAGCTATTAAGCAAAACTATGGTGAGAGGACACAAATTGTCAAAGAATGATGATTTAGCTGAGATGAATCAAACACTATATAGGCCCATGATTGGAAAATTTCAATATGTAGTGGATAATAGACTTGATATTGCATTATCTATTGGGATAGTTGCAAGATTATCTACTAATATTAGGGAGAATCATTTGATGGTTGTGAAGAGAATAATGAGATATTTGAAAGGAACAAAAGACTATGGTCTATACTACAAGAAAAATGAGAAGTTTGAGTTGAGAGCCTACACTAGTGTTGATTGGGTTGGAAATATTGATGACAGAAAGCACACTGGTGTCTTAGGAAAAAGGTTGGTTATACAAAATAGCAAGAAAAAAAATTACATATCTCAATCTACTACCGGAGCGAAATATGTTGTTGTTGTAGTAAATCGTACAAACATTGTATGAATGAAAAATCTACTCAAAGGTATGAAGGAGGAAATCACTAAACCTATGATACTTTATTGTGATAATAAGAGCTCTATAAATATATCAAAGAATCCTATGATGCATACAAAAACAAAGCATATTGCAATCAAGTATCATTACTTGAGAGAGTTAGTTCAAGACAAAGAGGTGAAGATGGAATATGTGAATACAAAAGAGAAAATATCTTATATATTCATAAAAGCATTACTTAAGGATGCTCATGAGTACCTAAGAGGTAAACTAGGGGTGATACTCCTATCCAAGACTATTTAAGAAGAATGAGAAGTACCCTACATCAACTGAGATGATTGACATATGTTACACATTGATGAAGAGGATGTTACTTTAGGGGCTTCGTAAAGTAACCAAAGAGCTAGAGTTGCAGACTAGTCACAAGCTAGGTGACAAAGGGAGAAACTAAAAATGTTCATACCTACATATTAAGATGAAAAGTCTTTGGCATTTTTGTCAAAGAGGAAGAAATATAGAAAGGGAGAAATATAGAATACCAAACATAGTGAGAACAAGGAAGAAACATGGAATATCTACTTAGAGGGAGATAGTGTACATGATGATTTAACTAGAGAGAGAGAGAGAGAGAGAGATGATTAAAAGAAATACATCTACTTAGTAAGAGGGAGATAGTGTTGAGGGAGATACAAAAATAGAATAGCAAGAGATAGATACCTAAATATTAAAAAGAGGAAGTGATCAAGAGGGAGTCATAATGATGAGTTTATTATTTCTTGATCAAAATAGAATTTTGTAACCTATATAGAAGATGAAAGCTATTGATAGAGGGAAAGATTTCAATGCAAGTAATTATTTTCTTTTTAGTATTGTTGTTGGCACTAGATTTCTATCAATGTGAAAGAGGGAGATTGTTCAAAAATAGATTGATACAAGTATGAGAATGTATTTCAATCATTTTTTTTCATTGCTGTCAAGCCTACTACTTGTTGGTAAGACAACTATTTAGTTGTTTTGAGTACAATCATTTGTTGGATTGATGCAGAGAATTTGATCAAATGAGACAAAAAAAGAACCTATAAACAAGGTTGAGTTATGGTATGAAAAAGGAGTAAAAATATCAATTAAGATAGTGATGATATAGTGCATTGATTATCTACTTAAGTTTGCATACACTAACTAAGTCTAGAGGAACAAATAAGAAGAATTGAGTCTACCAAGATTAACCGAGTGGGCAATAGATGCTGAGAAATCTTAGTGCAAGAAAAGTAGAAAATTAGTTGGAGCTGAGCAAAGACGAGTATAGTTTAGTTGATGGCGAGCACTAGTAAACTTTACTATTTGTCAAGTGATCTTGTTGAAGATGAGTGTAAGAATATTATGGAAGCAAAGTGACAACGTATTTATGTCGAGTGCCAGTATTCATGTTAAGTCAAGTATTTGAAGAATTTGAGTTGTCTATTTTGTTTTCTTGAATTTTTTTAAGTGTGTGGAAGATAAATATAATGAGTCCATGGCATAGAATTTATGGTAAACCATTTGGAGGTGAATTCAAAGACGATTGAAGAACAAGTTTCTAGAAGAGACTAAAATGAGAAGATGGGTAGATTCATTAAATCCTACCTAACCCTAAAATAGATGATATGGGATGAATGCAAAAATATCTTAATTTTCTATTTATAGAGATGGTTGGTCGAAAAAAAGGTTGGTCAATATTCAAGAATCTTTAAGTTAGGTAAGATGCCTAAGGTATTGCTTCATTCAAAGACTGAATATAGGAGATTTCTATTGGAAAGAAACACAAGAAGGCTTGCGAGTATGAATTCTTGAAGGGTGAACGAGCGATTAGAGATGAAATGTGTGAAATCCAAGAGATATGAAGGAATAAAAAAAAGATCATTAATCTACAAAGGAATTGTAATTTTTTATCTGATCAATCCTTATTATTACATTCTAATCAACGTACTAGTCTAGGGTAAATCCTTTGGATTAAGGTTGACCTAAAAGTCATTTATAAATCCTTTAACAAGGTGATATTCAAAGTAAATTATCTAAATTCCTATAACAAGGCTCACTCCTAATAGGGTGATTGAAATCCTCTAACCCAGTCACATTTAATAGGGTTGGCCTTTCATGTTACTGAAGAGTGAGAATGAGTAGCATGTTACTGATGGTCTTTAAAAAAATGTGTCTCCATGTAAAATAATTGTGTTTAATGTGTTATTGATTTTATTTTTGTTTCACGCTTACATTATATAAAGTTGATTTGATAGTAACCTACAAAGTTTAAGTGATTGTATGATCCAATGGATGCATGCATGAATATGTTTTATGAATATTGGTTCACTAAGATGTGAAAAAAATTATTTGTACATCTAGACCTTGGATAACTAATTCACCTCCCTCTAATTTATTCTAAAGAATTCCAACATATTGTGATATCAATGATTCAGATGAAGAGGCTACTATAAAAGAATCTAGAATAAATCTTTTTAAAAACTTTAAATATAGAAGATCTACACCTAAATTAGAGTATGAGCTTAGTAGAGAGAGAGAGAGAGAGAGAGAGAGAGAGAGAGAGAGAGAGAGAGAGAGAGAGAGAGAGAGAGTGGAGAAGAGTATGCATGTAAACATGGACTAAAGTGAAGGATCACAATAAGATCATAAGTCAGTGAAAGGGTATTTTATCACTTAAAAGAGAAAGTGACCTACTCAAAGAGGTGAAGTGAAGGGGAAGACAAGTTTATTAGATTAGATGAGAGGATCAATTAGTAAGGAGAAGTCTCAAAATCATCTTATAGAGAAAACTAAGAGATAGGTATTGAATCAATTCTAACTGACTTGAATGAGGGTAAATATCTTAATAGAGTGGTTTTAATAGATCTTTGTAAATATCCCATTAGAGTCCTTACTTTTTTTGTAAGTGTTAAATCCTCTAACAAGGTGAGACATAGCAGTCTCTTAAGATTTTAATAGGGTAGACCTCTCATAGGGTAGATCATATTTTATGATCGAATATTGTAACTATAAAGGTTAACTTTATGAATGTAGTAGTGATGATTTGTGGGTTTCATCTACATTCAAGTTTTACCTTCACCTTGGAGGGTTTTTGGGTAACAAATATTAAATTATGTGTTTATTTTCATGCATGTGATAGATCAAATTTATATGTTACAATAGATTTACATTACAAGTTTTACATGCACAAGTTTACTAATAGATGTGAATGAATTGGTAAAAATATTAAAGTGTTTAAGATTCTAATTCACACACCCTCACACCCCCTCTTAGTATCTTCTTTATCCTATTTATACCTACATCAATCAATAGACACCTATATTGTCAGATTATTTGAATATTTTATATGAGAGAAATTTTTCTTGAACATTTAGAGGGATTTCATTTTCTTCCCTTCTATCTTCAAAATATCCATTGAGTGAGATTAGTGTATCTTTTTTCCTTAACAAATTTGTTTTCTAATTTGATTGAAATTAGGCTAGAAGGATCTATTGAAAGGGAGCCACCTTTTTGATAGAGGTTTAGGACCAAATATGGAGGTGTGCCTATTTTTTCCTTTGTTGTGTCTATCAACTTTAGTCCAACCTTCCTCCTCATTTGAGTTCTTGGATACCTTGGCTCTATTTAGGTCCTATATTAGTTGATTGTTTGTGAGTTGATCAAAATATTTTTGATAATGAGGTGGTTTAGGTAACCTATTAGTTGTTGTAGTAAAAGCCACATTTTCATAGATTTCTTTTCTCATATTCCAATCATTCTGAGATGGATTGAGGATTTCATTCTTGTACAGTGGTAGGTATTTGGTATATGTACTCCTATTTTTGTCCTAAAGTTCATATTTATCAGATTATGCCCTATCGAGAGCTTCAAAATTGTTCCTACAAGGTTACATCATGACTTTAATTTTTACCAAGAAAATAACTTTCCCATGTATTTTGTAGTTACAAAATGTAATAATTGTTTCACATGGATTAGGTTTTCTGTATATTCATCATTTTAATTTTAGAAACAATAGAAAAGTTCACTTTTTTTGGTGACTTGGATTACTAAAGGTGGGCACGATTGAGATATGTAAGGTGTTTGATGATTCTAGCACACTTTCTCCTAGATCAAAACTTTGGTTTCTTTATCACATTTAAATTTTAGAAATCATAGAGTTGCATTGGTGATTTTTACACTATTTAGTTGATTTTGTCATAGATGTATGATATAACCATTGAAAAATATTGTTAATTATTATTATATGAATATTTTTAAAAATATCTAAAAATTATTATATTTTAACTTTAAAGATAATTTATATTATTATATTTATATTTAAGTTTAACGTATAATTTATAATGTAATAGTATGGAAAAATAATGCACGTTTAAGTTTTTTGTATTTAATTTAATAAAATAAAATATTAAAAGTATTACAACTTAGAAAAATAATATATTAATCTAAAATAAAGATATAAAACTTATTACCTATATATTTTTTAAATAATTTAATAAATTTATAAAATGTTCATGGAGAAAAAGAAAATTTAGTGGATTATTATTACTCTTAAATAATATTATTTACCAAAAGTCGATAGGTATTTTATGATATCATAAATATTTTTTAATTTCAACATAAAAACATTTTATAAAAATCTTACAAATACAAAGAAATGTTATTTATTTATATTTAATTTATCATATATTAATAAAATTATTATTTGAAATATCTACTATAGTAAAAAATTATTAAGAGAAATAGAAAACATAATCACATTAGAAAAAACAAAAATCAAATAAATTACTTGCTCTGTCAAATATATCCTAATTGGTAAATAATTATGAAAACTTAAAATAAAAATTTAATATAGAAAACTAATGAAATTTGAAAGTATAAATTGAAATCATTACAAAATTAAAACCTAAATAAATATTAAAAATAAAACTTAAAAAAAAAATCTTAAATTGTATTTAAAAAATCTATTCGATTTAGGATTAAATTCTATTGTAAATTTCAAATTTAATTATTAATTTCTAAATGATGTGAAAAACTCTAGCTAGAAAATAAAGTTTTGGAAATAAAAAATTATTTTGATGAGAAATGAATTTCCACATAGCACCTATAAACTTGATCTTAACAAATGATATTAGTAAAATATAAATATTAATATTTACAAACCTATGAATGACACAAATAATTTAGGATAAGGATAACAAGATGCAGGGAGCACAAATGTTGCTTTTGTAGACATAGAGTGGTACATACTTTCAAACTAAACTGTAACAAAGGAGTATCGAATTGTAGTGCCTTCCTAAGTTTGCATTTTGTTATTGTTGTCAAACTCTTTTAGGCCAGTTTTATGCTTGATTATTAGTAGTATTGTTTTAAGATTAAAAAATATTGTTTCACATTCAGTTGATGATATGATGAGATTAATTGGTACTCTATACTTCATGTGTGCAAGATGATCATTATAGAGTTTTCAATTATTGATGATGATTAGTTAGATGGATTATCATATGTGTTTTCTTATGGATACTTACCCCATACTGCATGTGTATGGTGTGTGTGTATGTTTTTTTATGTATGGCATTTCTGATATGGTTAAGGAAAAGAGTCATAGTCACCTACTAGTCAAGATCTCGATGATGCACCACTTTTTGCCTGTGCCTATTTAGTTTAGAATATTGTGTTTGTACATTTGTAAATTTTATGCAGATTGTAGGTACTCAGTATCAACTTCCCTTAATTGCCAGGATGAGCATACCCTATCGCATTATCTCAATGGTAAGAGAGGGGAGATAAACTCTTAAGTCCAAATCCTAGACCTTTAAGCCATTCCTAGAAAATTAGGATAAGTATTCGAGTTGATTACCTTCTGAATGCATCATATGATGTTAATTCATGATTATAACCCTTTAGTTTGATCTCGTATGTGTTTTTTTCTATGATGGGTTTTCATATTTTGTCGTACAAGTCTTTGGTGATTTTTTGATTAATTACGTCAAATTAAATGATTAAATTAATGATTTTATTTAATGAAAAATTATTATGGAATTTTTAGTATTTAATTATATTTCATTAATTATGAAATTAATTAAATGAAAATAATTAAATTTAAAGATAAAAGTTATAAGTTTAATTTTAGAATGTGATACTATTTATTTAATTTAATAATAAAACAAATGCTAAATACTATTATTATTTAAGTTAATAAATATTTTATCTATTAATGTTTCAAAAATAAATTAAAAAGTGAAAAAGATATTAATTTATTAAAAGTTTTAAGATTTCATAATGTGTGCAAGAGATTAAAATTTAATAAATTAATAAAAAAAAGAAGTCAAGTGAAATTAAATAAAATTATTTTATATTTCAATAAACATGCATGAAAAGGATAAAGAAAAGATAATGAAGAGTTAAAGCATGTTAAACAAGAAGTCCTCTTAGGTGATCACACAATTAGTGCCCTAAATTTAGGAGACAACTCCTAATCAACATTGGAGAGTTCACTTTCAAGGGACCAAAGTTTTGGGAAAGACTGTGAATTTTGGAAGAAGGAATTTTTGGAAGAGAGAAGGTTTTGAGAGGAGAAATTTCTCTTGCAAATCTTTTGGGTGTAGTGATTTAGCATCAGAGTCTAGGTAGATTCTTGTGATAAATTTGTACAGTTAGTTACACTATTTCTTTTCCTATCTTCATCATTAATGTGGATTGTAAATCCGAATTTCTCTATGATGAACTCTTGAATATTTCAATATTATAAATTACTGAATGCATGCCAATATCTTCTATATACGTGGAGGTTTAAAATATAGTAAGGAAAACCTCATTCTATAGATTTGGAGTCTCAATTTTATTCGGTTTGGGTTTGAATTGATATGGAAATTTTATATCAAAAATTTGATTGGTTCGTTGTATTCTTTCTATCAGAGTATGGGTGGGATTTATGTCCAAAAATAATGATTATATTAAAAAAAGACCTTATATTTTTTATAGGGTTTTATTTATAAATTTTTATTATCAAACAAAAACCAAAAAAACAAAATTAAAAAAAAATTAAAAATTATAAAATAAAATATATATAATATTTGGGAGGGGTGGGTTTTACCCAACCCCTACCCTCACTGCTTAACAGTGGTGTTACCTCTGTTATCACTAGTACTACAATGCAATGGTACAATGTACCACTGCTGCCATAGGCCGTACAACATAAGGGTAGCTACAAATTAAAAGGCTAATAGGCCTTGAAAATAAATGCATGGTTGTTTTCTTAAATATTATAAAATTTATTTTATTATTAATTTTAATTAATAAATTTTTATTATTAAGTCAATTTTATTATTAATAAATAAATTTAATTTAATTTAATTCTTTTTAATTAATGAATTTACTATTAAATTTGTTAATTATTAGAAAAATGTTAATATAGTTCTTTTTTTTTTATGATTATTAATTAATTTAACTAAGAAGAATTTAATTAAGTTGAATTAATAAATCATGAGTTTTGAATGGACTTACATTTATTTTATTTTATAATGATAATGACTTTAATAAAATTGAAATTATTTTATTGAAAGATCAATAGTTATTAATTTAATAATTTAAATAAATTACTCTTAGATTATTTTTAGGTAATTGACTTAAAATATAATTGTGGTAATTCTATATTTGATTTGAATAAATGAATGGGTTTACTTGTAGGGTAAACTAAGAATCTTATGTACTCAAAACATTCATTGAAACAAAAACTAAAACCTTACATTTAACTAAACACATGAGTTTTCAAAATCAAACCAAATTGTGAGACTATTTCCTATGTGTTGTCTATGTTTTGGGTTTGGGTTTGACCTAGCTTTGACCAGTTTTAGGATTTTACCAGAGGCTTGAGAGTTTTTCATTTATGATGTTATGATGATTTGATTTTGATCTTTTTTACTCAACCATGGTAATGTGTCTAGTATGCTCTATGATGTGTGTTGATCTATTGATTGTTATTGCTTTCCAATCTTCTCTTTTGAGACTGAGGTGAATGTTATGACCTACTTGACTTAACCATTTTGAGTCTTCCATCAGTTGTATTTAGATTTCTTTCCAATCACTTTTATAGGACTGAGGTGTTTGGCATGATTTTTTCTTGTTGATGTCATGCAATGACATATTTGACTTAACCATTTTGAGTCTTTAATTAGTAATTTTGGGGATATTTTCCAGTTGCTTGTAGAGAACTAATGTGTTATTGTGAATTATCTTTTGATGTTTTCCAAGCACTTCTATAGGACTAAGATGAATTTTATATGATTCTTTGATTTATAATTTTATGAGCCTAAGCTAGGTTATCTATATGTAATGTTGGGAAGTGGCTTGCAATGGAGGTTGGGGCCCTAAGTGGCAGGTAGGGTAACCCATTGTAAGTTGTCTAATAAGTGAAAACACTACACTAAATGAGAGTGCTAGCACAGACTAGGATGGGAGTAGAGAGAACATTTGGTTGTGGCCTTGCATCATTAGTATGCCTTGTTAGTACGAGATTATACTAGCACCACATATGGATCACAAGGGGGGTGGGGTTTTGAGAGACTGTTAAGGTAACTCTAGTGTTGATTTTTGTGGTGACACTTGCCTGCTTACATAGTATTTTTCTTATGTGTCTGTGTTTTCCTTTGGGTCTAGATGTCAATTTATCTTAGAAGCTTTGAGTTAGATTACTTTTAAAATTTCTTGGACTTAGACAATACTTTTGATATTTGGATTGATATCCTATTTGGGACTTGAGACTATCTCCACAGTGTGGTGGGAGTGGGCCTTTTTGGGTTACTATGTGGTTAGGTGGTAGTGCTTTTTACTCTTAGCATTGAGATCCATCCATTGATAAAATAGCTAGAGTTTCCTTGTATGCATTTCCTTTCATTCTATCTTTGTTTATTATGATGGATGGTTATATCTTTATGATAGATGGTTTCACTTATTGTATTGTACTTTGTTTCATGGATTCAAAAAGGATGATATAATTTATTTTTATAAATGTATATTCTTTTAACCTTTCATACCTTATGACATGTATAGTGGATAATTGAACATTCTAAATTTAATTGCCAAGTATCATTTAGAACAAATGTATATCATTGAAATGGACTTTGAACTTTTAATTATTCTTTCATGTGGATTTGGTATTGTTAGGCTTAGTATTAATTAAATTTAAATGTGACTCAATATCTTAGGATCCTTAAGGAATCTAATCTATTATGCTTGCTTATTTAAGATTGTATGTTATTGCTTTCACTACTTTATGATTGATGTGTATGTTATTCATTATTTAAAAAAAAATGTTTGAAAAACTTATTTAAAACTTTAGGTTAATTCTTTTGGATCCTTTGGTAAGGTGTTATATCTGGTATTAGAGCTCGAGTTTCTACATTAGGAACTCTGGGTATATTGGAATGCCACTAGTTTTTAACTAGTTGAAAAAAATGAAACTTTAAACTATTATGTATATCTTTTTCAAATTGAAACTTGAACTAGTTGAACTGAAATAGAACTTAAACTTTTAGTTGTATAGTTTCAAACTTGAACATTTAGACTTCAAAACTAAAATATACTTAAACCTAAAAATAGGCAAAACTGAAAAATTGAACTTATACTATTTTCAAAGCATGTGTCTTTTATATATTATTTATAGTAGTATGTTTTATGGTTTTTTTAGCATCTTTCATCTTGGATATTATTGTTGGATGGTATCAGGGACAAGATCTTTAGTTAGAGGTTGTAGTCTAGGTCATGGTAGAGGCTGTGGACAAGGTAGAGACATCAATGTACATTAGTTTAACCATGAAGGCCCTATTTATGAAGGGACTCAAGATGGGAATGTCAATGAGTATTAGGAAGAGAATCATGGTGAGCAGCAGGTTGACTCTAAGGAGGTTGACTTGAGGCAAATGATAAAAACCATCATTGATTGCCTACCTCTTGTTCGTGGTCAAGATGGAGCACATTGGGTATGACATGACCATAGATCTAGGTCTAGGAGTCCTCAAGGGGATCAATGGAGATCCATTGTATCTACTCAAATGAAGGACCTTGAAAGGTCTAAGGTCAAGCCCTTTAATGGGCATGGTTCGGGTTACATAGCCAAGTAGTGGCTTATTGCTATTGACAAGGTTTTTTCTATTCAAGACTTTGACAATAATGTCAAAGTAAGGGTTTTTATTACCAACTTGGAACTCTTTGGAACCACTTGATAGACTATCAAAGAGAAGAAGTTTGGGCATAGAAATGAACAATGTCACATGGGAGTTATTCTTGAAAATCTTCTATGAGCAATTCCTACTAGAGGAATGGAAGAAGCATAGAGCAAATGGGTTGTTCTACAACCTGAGGTAGTTCACTATGAGTAGAATAGAGTACGAGTCCAAGTTCTATGAGTTCATGCCCTTTTTAGGAAGTAGTGATAACCTCGTATAGTTGGCACAACATTTCATCAAAGGTTTGAACAACCATCTAGTGGGGAGTGTTAAGGTATTTGAACCTAAAACCCTCAAAGATGTTGTACATCGAGTCATTCTAGTAGAGTATAGTGTCAACCAAGGACATGGGGGTTTTGTAGGAGCACCTACAACATCAAGGTCCAAGGGTAACTAGAACTTAGGTGGTAGTAAGAAACTACTTTCTAGAGGTAATCAACAGCATGGAGGATCTTATCCTCTAACTCAAACTGGTGATAATGGTTCTATCTCTAAGAGCAATCACAACACATAGCACAATAAGTGCATCTAGTATGACCAACCATCTCAAAATTTTTAGTCTTATCCTAGTAGGGGTAGTGTTTAGTAGTCTAGTGCACCTAGTGTTGAGATAATGGGTGTTGCACACATTGCATAATATTGTTATATTTTATTTTATCATGTAATGTTGTGCCTAGATGGATGTGCAACATGTAGAGATTTTCATGGAATATTCTTAATGAGTTGTATTGTAACATTGTGATAATATTTTATGTAATTAATTAATATTGGGGAAAAGAATCAAATGCCCAATATTAAATGTGGGGTCAGTGGGTTAGGTAGCACATGGTTTATGTAATACCACTTGGTAGTTTTGTGGAACTTGCTACTATATAAGTAGCCACAAGGGTAGTTCTTGTAGAGAGAGAGTGAGAAAGGCAAGAGTCAAGCAGGACAAGGCTTGACAGGTTAGCCAAGGGAGCATTTGTGAAGGTTGGAAGCATGGCATGGGATGTGTGGATTCATGCTTGTTCACATAGTTTGCTCGATCATGGCTATGGCCATGAAGGCTTCCATAGTTGTATGGCAATGATGTTTTTTGTTGAATAATATATGGTGATGGATTCTTTTGGAGGCTGGGTTTTTTTCCCTCAATGAGGGTTTCTCAGGGTATATCTTGTGTCACAATTTTGTGGGTATGTTATCTATTCTCTTGCATGTGGATTTTAATTCCATATTTATTTCAGATCTATTATGAGTTATGTGAAAATGGTTATATTCTTTGTTGCCAAGTTTCCTTACAAGTGGTATGATAGCTATGGTTTTATTGTTGGTAACCCTAGATTAAATCCATGGGAATGCATGAGAGGATAAAAGAAAAGGCCAAGATATACGAATGATTTATTGCAGATCTAAGGGTTTTGGGTTTACTATTATGATGGGATGTTAAAATATTTGGGCATGTAAATTATTTTAGAAAGAAAGATTTTTTGGATGTTTCATTTAAATGAGGTTTTTGAGGGGGAGCTTGCAAAATTGACCTCCTAGGTAAAAATAGACCTCACCATTGGATCCGAGTCGACATTTCCATAAATTTTGATGTATAATATGCCCTAGTTTCACCATATTTAGAAGAAATGAAAGATTTTTATGGTTTTAGCCCATGATGGCCATCAAATTTAATCCCATATGAATTTTAGTCACAGAAAAAAATTAAAAAATGAAAAATCGTAGTGAAAATGGTAAAAAGATTGTCTTAGTAAAATGGCCATAACTTTCTCTCAGAATATCAGATTTCAGAGTTCTTATAGGCATTGGAAAGCTAATTCAGAGCACTACAACATGGTATAGGTTTGGTTCTATGATTTTGAAATTTTGTAAGGTTTTAAGAACCCTAAAATTAGATGTTGTTGATTTTGAGCATGGATTAGGACATAACTTAGGCATACAAAGTCAGATTTTGGACTTTGTGTAGTCAACAGAAAGCTCTTGGAGAGCTCTACACATTGGTTTAGACTTGGTGTATGTTTGGCATGATTTATTTGGTGACATATTGATCTGAATAGTTTATAGATATATTTTAACTATGGTAACATTGTGAGTTTATGACATTGGAGATTTAAGATTTGATGTTATTGTATATTCAAGTTTGGTCTCATGATGGTATGGTTATTAGTGTTTGGTTTGGATATGTATGATGACTTGTTGGATCTACAGGCTGTGCAGTGTTGTAAGCAATCTATACTTACAAGTTGCATTTATAGCTTGGTTATGGGTTGTCTTTGCCATTGATATTTCATTATTGATGCATATTTAGATTGGTGGCTTGGATTTGGGTTGTCTATGCCCTAAGTCACATGATTTTATAATTTTATCTTCATGTAGAAGGGATGAGATGTTGTTACTAGGTATAGTGATGGTGGAAGGTTGTGGTTGACTATTTTATGCTGACAGGTTAGACACTTTGAGAGATAGATGCTCGGTTCATGGTGTCATGGATTTTGGCATGACATGATTGGATATACAAATACATCCTTGATGTTCATTAGCTTGAATTTTTTGATTCATTTATGGTGTTATATCTTCTTGGTTGAGGATCATGGTTATTTGGTTTCTTTTGAGGAGCTCATGATGTGCACTTTGATTTCTTTGATGGTTTTATGCCTTGTTTGATTCTCATGGGTAGAGGATGGTTTTTTCATCATTATGTCATGGATAGCTTGGATACATGGTTTAGTGGGAGCTTGTGATAGTGGTGGGGTGACAGTGCAGGATTAGTTCCTAGTTTGGTTTGGATCTTCATGTAGGAGATGGATTTTATGATGCCATAGGTGACTTGGTACCATGGTTGAGTGGGAGATTTTGGCATTGATATATTTATTGAGTTTTTGGAGATGTTGGAGGTTTGTCTTAGATCCTATTGCTACAGCAACGTATTTGACATTTGCAAGGTGCACTTGTTATCTTCATGGTGTGTGGAGATGGTTCTTCCTAGTATGTGGAGATGGTTTTTTCTTCATGGTGTGTGGAGATGGTTGCATGTTGAGGACTCACAGTGTTCTTGGAAAAGGTGTGGTTTATGCTTTTATTTGACATCTTATCCTTGGTGTGAGGATGGTTTCATTATTATATCATGGTATACTCTTGATACGCATTTAGAGTGGTGACATGTTATGGTATGTTCATGTGGAGCATGTTATCTCTTGAGTTGAGATGGTTAGATCATGTTGTCATGTTTATATTCTTGAGGCCATGGTTAGAACTTTAGCATTGATCTTGGTTTAATTTTTTGGTATTGAGTACACTGATCATAAGCTGGATACTTCATGATATTGCTATGTTTCATTTGGAGTTGGTATGGATTGATTGGTTACAGGTGCTCATGGATACTTAGAGATGGTGGTGATGCTAAGTATTTTTTGGGACAGTTGATGGTTTCAGTAAGAAGTCTGAGGGGCAATCACTTGATATGGACTTGAGAGGAGATTGTTCTTAGATGAGTCTTGGTTGGAGACTTGGGTATCTTGATGAGCATTCTCATTCCCCACTCTTGGTCTACTTGGCATTTTGCTACGTGAGAGGTATAGCCCATTATTTTTCTCAGTTGCATTATATTTATGCTTGTCTTTCATGGATATGGATCTTGAGCTATGGTACATGAGTTAGTTATATAAGGTTCATTTGAGAGATGGTTTAGCATTGGTTATCTCCATGTGCATATTTTGTTATGTTGGTTGAATTTGGGACATAGTTTTCTATTGGGCATATTCCTTGGTTTAAAAATGGTTAATGAGTTTGATCTTCTTGTGAGAGGCTTACATCCATGATTAGTTACATGGTATGGTTTGGGTGTTGTTAAGGCTTCTTGTTGGGGTTTTATGGAGGAGATCATACTTGCATAGTTTACATCTAGATGTGTGTCTAGAAGGACATGATACAAGTTATGATTTACATAGTTTCTCTGGTCTTGGTTATCTTCTTGGATGTTCAACTTTCCTTACATTGGATTTGAGATTGGTTAGAGATTGTGATCACTAGTTTGTGCTCATGTATGTCATGTGAGAGATGACATGGTTATTACTTTATCTCTTTCCTCTGTTGGTTCTGAAGAACTTGGGAGAGCATTGGAAACTTGTTATGAGACTTGTTCTTGCAAGATATTAGTTTATGTATTGTGGATGTCCTTGATACTACATAGATTCACTTCTTTGAGATGTTGTGAGTGGAATTGTTATAGATTTGACATTATCTTTTGTAGTGGGAGCTTCTTGGTATATATGTGGTAGGTATTGCTCTTGAGGCTTGTGATTGCAAGTTGCAGATTAGATATGTTGATGATGTGAGATTCACTTGTTATACCTTTGAGGTATGGATAGTTCGATGGGTTTGGCACTTGTTGTGGGTGCTATTTCAGCTATGGATATTTTGACAACTATAAATACATGCGATTACCTTTGGATCAGGTTATTTGTGGTTGGAATTTTAGTTGGTACAAGATTTTATGATCTTCTAATGTGACAGGTTAGATGGTTTTCTCATTGGATGGCTTCTATGTATGTCCAGTGGCAGTGGCATAATAGAAGGTGAGATTATTCATGTTTGAGATGTTGGATACTTTGATTTTGTCATGGGTACCAGGATGGAGCACTTAGTGTACTTTGATCCATGATGATGGATGTGCTTGGAGGGATTTTTCCCTTGTTCATTTGTGTGGCTATGGATTGACTCTATGCAATGTATACAACAAGTGGGATATTGTTGAGATAATGGGTGTTGCACACATTGTATAATATTATTGTATTTTATTTTATCATGTAATGTTGTGCCTAGATGGATGTGCAACATGTAAAGATTTTCATGGAATATTCTTAATGAGTTGTATTGTAACATTGTGATAATATTTTATGTAATTATTTAATATTGGGGAAAAGAATTAAATGCCCAATATTAAATGTAGGGTAAGTGGGTTAGGTAGCACATGGTTTTAGCACATGGTTTATGTAATACCACTTGGTAGTTTTGTGGAACTTGCTACTATATAAGCAGCCACAAGTGTAATTGTTGTAGAGAGAGAGTGAGAAAGGCAAGAGTCAAGTGGGACAAGGCTTGATAGATTAGCCAAGGGAGCATTTGTGAAGGTTGGAAGCATCGCATGAGATGTGTGAATTCATGTTTGTTCACATAGTTTTCTCGGTTGTGGCTATGGCCATGAAGGCTTCCATTGTTGTATGGCAATGGTATTTTTTGTTGAATAATACATGGTGATGGATGCTTTTGGAGGTTGATTTTTTTCCTTCAATGAGGGTTCCCAGGGTATATCTTGTGTCAGAATTTGATGGGTATGTTGTCTATTCTCTTGCATGTGAATTTTAATTTAATATTTATTTCAGATCTATTATGGGTTATGTGGAAATGGTTATATTCTTTGTTGCCAAGTTTACTTACACCTAGAGTATAGAGGAGCTTCGATAGAGAATATTTTTTATGTGGACAACATAGACACAAGTCATCCCATTGCCCTCAATGAAAATCACAATTCTCAGACCAGAGATCTGCAACTTTGGAACCTGTAGTAGGAGACATGGGCAAGTCCCAAAGAGTGTTCTTCATAAAGTTATATCCACCTATAGGAGGAAAGGGTCCAATGGATCCCACATAGTGAGTTTTTTAGTTTTACCATTCTTGTAGGCTTCCAAGAATAATCCTAAGTCTAGGGGAGGTAGATGTAGTTCCTACCCTAGTTTTCATTTTCTTATTGTTGCTAAACTCTTTTAGGCCAGTTTTATGGTTGATTATTAGTAGTATTGTTTCGAGATTATCAGATATTGTTTCACATTCAGTTGATTATATGATGAGGTTACTTGGTACTCTATACTTCATGTATGCATGATGATTATTATAGTCTTTTTAGTTATTGATGATGATTAGTTAGATGGATTATCATATGTGTTTTCTTATGGATCCTTACCCATACTGCATGTGTATGGTATGCATGTATGTTTTCTTTATGTATGGCTTTTCTGATGTAGTTAAGGAAGGGATTCATAGTCACCTACTAGTCATGATCTACATGATGCATCACTTCCTACCATTGCTTGTTTAGTTTAGAATATTGTGTTTGTACATGCATGGATTTTATGCAAATTGTAAGTACGAACTATCAACTTCTCTGAATTGCCAGGATGAGCATACCCTATTGCATTATCTCAATTGTAAGAGAGGGGAGATAAATTCTTAAGTCTGAATCCTAAACCTTTAAGCCATCTTTCCTAGAAAGTTAGGACATGTATCCGAGTTGATTTTCTTCTGAATGCATCGTATGACGTTAATTCGTGATTATAACCCTTTAGTTTGACCTTGTATGTGTTTTTTTTCTATGATGGGTTTTCGTAATTTGTCTTATAAGTCTTTAATGATTTTTCTATTAATTAAGTCAAATTAAATGATTAAATTAATGATTTAATTTAATGGAAAGCTATTATGGTATTTTTAATATTTAATTATATTTAATTAATTGGAAAATTAATTAAATAAAAAATTGAATTTAAAGATAAAAGTTATAAGTTTAATTTTAGAACGTGATAATATTTATTTAATTTTATAATAAAAAAAGTACTAAATGTTATTATTATTTAAGTTAATAAATATTTTGTCTATTAATATTTTGAAAATAAATTAAAAAGTGAAAAATATATTAATTTATTAAAAATTTTGAGATTGCATAATGTGTGAATAAGATTAAAATTTAGTAATTTAATCAAAAAGAGAAGTCAAGAAAAATTAAATAAAGTTATTTTATATTTTAATAAATGTGCATGAAAAAGATAAAGAAAAGATAATGAAGAGTTACACACAATTAAGCAAGGAGTCCTCTTGGGTGATCACACAATTAGTGCCCCGAATTTAGGAGAAAAGTCCTTATCAAGATGGAGTGTTGATTTTGAAAAAAAAAATTGGAAGAGAGAAGGTTTTGAGAGGAAAAATTTCTCTCACAAATCTTTTGGGCATAGTGATTTAGCATTAGAGTCTAAGTAGATTCTTGTGATAAATTTGCACAGTTATTTACACTATTTCGTTTCTTGTCTTCTTCATGACTGTGGATTGTAAATCCAAATTTCTCTATGATGAACTCTAGAATATTCCAATAGTATAAATTACTAAATGCATGTCAATATCTTCTATATATGTGAAGGTTTAAAATATAGTAAATAAAACCCGGTTTTGTAGATTTGGAGTCTCAATTTTATTTGGGAAGGGTTTGAATTGATATGGAAATTTTATATTGAAAATTTGATTGGTTCACTATATTCTTCCTATCATAGTATGGTTGGGATTTATGTCAAAAAGGAAACTTATATTTTTTAGAGGGTTCTATTTATAAATTTTTATTATCAAATAAAAACAAAAAAAATAAAATAAACAATATATATAATATTTGGGAGGGTCAAGTTTTACCCATCCCCTACCCTTACCACTTAAAAGTAATAGTACCTCTACTATCACAAGTACTATGACAACAGTGGTACATCGTACCACTCTTATCGCAAGCCCTGCAATAGTAGGGTAGCTACAAATTAAAAGGCATGCTAGCCTTGAAAATAAATGCATGTTTGTTTTTTAAAATATTATAAAATTTATTTTATTATTAATTTTAATTAATAATTTTTATTATTAATTTTAATTAATAATTTTTATTATTAATTTTAATTAATAATTTTTATTATTAAGTTAATTTTAATATTACTAAATTTATATACGTATAATTAAATTAAATTTATTTTTTTAGGATAGTGATAATGCCACTTGATATATATATTTTAATAATCTTTATATTTTTTTTCTAATTCTAAGATACAGAGCTCCTAGAGAAAAGTATCAGGAAGAGAAACTCCATTCATTACCCTATCAAGAAGAAGGAAAAATAAAGGAGAGAGGAAAGATGATGAAAGTAAAAAAGGCCTATTTATAATGTTTTAGTACTGGGACTTCCAAATTACAATGCATATTAGAAGTAGAGAAGAAGGAGCATGTACCAAAAATGTACATATTTACAAAGATGTATAGAATGAGCAAGATATACAATTAAAAAATATATAATATGTACAAAGTGTCACCAAAATCAGCTAACGATAAATACAAAGCCGAGCCAAATCAACAAAACCCATTGCTGATTAGAAAACTGATACAAATCCATGAAGAAACTTCCACAAAAAAATTAGAAAACATAAAACCAAAGAACACCGACAAAGTGAAATTACTCTTCCATATCCCCTATTGTAGGGGCAAAGTTGGAAAGCTTAAGAGTAAGATCAGGGGTGGTAGTATCAAGAATGATCATACGAGAAAATTGAGTAGATGCCTGAAATGAATCATATTCTAGTAGATCTAATAAAGCAAAGAAAATCTAATCACATTATTGACACAATTCTTTGGAAAGCCCCCACCAAATTGATACAATGTAGCTTTCACTAGACAAAAGGATTACCTATCAAGAGATTTTTTAATACTTTCATAAACCATGTAAACACTATGATTGCTTAGGAGTGTGTGATGGTGGAACAATCTCCCAACAAGGGAAGCACCACTCCAAAGATCATATCTTTGGCAAGCTTTAGAAAGCTTATTCTCATTCAAATAAACTAGTCTAATAAATCTAGTAGCTAATAGTTTCACATGAAATGGGGATTGTAATAAATCCATAGCATTAGATAAGAAAATTAAAAAGATGTGAGAAGGATAAATTAACCTCTTACTAGGAGGAAATAAAATCTCATGCCCAATGATCCTCTTAATTCCTCGACAAATGTGAGGATGGTCATGGAGGAATAGAGTCGATAACATGTCATCCTTAATCTAACCAAGAAATGACTACTCCCAACCTTTTAGTTCCAAAAACATTCTGTAATTCCTAGGATAATATTGCATATGGAGAGAAGAATAGGTCAAAAAGATATCTACTAGGTAGTTGTCTCCAACCATTGAGCTTTGTCAGCTTATCATAATGGATCACAATGAGACTAGCAGTAATAGCCAAAAACAACCACCTCGAAGACCAAAATATGAAGAAGATTGCAAAAACTACCATAATGATAAGTGGTTTAAAGGAAATATAGAACACAAATTGACCACCCAAAACATCGCAAGAAAATGAAGAACTAGCTCACTAAAAAAATTGTGCTTAGAAACCATAATGACAAAAGATATACATTTGGATTCAATAAAATGCCACATTTGGATTCAATAAAATCCCACACAGGTCACACAAGTGGAAGATATTGAAATAAACAGAGACACTTAAGATGCAGAACAATTTGCATGAATAATTTACTAACCACCAGTGCGATATAAGATAGAACAATTAAATAGATAGCCCAATTAGTTGGAAGTGATGCCAGTAATGAAATAAAATATGATAAAGTAAAAATACCAAATCCCAATGAAAAGGAGAATTGCATATAAAGAAATGATAATGGTGCTATAGGATAGTATGAAAAAAGCTAACCTGAATCATGATCAAAGATGTCACCTAGTCCACCTCACAAACATAACATACAAATGATAAATCCAAATATAGCAATTAATAACATGCACCCCTAAATGAGTCAAATAAGTTTTCCCCACTTGATTTTAGTTACTAAGCCAATGCTAGGATGAAGAATACAAAAAGTTTTCCAACTCTTAACCAAGTGTCAAATAAGATATGCATAATATAATCATATCAAATGTAATCAATGTCAACCCAAACTGGAACTAGACATAGAAAACTTGGCAAATGGAAGCTTATCCAAAATTGGCACTTCACATCCATACAAACTTGGCATCCAAAGGAAGCACTTGACAAAAACTCCAAACTCAGCATCCAAAGGAATCACTTAGTAGAAACTTCAAACTCAACATCTAAAGAATTCACTCGGTAACCAAAGGAGCTTGGAAACCAAAGGAATCACTCAGCACCCAAAGCATCACTCAAAAACTAAAGAAGCTCAGCAACAAAAGGAATCACTTGATAGCAACTTCAAACTCAGCATCCAAAGAATTCACTCAACAACTACAAGAGCTCAGAAACCAAAGGAATCACTTGGCACCCAAAGGATCACTCAACATCTAGAGAAGCTTGGCAACCAAAGGATCACTCGACAACTAGAAACTTGGCATCAACATATGAATTTGGTAACAACTGATAGAATGAACAAAAGTGCATGATTACAAGGGAACCCAAGATGCTATACACCTTTCTTGCTAGATGCCAATTACTAGCTTGATGCTAACATGGTTAATACCACCAAAGTATATGCACACATAACTCAAAAAAAGAGTTTTATCTACATAAGAAAACATAGCTAGTGATATTAACCATCCAAGCACCAAAATAATAATTCCTATCAACAAGGAAATATTTAAGATTCACTCTAAATGCTCAAATAGTTAGAGGAACAAGAATCCAAGACTATACCATCACAACCAATATTTTCTAACTTGTTAGCCAAAAGATTACCTTCCCTAAAGACATGAGAAACTAATAAGTTATCAAGAGCATCCAAATATGTTGGAAAGTATAGTCCAAAGACCAGCTAATGATTTTCCCTTGGATACATGTATTAAAAACTATAGAAGGGTCACCTTCTATATGTAAACAAGAAAATGCCATATGTTTAGCCATAATCAATCCCTCCATAAGAGTGGTAGATTCTACCATAATATTGGTGCCCGCCAAAATTAGTTTTGCATGAAAAGCTAGCAACACACCAAATAGATTACGCAAAGAAATTTCAATTCCTAATTTACTTGGGTTCCCTCTAGAAGCCCCATCAAAATTAAGCTTGATAAATGAAGGATTAAGAGGCTTCCAATGAATAGACTTTCTGTAAATTAGTATAGACCTAATTCTAGGGAAAATAGAAGAAGAAGGTAGATAAATTAGCTCCCACTTTTGAAGTATAAAACTATCCCAGGAGGAGAAATTACCATTACACATGAAATGACTATTAACAAAGTTATTGTCTAATTCAGAGATAAGCCACTCTATTGTAACAATCACATTACTCACATCAAATATCTCTTTATGAAAAATTCTCTTGTTTCATTCCCACCAAATGAATCAAATGATAGATGAAGGGACAATAAACCATAGACATGCAAAAATAGAATTGGAAAACTGAGTCATCCAAGACTGGAACAAATCCCATAGATACTCAGGAAAAGGGAGATGAAGAGGTAATTTATCCAAAATAGAATACCAAAATTGCATGGAAAAATGACAGTCCAAAAAGACGTGGTCAATTGTCTCATTGTAAAGACCACACGATACACACTTGAAAGAATGTGCAATATACAATCTACAAATCCTATCACTAGTCTGAACTCTTCCCTAAATGACCAACCAAGAAAAAAATCCTATCCCAAAAAACTTGAAAGCCCTCTTTGAATCATGTTTTTTTGATAAGCCCAATAGAGTCTCATAACCTAATTTGATTGAATACAACCTAGACTTTGTAGAACACCGCACTAGCTTATCACAACCTCTGGATAAGAAAACCACTCTACTAGATAGGATGGCATCAAAACTCCTAGCTAAATCACTCCTTATAGGCAACAAGAAAGGGTCTTTAGAACAAACCTTGTGAGAGACAATGTCAACATAATCCACATAGTCCACTATATGAATTCCCCAACTCCTACATGACACTTCCATAACCTCTTGCAATGAGGAATTATGACTCAATGGAGGACTAGCATTCCAAGAATCTTTCCAAAAGAAGACATCAAAACTAGAATGAACTTGCCAAGACAAGAACTTAGTGACAACTACCCTCGATGACATCATGAAATTCTAGGTAGGAAACCCTATAGGAGGATTAGAAATAGTGAAGATTCTATGAGGGCAATTAGAATCAAGATATTTGGCTTACATGATTTGACACCATAAAGATTGATGTTTGAAATACATGTCATATACAAGTTTCCCCCTAAAATTTTGGTCCCTTAGAGAGATGTTATGAACCCTAGCCCCAAAATAGGATTTAGTTAGAGGTATTTTTTGTAAAGAAACTAGAGGTATTTTTCTAGAATTAGTCATATTAGAAGACCACAAAAAGTTGTGAATTATTTTTTCCATCTGAGCAATAATAGAGGACATGGCATGAAGAACTAAAAGATAATAATTAGGAATAAAAAGAAGAACTATTTTGATTAGTAAAATTATCCTAGAGAGAGAAATCCACCTTGCCTTCCAAGCTAAAATCTTACCCTTCAAGTGATTGACGGCATAATCCCAAAATGAAGGTTTCACCAGACCCAAAAAGAATGAAATCTCTAGATAAAGAGAAGGTATCTTGTCCACTGAGAAACCAAGAATGTTAATTATCCTAAGCTTGACTAACTTGGATGTAAAAAGCATGAAGACTTTGGATTTGTTCAAGTTAATTACTTGACCAAACTCATTAGTATAGATGTTTAAAATATTCATGAAACACTTGGCTTCCCTAATCAAAGATTTACCAAAAAGAAGAGTATCATTAACAGAGAAGTTGTGAGTGATAGAAATGTCAAAATTCAAAATATGAATGCCTTGCTAATTAGCTATGGCCTTTTGACAAAAAATAGCTCTACTCAATGTTTCAACCATAATAATAAATAAAAATGGGGAGAGTGGACCACCTTGGAAAATCCCTTAGGTAGCTTGAAAATAGGATTAAGGAACACCATTAATTATAATTGCAAATGAAACCCCCAAGAGATAGTTTTTAATCCACTTACACCAAGGTTTTAAAATGCCAAATTTAGCTAAAAGAGCCAAAAGAATTTTCCAATCCACTTTGTCATAGGCTTTCATCATGTCTAACTTTGCAACAAACATAGGGGTTTGACAAGATTCAATGGTATGGAGAACTTCCAATGCAACTAGAACCCCATCTAAAGTATCCCTACCCAAGACAAAACCTCCTTGCTAAGGAGAGACTACCATAGGGATTAGGGGTTTTAGCCTAAGATAAATAGCCTTAGTAATAATCTTATATATTGAGTTGCAAAGATAATTAGGCCTAAAATCTACAAATGTTGCATGAGATTTCACCTTAGGAATTAAGATGATATTTGTTTTATTGATACTCTTTAGAATGTATCTTTATTTTGAGATTCCTCTAGTACCAAAAGAAGATTAAAACTAATCACATCCTAGCATTTTTGGTAAAATAGAATAAAAAATCCATTGGGACTAGGCACTTTATCTAGAGCCACAGAGAAGACAACCGGATGATCCTCTTTGATGGTGAAATATTTCGTAAGGAACTCATTATATAAATCAGAAACAAGAAAAGGAGTGAACTACAATAAAAAGTTCCTATCATCCTTGTTTTCTCTTGGACACTTATTTGAGGCAAGTAAATTTCTATAGCAGCTAACCCCCTTGTGACAAATATCCTACTAAGAGACCAACTTGGCCCCTGATGAGGCATTGGTAATAGAAAAAATAGATGAGGAAGCCTTCTTGATCTTAGTTGATGCATGAAAGAACTTTGTATTCCTATCACCCTCTCTTAGCTATAATTCCCTAGACTTCTATCTCCAATAAATTTCCTCCCTATCACACAAAGTTTCCCAATAACTTTGAAGAGTTCCTTTTTTTAATTAACAGATCTGCATCAATCCCAAACTTCATAATATGATTGGAAATGCTATTGAGATCTCTCTCAACCCTAGACTTTTCATGGAACACATTCCTTAAGAACTCTTTGTTCCAAACACATATTTTGGACCGCACAAAAGATAACTTATTTGCAAATTGAAACATTCTATTTCCTTTACAAAATGGAGCACTAACCCACCATTGCCTAAGTAACTATAAGAAATGAGGATGAGTAAACCACATGCTTTCAAACTTAAAGGTAGACCTAGCTTTAGGAAGATATGGCTTACTAATATCCAAAGAAATAGGAAAATGATCAAATTCAGAGGATGACAAAATCTGAGCCGAGAACAACAAATTAAATAACTTCATATCCAGAGAGACCAGGAATCTATCTAATTTGGATGAAATGGGGTTGGAAAATCTATGTTATGATGAAGTAAAATCACCATTCATGAAATACACCTCGCTTAAGGCATTATTCTGAATAAATAAATTAAACTCCTCTATAATTATTAGGGCAATAACATTGGCCCTAATTTTGTCTTTTGGTGAGGAAATGGTATTGAAATCACCCCCAATAACAATAGGGAGATCCTCCAATTTACTAATCTGATAAGTAATAGTATCCCACAATAAAGATTTACCCTGGGTTGAAGAAGGCCCATAGACATTGAAAACATAAAATTGAAACTCTAACCAATTAACTTTAATAAGTTGCCAATTAGGTTGTGACATCAGAGACACCTTTAAGACTTGTTTATTCTTCCACAAAAAAATGAGACCACCAAAAGCACTACAGGAAGGAACACATGAATACTCCCAAGAAGGCCAACTATACACAAATTTATCAAAAGACTCTTGAGATAGTTTATACTCTTGAAGAAGAACTAAGTCTGCCTGAGAAGATAGAATAAACTTTCTAACGCTGCTACTTTTGTCTAAAGAATTCAAGCCCCTAACATTCCAAGATAAAATCCTCATAGTGCCATAGGAGATCACAATGCAATCTGAGTCTGAATAATAGATGAGAAAGAATCCAAAAGGGTTGAATGAATGCTAGCCTCAATTTCCTCTTTAACTTTACAAGCAAGAGGTTTATGCCCCCTTTTCTTTATGGTCTTAAAAACAACACCTAGAGTTTAAAAAGCACTAGATGACTTTGTTTGAGAGATGGAAAGTTCTTGGGATAAATCAACCTCATTAGTTGTAGATAGACCTTTATGCTCAGGATACTCAAACAAAAACATCCGTACTTCCAAAAAAAATCCCATCCCTATCATTAGAAGCAACTAAAATGATGACACTACCAAACTACAAGCAAGTCTCATGATCATCTTTTAGAGGACAAGAAAAAGAAGAAATAGGGATGAATGGTTGACTACAAAACAATAAATTTTGAATGATATTCAACTCGTCCATCAGGGGAATAGAAAAACTAGACCGCAAACTACTAGGGTAAACTAGGGATAAACAAGAAGCAACAAAAAGAAGTGGATTTCTAAAATACAAACCAAAAAAAGACACCAAAAAGACTAAAGAAAAAGGAGGATGGAGAAGGGAAATGACTTGATCAGAAGATGTCTCAAAGACTTGTGATGGGAAAGAATCCCAGCAAAGAAAATTGACATCAAATTAACCCCAAGGGATGACACCTTTGTCTCAACCTCAAAGCTACCTCCATCAGTAGAAATATGATGCCCCAAAACTAGTTGCAAGGAGTTTGATTCTAAATCCAATTGAAACTCATCAAATAAATAAAACAATAGATTTGAGCTAAAGCATTGACAAATCTCATGAGAAACTAGAAGATAGTCTTTGCACTATTACATAAAATGACCCAAAGAATTAGCATTCTTAGCAACAACCATTGGTTGCATATACTAAATTTTCTACATCCAAACCCAAAATTTTGAAAAATTTGCAAATTTTGCTAGGGGTTTTACAGCCTTCTACATAAGTATACACATATGAACAACCATATGAGGATGCACAAATAGTATTAAATCATGCTTGACAAAGATGCCCAACTTATTGGCAAAATCTCAATCATATCAGGATCCTTGTATTCTAGTGGGAGATTCGAGAATGCCACCCACTGAGGAAAACAATGTGGTAGATGCCTGGAGGAATCAAAATGGGGCATCCAACCCATAGTAGTAATGTCAATCCCATTACAAAACTAACCCTTAAACTTATGCACTATAGATCTTTTCTCTTTAGTATCAAAAATTGCTATGAAAGAAAGAGAATCAAAATTTAGCAAAAAAACTTAAGACAACCCCACCCAATACTGTCTGGCCCAAGAAAGAAGGGAATCAAAATCCACCATTGGAGTGAAGAGAGCTCTACAAGAATGAGAAGGAGCCTTTTGAACATGGTTTTTATTCAGAAAGGACACAAACTACAGAATAGGGCTACCTTGAAACACTAAAGAAGGCGATGGCAGTTGAGATTCCTTACAAATATTGAATGGTTGTTGTTGAACAAACATCTTTTTATGGTAGGGTTTATGAAGGGTGACTGTCATTGCTTACCATATGGTCAAGGAAGAGGACCAAGGGCTTTTGTAGGAAAGCCAGTAGTAAATGGGTGAGATCCCAAAATGCCTTTGAAGATAGAAGCCTTGGGTGGAAAAACCCTAGCCCATAAAGAATGATTCTGCCAAACTTGTGACCCAATAGATTGACCCGACTTCACATAATCTCTCCAAACCCCTTGACATAGAACCCATTGAGGAAGACAAACAAAACCCCTTGAAAATACAACATCCTCTTTACTCATTAGGAAACCACAAAGAATATTGCATTCCTCAGAGACTTCCACACATGACCCATACCCTTGCTTAACTACATGACCAATTGGAAAGCATCGAGAATCCACTCCACCATGACTAGCAGTACCAGCACAAGCCTCCAACTCATCAACAAAATGCCATCACATACTATTCAAATTTAATTCTTTTTAATTAATGAGTTTATTATTAAATATTTTAATTATTAATAAAATGTTAATATAGTTATTTTTTTTAAGATTATTAATTAATTTAATTAAGTGGAATTTAATTAAGTTTAATTAATAAATGAGGAGTATTTAATGGACTTAGATTTATTTTATTTTATAATGATAATGACTTTAATAAAATTGAAATTATTTTATTGAAAGATCAATAGTTATTATTTTAAAATTTTAAATAAATAAATAAATTATTGACTTAAAATATAGTGGGGGTAATTCTATATTTGATTTGAATAAATGAACGGATTAACTTGTAGGGTAAACTGAGAATCTTAAGTACGCAAAAAATTCATTGAAATGAAAATTGAAACCTTACATTTAACTCAACCATGTGTTTTCAAAATCAAACCAAATTGTGAGGCTACTTTGTTTCCTGTGTGTTGGCTATGTTTTGGGTTTGGGTTTGATCTCACTTTGACTAGTCTAGGGATGTTACTAGAGGCTTGGAAGTTTTTCAGCTTTGATGTTATGATGATTTGATTTGGATTTTTTATACTCAACCATGGTAATGTTTCTGGTATGCTCTATGATGTGTGTTGATCTATTGATTTTTATTTCTTTCCAATGTTCTCTTGTGAGACTAAGGTGAATGTTATGACCTACTTGACTTAACCATTTTGATTCTTTGATTAGTTGTATTTGGATTGCTTTCTAGTCACTTTTATTCGAATGAGGTGTTGGGTATGATATTTTCTCGATGATGTTATGCTATGACATATTTGACTTAACCATTTTGAGCCTTCAATCAATATTTTTGGGATGCTTTTTAGTTGCTCGTAGAGAACTAATGTGTTATTGTGAATTATCTTTTGATGCTTTCCAGTCACTTGTATAGGACTGAGGTTTATTTTATATGATTCTTTGATTTATACTTTTATGAGCCTAGGGTAGGTTATCTATATGTAATGTCAAGAAGTGGCTTGCAATGAAGGTTGGGGCCCTAAGTGGCTGTTAGGGTAACCCATTGTAAGTTGTTTAATAAGTGAAAATACTACACTCAATGAGAGTAAAATGAACCTAATAAGAGTCTTTGGATGTTCTCACCCATGCCTTGAGTGCTATTACAAACTAGGATGAGAGTAGAGAGAATTCTTGGTTGTGAACTTGCATTGTTAGTATGCCTTTTTAGTATGAGAGGATACTAACACTACATATGGATCACTACAGAGCTAGTGTCTCGAGAGGCTACCAATGTAACTCTAACATTGATTCATGGGATGACACTTTCCTACTTACATATTAGATTTCCTACATGTTTATGTTTGGCTCTAGGTCTAGATGTCGATTTATCTTGGAACCTTTGAGTTAGATCACTTTTAGGATTTCTTGGACTTAGAGAGTACTTTTGATATTTGGATTGATATCCTATTTGTGACTTGAGACTATCTCCTCAACACAATGGTAGTGGGCCTTTTTGAGTTACCACATGGTTAGGTGGTAGTGCTTTTTACTCTTACCATTGAGATTTGTCCATTGATATCATAGCTAAAGTTTCCTTGTCTACATTTCCTTTCATTCTATCTTTGTGTATTATGATGGATGGTTTCACTTATTGTATTGTACTTTGTTTCATGGATTTGAAAAGGATGATATAATCTATTTTTATAAATGTATATTCTTTTATCCTTTCATACCCTGTGACATGTACAATGGATCATTGAGCATTTTGAATTTTATTGCCAAGTAGCATTTAGAACAAATGTATATTATTCTAGTGGACTTTGGACTTTTAATGATTCTTTCATGTGTATATGGTATTGTTAGACTTAACATTAATTAAATCTAAATGTGACTCAACGTCTTGGGATCCTTAAGAAATATAATCTGTTATGTTTTCTTATGGAAGATTACATTGGGTAAAAGTACCAAGTTGTGGCACTTTTTAGGCTGACTTATCAAAATGACTGAATTTGAGTATTTCTATATAAAAATTAATTTTGTTCAAACATATAACCTAGATAAATTTATTGTAGCTAAGTTATATATGGTCTCACACTTTTCCAATTGGAAATGTCAATTAAATGCATTCTTTATATTAGTTTCTATCTAATTACTAAAGAAATCAAATTATTTCAAAAAAGTAGCATTTCAATAACTCTTAATAATTTTTTTATGTTATTTTTTTAATAACATATAAACACTATTTTATAGAGCTCAAAATCAAGAATATTCTCATATAGTGTTTTAATTAGATATAGTATATTTTAATTAATAAATTCTACAAGCACATATTTTAACACTCAGAAGGATGTCAATTTTGAGAAAGGAAAAAAATTTAAATCATATAAAAAAAAAAAAAAATTATATGGTGTTCTAGAGGAGAGAATCCTCTTCCAGAATGTATAGTTTTTCTTTTGGTTAGAATAGATTTGTTTTGAAAAATGTGGTGGGAGGTGAAAACTATCAATTTTAGGTGAGTTAAAATTTGAATCATTATAAAAGAGAAAATATAGGTCTAAAGACAATTTTATTTTTTATTGTTCTAGCTATACATGTTATCTATAACATAGTATGAAATTAAAGGGAAATAAGTTTATTTCCATATAGTTTAATGGTGGGAACTAAACCCTTAATTTTTAGTATTTTTTAGCAGCTAAAAATTTGTTTATAAAAATTAGGAAAATATATCAATTCTTACTCCAAATAATTATTAAAAATTATAATGCTAAACTTCATCCATTTCTGCACATTTCATTAATTTACTTCATTTTCAAATTCAACATAATAATGCCAGTTTTATGTCATCGAAGGTGAACTATCATACTTTTGTTAGCCTTTTTCTTTACAAAAGCGTGACACAAGTTTGTGATTTTACCCTTGTATTTAATTGCTTCTACTACTATATGATTGATGTGTATGTTATTTATTCTTTAAGAAAAAAATGTTTGGCAAACTTCGTTAAAACTTTAGGTTAATTCTTTTAGATCCCTTGGTGGAATGTTACATCAATAATGATAGATTTGATGAGAAGAAAAAAGTATCATTAGGGAAAATTAGGGATGTGGCTAAAACATTTCAGTATACATCAATTTCTTGACCAACTAAATAAATATTTTGTTGCATTCATCTCTCAAAATGCAACAACAAAATATTTGATTGACCAAATTACACCCTTTGCTATTTGTTGAAAGGATTCTTTGATAGATGAGGATTTTCATCTCCAATATTTCAAATCCATTATTCAGAAAATATTATTTGTGAAATGTGCAATGGTAAAAGGTGTATAAAAATTTAGAAGGAATCTAATCAATCCCTTGCATTCATGGGAAGGTATACTAGGTCCATCACCAACTATTAGATTATCCATATTCAAAGATAAGGAATGCTCTCAAACAAATTGTATTGGCACTAAAGAGATAGGAGAATCTTCAAAAATAGTTTAGCCTCTCATGCCTACAAAACCCTTCAATCAAAATTCATGGCACTATAGTGATCTTGGAGTAAAAGCAAGACTCAAATGGGTAAAAACAATCATGTCAAGTGCATTGATTGATATCTATTCAAAAAATTAGTTTTCTTGTTAAAGTTATAACATAAATACTATTCTTTATAGATCAAATGCTACCCTCTTCAATATATCCTTAAGCATGAAACCCCATTTGTAAGTTCTAGAATAAAAACTTTGACATTTCCTATTTGCAAGATCTTTTGTTTAATGAATGGAAGGGATTATCTCAAGATTTTTACATAAAAAATGGATCTAGGATATTTTCAACTCTCTTTGAAACTCGATATGATGGACATGGAGTTTATAGTTAGATATCTTTGGTACATGAGGGAGTTGAACTATGTATGCAGGCTTGTACACCAATTTTGTGTTAGATTAAATGATCATAATATTCCTATAGGGGACTATTCTAGCATTTTTGGAGCAATTGAGAGTCAATTAGCATGACCCTATATTGCATTCATTACTATATTCATCATTTCTATCAACATACTATGAAGATTATTATAGTAGAAACCATAGAATGAGTTTGTATGGACTGATTCTTGATGATGAGGTCAAGAGAAGTTGAGGATATGTTCTAAAATATTTCTTAATGCCATGGATAAGTGCGCATGTAAGAAGTCAAAGACATTTGAAAGTTATTTATAATTTATAGAAGACAATTTGTAGACAAATTATGTAAGAAATTATTTCTAGTATTTGGATTGTATCTCCTAATAGGGATATAATCTTGATGACAATAGTTATATAGTAATAATAGATAGCCTAATTATGAAATTAGAAAGTGCATGAGATTCAATGTTTTACATGTGAAAATTTGTGAAGATTGTGTGTGAATAGTATTTTGTAATTGTGAAAAGATGTAATAATTTGTATTATCTTAGTGAGATCCTATAGCAATTAATTGGGAAAGCCTTGACTCAATGAATTATTATGAGGACATAGTATAAAGGAAATTTATTTTCCTTATGATGAGAATGGGTTTAAGTGAATCATATTACATTTGTGAAGATTGGTAAATCCAAGTTAGTGATTGAAGGGATCATTGTGTTGCAAAGTTGGAGATCTACTATTGAGATCTAAGAAGTATTTAGTGTAGTGTTGGAATAGTAAGAGGATATAGAAATAATTCAAGTTTTTGAGATAAATTGTATTTATATTATACTAAAGGGAATAATAATGAGGCATGTTGGACAGTGAGTTTGGTGGTCTTTCTCTTGAAGCTATTTGGAAAGTGGGCCCATCTTCTTTCTACAACTCTTAAAAAGGTTGCTACATCTCCAAACAGATTTGGAATGTCTTCATAGGGATTTAAAGTCTCCTAATAGGGACTGATATGTAGATAATGTATTTCATTGGCTTCTCAAAAACTTCATCTTCCTACAAGGAAAATTTATATTAGTACATCATTTTCTAGTTACCATTCCCACCGGGCTTTCCCTCTAATCAAGGTTTTCCCTAGTTAACATAACTTGTGTTATTGTATATGTTTATCTTCTTATGTTTTCTTATTATACTAAGTCTCATTTATCTTGGTGGACTTTACTTTCTAATAATTGGTATAAAATCATTAGGTCCTTGAAGGAAAATCTTAATAGATTAAGGAGATCAAAGTCCTAATTTTGATGGAGTTAACTATGATACCTAGAAAGTGAAAAATGAAGACACATCTTCTATGCATGGGTCTAAGATATTTGTTTCTGAAAAAGAATTAGAAGACCATTGAGGAAGAAAAATAAAATTGAAGAATATAGTGATACTAAAAGAGATCTATTAATGTGTAACATTCTTGTAAGAGAGACACTTTTGTCAACTCTTCTTGAGAATGAATATAATTAGGTAAAATCATAAGCAATATCTCACAAAATTCAAACAACCTTGGAATCTACTTTTTAAGGTGATAAGCATGCTAAGAGAATCATATTGTAAAATTGGAAATTTTTAACTCAAGAGGATAAAATGATGGAAGATGAACCCAAAGTTATATTGGTAGAATATCTAAAATTGTTGTAGAAATCAACTCTTGTAATGGAACTAAATGTGAAGATGAGATCATATGGAAGATCTTGAAATTTTTGAAACTTCCATTAAAGAAGAAGAAATAGATGATTGAGTAAGTGATAAATTTTACTAATAAATTTACTAGTGATAATCTTCTTGGAAGATAGGATGTAGTAGAAGTAAGCTTGAAATAGTCTAGAGATTCTCTTAGAGTGGAAACTACTTTTAGCATATTAAGTGTTTACCCTTACTTGTCAATAAGTGCAAGCACTAATAGAGAATTTGATGGTAGCAATAGATCCAAATCTAAGGAAGATGAAGAAATTTCTTTGCTTTTAAGGAGAGAACCAGATGGTAAGAAAATCTTTAAATGGTTGACTTATGATGAATTTGGTCATTGTGCTTCTAAATGTCCTAAAAGAGTGAAAAGGTGCAAAAAGAATTTAAATTATAGAAGGAATAGAGAATGTTTAAATGGAAATGATGATGACGAGTCTAATAAGAGAGTTAAGTGAAACTGGTGAGATGTTAGGATTTGTAGCTATAAAAGAAGAAAATCATTAAAAATAAGCTTGAAAACCAAAAGCCTTAGTATCAAAAGTTGAGAAGAGAGCTAATTGGATCATAGATAGTGATTGTTCACATAATATGACTAGTGATATGAGTAAATTTCTTAATTTCAATAGCAATTATTGATGAATTCTTAGAGATGGTAACAATCCAGCTTGTCAAATCAAGGGATTATGATTCATTACTCTTGATCGTAAAACTAATACCAATGATTTTTACTTTTTTGATGGATTAAAACATAACATATTATCTTTTGATCAACGAGTTGATAAGAGATATTAGTTATAGTTCACAGAGAAGAGATGCACTATTAAGGGAAAAAATGGTAAGATGATTTGCACTAGCACAAAATCTAGAGGTAATTTTTTATAGCTAAACCCAATAGAGATGACATACTTGGTCTCTAAAGTTGATAATACTTGGTTGTGCCATATAAGGTTTTTTTCATATAAACTTTGATAATATTGTGAATGCAAGAAACACATTATCTAGTAGAGATTTACCAAGAATTGTGAAGCCTACTAATGTTATGTCCATGGAATGTGTTATGGCTAAGAAGAAGAAAAGTTCTTTTCCTAGAAATAAGTTTATTAAAACAATTTTTTTTGAGATTTTTCATATAGATTAGAGTGGTCCCACTAAGAAAAGATGATTTTATGGTGAAAGGTACTTCACATTTTTTGTTGATGACTATATTAGGATGATGTGGGTAGCTTTTCTTAAAGAAAAGTCAAAAGCATTTGAGAAGTTTAAGTTGTTTAAAAATAGTGTTGAGAATGAGCTTGGATTAAAGATTAAATTTTTAAGATTGTATAGAGGTGGAGAATTTACCTCTAATGAGTTTAACACCTTTTGTGAAGTAAATGACATTAAGAGTCACCTATTAGCCCCTAAGGCTCCTATGTAGAATGGAATTGTTGAGAGAAGAAATAGGTCTATAATAAAATAAAGAAGGGGTATGATGTTTGAAAATTATGTATCAAAATAATTTTAGAGAGAAGTTAATAAAAAGGTGTATACAATGAACATATTGCAAATAAAAAATGGTACAAATAAGACACCTTATGAATTATAGTTTCAACATGCACCATTCGTGAAGTATTTTAGATTTTTTGGAAAAAAATGTTATATCAAGAGAGATGATGACATTGGTAAGTTTGATGAAAGAAGTGATGAAGGTATGTTCCTTGGTTATTCAATGAAAAAAAAAAGCTTAAAGATGTTTTAATTAGAAAACTAAGACTATTGTTGAGAGTGCAAATGTAAAAGTAGATGAGAATTTTAGAGTTAAAGAAAGAATGCTTGATTATAATTTTGATGATGAAGAAACTAATCCTAATCCTATCAAGGAAAACATTAAGAGTTTCCATAAGATTTAAAATGATTTTCAGAATGCCAATCAAGTACTGAAACAAATAGAGGAACCAAGACATGAACCTAGAGAAGAAGTAAGAATTGAGTCAATGAAACCAACAACAAACAAGAATTTGATAAAGAATCACCCTATTGATCATATTATTGGAAGTGATGAAAATAAATGAAGTACATGAATAATTATGTTTTAATTCTCAAGTTGAGCCAAAGAGTGTAGATGAAGCATGCAAGGATGATCATTGGATTAAATAAATGAAATAAGAACTAGATCATATTGTGAAGCATGAAACATGGGAATTAGTCCCTAGACCTAAAGATAAAGAATGTTATAAGAACTAAGTGGGATCTAAGAAATAAGATGAATGAAAAAGGAAAGGTTGTGAGAAATAAAGAAAGAATGGTATGTGCATGATATTCAAAACAAGAAAGCATAGACTACGAAGAGACATTTGTGCCTATTACCAAAATTGAAGTAGTAATGATGTTTTTTGTCTTACGAAGCAACTAAGAAGTTCAAAGTGTATTAGAACGATGTGAAGTCAACATTTTTAAATGGATAACTTAAAGAAGAGGTATACATTGAGAAGCCCAAAGAATTTCCTTTGATAAAAGGAGATATGGTATGCAAATTGAAGAAAGCATTATATGATCTAATGCAAGAACCTAGAACCTAGTATGCAAGGTTGGACAAGTATTTGGTAAAAATGGGATTTGTAAAAGGTATCATATATAGTAAATTATATTTGAAAGAAATTTAGAATTGCTTGTTGATTATCAACGACATAATATTTGGAGGGAATGGTGAAGAAAGAAACAAGTTTTCTAATGAAATAAAAAAATGAACTTGAGATGAGTATGATTAGTGAGATGAAATATTTATGGGGTTTACAAATAGTGTAAAATAGTGATATTATTTTCCTTTCACAAACTAAATATTTGAAAGACTTGTTGAAGATATTTGAATTAGAAAGTTGTAAGACTATTTGTATGTATGATAATTGGTCAAAATTTATCTAGTAAAAATGAGATACCTAAAACTAAGTAGATGAAGTATACATCCATGATTGGAAATTTGCAATATTTTACTCATACAAGAACATATATAGAAAAAAGTAAATGGTATTGTAGGAAGATTTTAAGAACACCCTAAGGAATCACACTATGTAGTAAAGAGGATATTCAAATATTTAAAGTGTAGCCCTAATTTTGGGTTGTGGTATGATAGATCAAATGATTGTACTATATGTGCATATACTAATCCAGCCTAGACAAGCAGTATGGATCAATGAAAGAGTAGAAGTAGTGGAGAATTTTTTCATGGAACAAGATTTCTTTCTTTTATTAGAAAGAAACAATATTATATTTTGTATAGAATGATAGAAGTTGTAGATTATGTAGCAATAAAAATTAATTACAATTAGATCATGTGGATGAAACAAATGTCAAAGTATACTAGGATAGAGTTTTAACATAACCTATTATCAAATATTGTTGTAACAGAAGTACAATGAGCATGTCTAAGAATCCTATGTTACATTCTAAGATAAAATCTACATTTATTAAGTATCACCTTATGAGAGAGAAAGTTGCGTAGAAAGAGATCATATTAGAGAATGTTTAAAAACAAGATAAAATTGCATATATCTTACAAAGCCTTTGCCTAAAGATACCAGTAAGTATTTAAGAGCTATGTTTGTGGTTATGTCTCTCCCTACATCCAAGTAGATAATGCAAATTTTGTATTAGTCTAGTGGTACAAAGTACTATTGACTGTTTGGAATAAATATTGATCCCTCATTTATGGGAGAGAATCTATGATTAAGAAGAATCACAAAGGACACTTAGTAGTAGGCATTGAAAAGTGTCTTTGGATACTTGAGTTGGTTGAAGACATTTAAGAAATGATTAAAATGATAATGTATTTGTCATTAATTGTAATGAACCCAAATTGGGGGTCCATTATTTATCTATGACTTCCCTTTTACATAAATTCTTTTCGCCATATTTTCTTTAGGATGGTTTCGATAATTTCTATCTGATTCTGTATGATACCCTTTCAAAGTTACTACTCCACATATATACATTTTAATAGTAAAAGACACATCTTTTAATAATAATAATATTATATTAATAATATATTTATATTAATAAGCTTTAGTTAATATATTATATTAATAATTATATTGTAATATATATTAATTTAATAATATATCAACTATACATTATTATTTTATTGATTATATTATAATATATTATACATAATATGACATTATTATATGATTATAATATAATATTGAATTTATAAGTCTAATATGATTATAAATTATTATAGGATTATAATAGTATTACTTATAAATAATATTATTATAATACTTTTACTAATATAGTATTGCTATATTAAAGTGTGTCTTTATCATTATTTATTATTTCATTCATATTACTATTATAATACGACATAATATAATTATTATAATATTACTTTATATAAAATATTTATTAGTATTATTTAAATTGCTTGCCAAAATGGGGACATCACAGTCCTCCCCTCTCGAATTTTCTTGTCCTCAAGAAAAATCAATCATAGATACAAACATATTTTCATATAAAGCCTAAAAGATTTATAAAATATACATGAAAACATGAAGCAAACACGGTGTAGATAGATGAAGACACAAAGCATACACGATGTAGACACATCATACATAACCTTTATTAGATGCTAAAATTAATAGTGCATAATGAATAAACTTCTTTGTTAGGCTTATAAACCCTAAAACCACAAAATAAGCATCAGCACATGTATAAAACTCAAAGAAATTTGAATGATAATAAGTTAATCCAAGCCAAATCCATGCTAAGCCCAAGAGTAGAACTTTTGGCCCCCTTGGCCTTGGTGGTAGGTGTTAGGAATCCACACGAGGTGGTCTACTTAGTGTATTTCTTATTTGGCTAGAAAGGTTCTTGTGAAAAGGAGTCATTACTGTCTTTCCCGTAACTAGCACTACAATAGGGTGTCCTAACCGCTCTCCCTTGATTGCAAACTCCATAGGAAAGTTGATAGGGTGCCCTTACTATCTTCCCCTTAACTAGTACTACAATAAGGTGTTCTCCCCTGATTGCATACTCCATAGGAAAGTGGTAGGATTCCCTTACTATCTTCCCCTTAACTAGTACTGCAATAGGGTATCATAGCAACTCTTCCCCTATTGTAGACTCCATAGGAAGGATAGATGCCCTTATAGTCTTTCCCTTAACTGGTACTACAATAAGGTGTCTTAACAGACCTTCCTTAATTGCAGACTCCATAGGAAAGTTAAATATGACCTTTCCCTTAATTGGTACTACAATAAGGTGTCTTAATAGACCTCCCTTAATTGTAAACCCCATAGGAAAGTTAAATATGGCCTTTCCCTTAATTGATATTACAATAATGTGTCTTAACAAACCTCCCTTAATTGCAGACCCTATAGGAAAGTTAAATATGACCTTTCCCTTAACTGATACTACAATAAGTGTCTTAATAGACCTCCCTTAATTGCAGACCCCATAGGAAAGTTAAATATGGTCTTTCCCTTAACTGATACTACAATAAGTTGTCTTAATAGACCTCCCTTAATTGCAAACCCCATAGGAAAGTTAAATATGGCCTTTCCCTTAACTGATACTACAATAAGGTATCTTAATAGACCTCCCTTAATTGCAGACCCCATAGGAAAGTTAAATACAGTAGGGTTTCTATATAGTCTTTCCCTTAACTATTACTACAATAAGGCATCTTATAGACCTTCCTTGATTTTAGACTCCATAGGATAGCTACTTGAAATCCCTAAATCATTTCTCAAATAATCAATTTTACACTTTTATGATTACATAAATTAAGAAAACTTACAATTTCATATTTTAACTATGGTTGAACTTCCTTGAAGCTCCCTCTGAATCTTAATCTCCCTCTTTTCCTACAGAAATTTCTCGAAGAAAAGATCAAGGCACATAATTCTAATAGAAAATAAAAAATAAGAGAGGGAATATAATGAATAGATTATACTCAAAGGATAATATATACTTATTTTCATATCAACAAACTTTTATTTTATCCTTCATTTCTTTCGACATTAATATTGTAATTGATAACAATTGTCTATTAATTAATTCCATTAAACTATATTGATATCAACTAACATATGAGTTACTCTTATAATATCAAATCATTAATTATCATTGTTTCAATCATATTTCTAATATTAGTAATATTCAAACTGGAATATTTTTTATAATTATATATATAAATATGTTCATACACATAAATATAAAATAATATGGAAAAAATATTATATAACAGATATATCCAACATATAAAGGAACTTTTGTACTCAATAAAGTATCTTACCTTTATCTTTTCACATCTAAATGTTTTAAGCTAGCGTTCTATACCCAGCATCAGTCTTTCCCATGGGGGAATGGGGGTACCCGACTACACCCTTTGATGTAGAGATTGTCTAAATTTTAGCGTAGAGCCCATGAGTGCATTGGCACCAGAGATTATCTGTGCTTGTGTACGGATCTTCATGCACGAATTCCAAGCCAACAACATGGATAAGTGTTGCAGTGGTGAGCAACGGCCTTGCCCAACATGGTCTGATAATATTGATTTATTGAATCTTCTCCTTAAGGTAGAGGATGCAAAACCAAAATCTAATTATTTTCTTCCTACAGAAGATAAAACTACACAGTGAGTTCTGCTACCCGCTTTCTTCTATTGCCTTGCATTACTTTGCGTCCATTCTTTGATATCATTTGTGATGGCTCCTCCTCCACATTGTAAACTACTACAATGTGACCATAGCCCTTCCCTTATGCAATGTACATCAATCCTTTGCTTGAATCTGCTACCCACACGAAATATATTCTATAGTCTGGAAGGTTTGGATCTCACTTCCATTTTCCATAGCAGAAATCATAAATGAAAGTTAACCATTGTACCTCTTCACTGCCAATAAAGCCCATTATGAACAATTTGTCATTAATGGAAACACAGTAATTAAATGGGTGAGGAATAGCAAGGGGAATGGGGGGCAGGCTTTCCAAAGTTTTTTCAATAGGGTCATAGATTTTTATGTGGTGTCTACCTAACACAAGTATAATCAATTCTTGGCTCACACCACATTTCTTTCTATTCTTATAGAAGTGCGAGTTTGTCACAATGTTTTCCTAGGATTTAGAGACAGAAGGTAGCTTTGAGTGTTGCATTGCAATTTATATATATATAATGTCATTATTTCTATCTCAATGCAAATTTATCTTCTAGTTTCTTAGAATTGAAATTTTCACCACAGGATGGCAAGATCATGCTTTGATAACATTTGTAATGATCCCAAATTAGGGGTCCATTATTTATCTATGACTTCCCTTTTAAATAAATTCTTTTCGCCATATTTTCTTTAGGATGGTTTCGATAATTTCTATCTGATTTCGTATGATACCCTTTCAAAGTTACTATTCCACATATATACATTTTAATAGTAAAAGACACATCTTTTCATAATAATAATTATATTATATTAATAATATATTTATATTAATAAGCTTTAGTTAATATATTATATTAATAATTATATTGTAATATATATTAATTTAATAATATATCAACTATACATTATTATAATTCATTATTAATATAGTATTGTTACATTGGAACATATCTTAGTAATCATAATATCATTATATAATATTATTATTATTTCATTGATTATATTATAATACGTTATACATAATATGACATTATTATATGATTATAATATAATATTGAATTTATAAGTCTAATATGATTATAAAGTATTATAGGATTATAATAGTATTACTTATAAATAATATTATTATAATACTTTTACTAATATAGTATTGCTATATTAAAGCGTGTATTTATCATTATTTATTATTTCTTTCATATTACTATTATAATACGACATAATATAATTATTGTAATATTACTTATAGCATAATTTTTATTTTTATATTATTTATTAATATTACTTTGTATAAAATATTTATTATTATTATTTAAATTACTTGCCAAAATGGGGACATCACATTAATCTCAATGGGGGAGAGAGTGTTGGAAATGTAAGAGAGTAACTAAAGGGGGATGGGTGAATCGATTAATCCAAAAATAAATTTGTTTCCCTTAGATGTCAATAAAAAGTTCCAATGATCATGCAATACTAGATAGCTTGGTTAACACTATGATAGTACTGATGCTTGGTTAATACTAAGATATGAAAGGTTAATACTACAAACTCTATGTTACTTGGTTAATAATGACATTTGTGTAAACATTAATGCCAATCTAAAATTGAAGAATTATATTCAACAAAATCTCTCTTTGGCATTGATGGAAACACAACATGTCAACATAAACTAATAGAATTATGAGAAACAATATAATATCCTTAGTTTCATTTTGATTGTCATCCATACTAAATCTTTCTAAGATTTTTCTTTTATTTGTCTCTACTATTTTCCTACCAATAATCTATTGTAATTTTCTCCCTCTTAACTATATATTCCATTATCTAAATATCAAGACTCTCACTCTTTCTCATTGATATTGATCTTCCTTTAATCTTCCATGTTGACACTTAAATATCCCTCTTTGACATCAATTTCCTAAGGATGGCTTCTGAAATTACAATGTACCTTTTGTATTGATTCATATATAATATGTTATGCATTATAATACAATAACTTGATTGATTTTCAATGGAGCTTGGTTGACACCACACCATCTTTTTCTTTTACTGAGCATTAGATAGGGAAATAATCCCTAGTTTACCTCTTAGATACATGAATGCATCTTAGGTAAAGCTTTTGTAAAAATATATTCTATCTTCTCCTTGGTGTTAACATATTCCAATCTCACCTCATTGTCTTGAACGAATTCCCTTAGGAAATTATATTTGATTGCAATGTGTTTTTTCTTTGTTTGAATCACTAGATTTATGGATATATTGATTGAAGTTGTATTATCACAATAGGTAACTAGTGGTTCTCAGATTTCTTCCTTTATTCCAGACATCAATTTCTTGATCCTCATTATGTTAGAGCAATTTACTATTGTAGCAACATACTCTACTTCTACTATGGATTGAGAAATCCAATTCTAGTTCTTGGACTTTTTCCTCACAACTTGACCTTTCTTATATATCATAATCTAGGAAAAATTGCATTGAATACCCCTCCAAAATATCAATAAAAATCCAAAAAGTCTACCTCAAACAATAAAATATTTGAAAATTACATTATTTTGCTAATTAGTCAATACTAGGGTTGAAAAATTGACTAACACTCTAACTCCTTTGTTTGTTGACCATGGTCAATACTGATCTCCTTTGATGCCCAACCACTCTTTCAATTCTATTCTTCTTTGATGCCTGACCACTCAGTCAATACTCCAAGTAGGAATCTTTTTATTAACCAACTGCTCTGATACCAATTGTTGGAAATGTAAGAGAGTAACTAAGAGGGGAGGGATGAATAAATTACACCAAAAATGAACTTGTGTCCCTTAGATGTCAATATAAAAGTGTACTAATCATGCAATACAAGATAGCTTAGTTAACACTATAATATTAATCATGCTTGATTAATACTAAGATATACAAGGTTAATACTACAAGCTCTACAATTCTTAGTTAATATCGATATTTATGTAAAAATCAATGCAAATCAAAAATTGAAGAATTATTTTCAATAGAGTGCATGAAAAACATCTCTGAAATATTTGGGATAGAATTCATGGAAAGATAAGTATATAGAATGAGGGAGATCTACGAAGAAAAGATAGATTTGATATCAATGGGAGAAGATAATTTTATCAATGGGGGAGTCTAGTACTTTTTCTTGAGACTTTTAGATTTTTTTGATGAAGAAGATTTTGAAAGATGACAACAACTATAATAATAGAGTTGGATTTTGTATTCTTAGAAGTTAGATGTTCTTTTATCTATGTTTCCATCAATGCCAATGGGGAAGATTGTTAGCATGAATATTTATAACATTCCTATGGGGAAGTATTCTAGCATTGCTAAAGTAGTTGAGAGTTTTTTAGCATCTTCTCATGAAATTTGGAAAGCATTATAATCTATTTGTGAAGGTAATACACATACTAAGAGAGTACAATTCTAGAACTAGATATGCACATTTCAAGATAGTAAAATGATGGAAGATTAATCTATAATAAACTACATTTGTAGGATATCATAGATTCTTGAAGGAATCAAGTCACACGGTAGAACTAAGGAAGAAGGTGAGGTTGAATGGAAGATTTTGAAGATTCTAACACTAGCATTTAAGAAAGTAGCTTAGATGATTTAGTTACTAATATTCTGTGCTAAAAAATTTATTTGAGAAATGTTGCTTGGGAGATCAGAAGTAGTAGAAGTGGATCTAAGAAAAATTGGAGAATTAACAAGAGTGGAGACAACCTTCAATGCCCTTAATATTTGGCCTAACTTTTCTAGAAGGGAAAATGCATATGGAGTTTTTTCTAGTAGTAGTAGAACTAGATCTGATGAAGACAAGAAGATTGAAGAAGATACATAACTTCTAGTGAGAAGAGAAAAAGATGGTAAGAATATCTTTAAATGTTGGACATGTAATGAGTTTGGCCATAATGTATCTAAATGTCCTAAAAGAGAGAAAAGTATAAGGGAAATTTTAAGCCTAGGAGAGATAGAAATTGTTTGTATGCTATTGAAGATGAGGAATCTCATGAAAGAGATCAAATTGAAAGTGATGATGAATTCAGATTTGTGGCTATTAAGGAAGATGACCTTGATGGAGAAATTAGAGAAGAAAAGGTTGTAGTTTCCCAAGTTGAAAAGAAATTGAATTGGATAATTGATAGTGGTTGTTCACATCACATCATTGGTGATATGAATAAGTTTGTTAAATTCAAGAACTATGATGGAGGTATTTTTAGAATTGCTAATAATGCAACCTGTTATATTACAAGGATTAGATCCATTACTTTAAATGGAAGAACTAACACTGAAGATGTTTATTTTGTTGATGGATTGAAGCATAATTTATTGAGTGTTTTATAGTTGGTGTACAAAGGTTATCAATTGCAATTCATAGAGAAGACTTGCACTATGATGGATAAGGATGGTAAGATTATTGGAATAGGATCTAGGTCTAGAGGTAATGTATTTCAATTGAATCTTACTAAAGTAACATGTTTGGTTGCTAAAGTGGATGACAATTGGTTATGCAATAGGATATTTTGTCATATAAACATTGATAATATTGTGAAACTTAATAGTAAGTTTTCAGTTAGAGACTTGCCTAAGATAATAAAGCATAAGAATAGTGTTTACAAAGAGTGCATTATGGCCAAGTAGAAGAAAGCACCTTTTCATAGCAAGAAGTTCACTATGACAGAGAAGTTGAAAATTCTTCACACAAATTTGAGTGGTCCTACTAGAACAAGAGGATTCTATGGTGAAAGTTATTTCATGATTTTTGTGGATGATTTCACTAGAATGATGTGGGTAACATTTCTTAAAGAGAAATATGAAGCTTTTGAGAAGTTTAATATATTTAAGAATAGATTTGAGAATAAATCTGGTGTTAATATTAAGTTTTTATGATCATATGGAGGAGGGAAATTCACCTCTACAACATTTAACATTTTTTGTGAAGAAAATGGAATTAAAAGACAACTATCTTCACCTGAGACTCGTGACCAAAATGTGATTGGAGAGAAGAAAGATATAAGTTTCAGAGGCAACAAGAGCAATGTTGTTTAAGAATGATGTATCCAACATATTTTGGAGAGAAGAAATCAATACAATAGTGTACACAATAAATAGAGTACAGATTGGAAAAGGAATGAACAAGACCCCTTAAGAATAATGGTTTGGACATTCACCATTAGTTAAATTTTTTAGAATATTTGGAAGCAAGTGTTACATTAAAAGAGATGATGACATTGGTAATTTTAGGCCTCACTCCAACTCATCATAGCATAGACATTCTTACTTGCATTTTGATATTCAAGACCTTGATATTTTGACACTTATTTGAGACTTAGATGGATAGTGGATTGTTTTATCTATTGATTTTGATACATTAGTAGTGTTTACACTAAGAACCTAATATTGTGTATGAAATGATCAAACACATATGGATGCAATTTTATGGCTTGCACTAGTCTATAATGAGATGCATATGTTAAATTAAATTAGGATGATTTATGATATACAAATAAATGATTATGGTGATTTATGATACGCAGATAAATGTTAATTTGATTGTGATGATCTAGGATATGTAGATAGATGTTAATTTGATTCTGATGGTTTATGATATGCAGTTTTGATTTCTAACATATTGGATGATTTATTTGAAATGATTAGGGAAGGGAATTTATTTTTAATTATGTTAATATGGTTTTTGTAAAATTCAAAAATTTGCATTTATGATATATGTTTTATATGACTCCTTGGACTACTAATGCCAGAGTTTGATGTGTAGGAAGTGGAACCATGAAAATTATTGGGGGAAACAAGTTCCAAATCTATGTAAATATAGTTTAACCAAGGAAAATCTTTTGAAGTTTCAAAAGCCTCATTGTGAAAATGTTTAGTCATAATTTAGATGCATTAAGGACATGTCATGGTGAAGTGTAATATATTTTAATGTGTCACTTGACACTTGTATCTATCTATGTGTTGATGATATGTCACCTAGAGTGTTGGTCACAAGGTCACTTAATCTTACTCCTTTCCTTTTCTTCCAATTAATGTTTAAGTACAACCACTTGGGAGAGAGTGTTAGGATGGGTCAACATCATGTTGATTTTCGAGTTCAAACTAGTTAGGGATTTTATAGGGGCTAAATAGGATCCTAAAGTCTCATTTTATTGAAAATAAGCCACCCTAATGGTAGTATAACATGTTAGTGGCCTAAATTCAACCATTTTAGTGATTTGCTAACTTAAGGGAACCCTTAAACAATGCACTCTTGAACCAATTCAAAATTTGGGGTTACCCCATGAGTGTACCCTCACCATCCCACTTGGTAAAATTTCTTATTTTGGAGGGGCAAAAATGTAAGAAAGAGGAGGCTTGATGTTCCTACTAAAAAAAGGTTAGTAGAGAGTCTTTTTAGAGGAGTGGTGAAAAGTTAGTGGGTTTTTCACCCACTCTCTAAGTTTAGAGATAGTTAGATTTTGGAGGAAGATTAAGGGAGCTCTACTACAGCTATCATTACCCTAGCTTGGACCAAGGTTGTTGTTGCAAAAATATGCTTCATTTTCTTTCTTGAGTATTGCAAAACAAATCTGCAACTAGGGAGAATTTGAGAATGGAGCATGCATCGCATTGTGAGTCTTTGTATTGTGGAATTCGGTATCATGTTGTGGCCATGTGAATGTGTATTGTGTTTTGAAGATTTCTTGATTTTATTTCTTGATTTTGTTTTCTTGTTTGATTGGAATGTGTATGTGATCATGGGTATGAAGACTTCACTCACCCTTTTGGGAAGGGAAGAGAAGTCTAGGGTGAAGGGCATAGTTGGGCTTGAAACATAGTCAAGGACCTTGGAGTATGGGCTCCATTGTATGCCATTTTCATTCATATCTTTCTTTGGGGGTGATAATGGAAGAATGGTGAAGGAAGGAAGTTAATGAAGTATGGATTTCAAGGAAGCTATAGTTGTTGGTAGTGTGTTTTGGAGGATGTTTGTGGCAGCCCCAATAGGGCATGATATTTTGTTGGTTTTATGAAGCCTAAAAAGGGAATAAAAGCTATTTATTGTAGATATGATATGATATGGCAAACCTCCTTATGAAAAGCACAGCTTCCCCCTATGTTCAAGGTTCCATTGGTGAACCTTTGTGAAATATCTTGGGATGGGATTGTTAAGTGTTGAAAATGTGTTGTTCATGCATTTGTAAGATTAGAATGCAACCCAATTTTGGATTTTGTTTCCCCTACTTGGTGGGTGGCTTCATAGAACCCTAGGATGGGAGGTGAGCCTCCATGGTTCCAAGTTTGTGTGTGCATGTGTAGGTTTTGAGATGATGGAATTTTCTTCAACATGTTAGGGTTTCACCCTTGACAAGTTGGAAAAGTAAATTCTTCAAAGACAGACCAATGTTTTATGTCATCTTAAATGTGTTCTCATTCTAAGTCTCCATTGTTATTTAAACATAATGAAAGATGAAATTTTCAGATTACTATATATTGATGAAAGGAGTCAGGATTTTATTGAGAAGTTGCATATAATTTTACTTGCAAGGAAATATTCATTGTAAGATTTGATGTATTAGGAAGAAGTTATGTATGAGATATTTCTTCTCATTTTAATATAAATTGCTAGACAGATGTCATAAATGTTTTGCAGAAGGAAATTATGTGTATAGTTGGTGAATTCAAAACTATAGCTGTTGCTTTGCAAATTTATATGCACTCAATAAAATAGAAGAAAATTGTTATATTGAATAGCTCTTGTACATGAATGATTATTATTTACTTCATATTCAAAGTTCAAACAAAATCCTAATAGAGAACACCATCCTCTTATCAAAATGATCACTAAAAATCATGGTAGGATAAAATAAAATAGATTAAGGAAAGGAAACCCATAGTCCAAATTCATGATAAACTGTGTTGTAGGTGCCCTTTTTCCTCTCTGGAAAATGTATGGAAGGGAAAAACAATGTTCTACTTAGAATATAGACTAATATAGTAATAAGGAACATACTAGTTACCTCTAGTAGGTACTTATAAGTTGAAGGGTTATCTTATAACTTAGGAATAAAGTAACTCCTAAATCTTCCCTAAGAAAATTTGCATGACCTAAGGGAATGTAGAACTTTTCTCATAACAATCTACAAAAATAAAAGAAAAAAAGTAAAATAATAATAACAATTAAAATAAAATTGAAACTTGAACCAAGGAAAAAGGAGATAGATAAAAAAAAAAAAAATAGTATAAACTCATTTATTAGTGAACCATCCCTACCTAGGTGTCACCTCATCTTAACACTATGTGCAAGCAAGCAAAACTAGCATTGGAAGCAAGTGGGTCATGGTCCTCATAAGGTGGTATTGCCCTTAGATGTTGGGAAAATCTAAAAAGGAAAAAAAATAATGATGTGTTTAGTTTGATGTTGACATGAGTCAACTCCCACCTCTAGGCATTATTAGAGAGGAAGCAAAAAGTGCTTGCCTTGGGACTCATTCCACCTTCCATGTCTAGAAAAGAGAAAACATTGACTTTGGAAGTGGAGCAAGTTTTGTAGAGTATGCCAAGTCAATTTTCCTTGTGGTGAAAGCTGACATAAGGCAGAGTCTCCCTTTTTGGTGCCCATCATTGGGAGATGGAAAGTTAAAGTCAAGTTTTTTCTTTTGCTAAATGTTGAATTATTGAAAGCTTTCCCTTGCATTGGCACTAGAGGGGTATAGGGGTTTGGACAAGCTCTAACATATGTCAAAAAACTACCCTTGGTCATGTTGGCCTAGTTTTTCACCACCCTTATTTTGTTATATTTAGCAGTGAAAAACCGTAAATGTGTGCCCTAAAATTTTGGGAATTAGGTCAAAATCCTAGGCAAGAAATTCACCATAGAAACCATTATGCCTTGTCTTGTTTTTCCCTAGCCTTTGAAAACCTTATAAATTTCAAATTCATTTTGAAGGGACACTTTTATGCTAAGGTTTATCTGTGCAAAGATACCTATATTCATCTTTTTAATAAACCTTATAAATTTTTCCTTAATTGTATTATTTTATGGAAATGAAAGGTCTTAAATAATGTGGGTAGGTGCCTTTATGACACATAGCCCTTGCTGATGTTCAAACCTCGGTGCATTGCAAAAGTTCTTACTTTTTAGAAGTAGTCAAACCTTTTGCAGAGTTGTTAGTGTTCCCTATGCACATTTTGAATTTCTTGTGATGTCATTGGTTGGTCTTTTAATGATATTAATACTTTGCAGCCCATATTTTTGATTGTTGATTTAGCAAGAATCAAGGGCTAGTACTTGCCTGCAATATGAAAGTGCGAGAACTTTAAGTAATGCGGGCAAGCCCCTTCATTACATGTAGCATAGTGTGACATCATGGGCCCACCTTTCTTAGGAGATAATAATAGCTTGTCTTCTGTGGAAGTTGTTAAGTGAGTTGGAATACAAAGGAAATGTCTCGTTGGTCCAACTAGCTGACTAGGTATTATAGTCATGCAATATTTTTAATCACGATAGATTTGAACAAGATCAAGGGTTAGGGCTTGCTTTCAATATGGAACTGCTCAACTTTCAAATAATGTGGGTAAGTCCCTCTATGACATGTGGCAAAGTGGAACCAAGCCTTGAAAGGAATGCTAAGTCATGCCATGCCGGTAAGGTTAGATGAAGTAAAGTGCATTGGTGGAATATGACAGGTATGCCAAGTTGAAAGTTTAAATGCCACAGTCAAATCTATCAGAGCACATTGACAAGAGGATGATATTCTATTGGTTAAGCTAGCTGAGTGGGCTATCAAAGAAAAAGACTTTGGCCCATCGTCAATCGACAAAGATCAACAAAGAGTGCATGCTTGCAATAAGAAGTTGCAAGAATTTTAAATAATGCAAGCATGCACCCTTTTGACACATGGCCAAGTGCTCTAAATTTTTTAAAGATTTTTGTGTTTTCAAATAAAGCCATCCAATCATCATAGGATCAATGGGCGAAGTTAAAAGTTGAAGCACAAACATGAAAATAATAGCTACAAGAGTTAATATGATTCAGAGTTCCTTTGTGCAACCTTAATGCATAGGAATAACATGAGAATTCACCATTATTGAGTCACAAAATTGTAGATTCTCTCAGCATGAAAGGATTTCTAGAGCTAGGGCACATAATTTCATAGCAATTTCAACAAATTTGCAGAGAAAGTTGTGAAAGAAGAAGGGTACATTTTGGCAGGTAAGTAATCTGTAACTTGTAAAAATCAAGAACTTGGTGTTTGGAAGGTTTTAAAATTTTAAAAGATGCCTCCACGGAAGGAATTTTCTTGGCAAACTAATTATTTAAAGAGGGCTATGAATGATGATTTCTTGGAACAATTTTCCTTATTAGTAAATGAAATAACTAAAGGAAGGGAACTCATTCCTAAGAACCCTAGGGTAGTTATCGGTGAGGGTTTCTATGATAGTGAAAACTGGGTAAGAGATGCCTAAGTATCTATGGAAGGCTTGCAATTGTTCAAAAAATGGTTCGCAAAAAGGAATTTAGATACCCCCATGAGCAATGTCTGGGAATTTGACATTGAAAGATTAATAGTCCCTACAATTTTCTTTGATAGTGATCTATTGATTGACTTGGCTAAGAAATATGATCCTATTATGGGGTGGGTGAAGAATCATTCTAGAGTGAATCTTTTTAGGGTTTGTCCTAAGCTGCTTAGTGAAGTTTTTAATCTCAACCCTAACCATGCTATGCATGAGATCATTGATATGGATGATTTGCAAGCAAGATATGATGCACAAAGAATATACCCACTAATAAATTTGGTACCAAATGTATTAGTGACCTGAGGACAAGGTGATTACAAGAGCATGCTGCTAAAGTTGGAACCTTGTTTGTGATTACTGCTAGCACACCCAAGCCATTACTAAAAAGAAATTTTAACCCTAGGGATCAGGCATTATATATTTCTCATTGTAAGATTTTTGGAATGGATGAAGCCAAGTAGATCCCAAGCTCAATTATCGTCATAATGGCTTAAACTCTTCAATTTGGGATGAGCACTATTCTAGATTTTGCTACTTTTTCTTGCAAAGGAGATTCACAACGGTTTGGTGGGGATAGCAGAGGTAAAATTGGATAAAATTTTATGTTGGTATTCATTGCTCATGTATGTATGTTTGTATAAGGGACTTGCCTTCTTTTCTAAGGGTATGGAGCTAGAAACAACTAGAATTGGAAAGAGGAATCCATTATAGTTGTGGAGTGTGAAGATGACCTTAGAAGCCACAGATGCTAGTTATGTGAGGTTTGACAAATATTTTGCATGAAATCTTAGATTTCTTTTGAGAGGAGACAACCCTAGAATTCCACAAGCACTGTTAGAATTGCTCAGACATAAGGACCATGCAAAAGGGCTATTGGTTAGTCATAATTGGGGAGATATAATTCCCTATAATGTTTCAACAGTGATAAGAGCATATGGCTTCCTAGGAAAGCCTCATGTGTTGCCATTTCATGTGCCTTTGAAGATAGGAATAGCTGAGTTGTTATGGAAAATAGGCACTATAGATGAGAGGGAGTTCCCTAAGAAGGGTACATTTTTTCCAATTGTTACTGTGGCACATGATTTTGTCTTTGTAAGGAAAGGGTGGAAGCATTTGAATTTTTTCTTACATGGATATAACATGGTAGGATCTCATGCCAAGTTTATTGATCCTGAAAGATTCTATGACCTCTTAAGAGAGAGAATAAAAGCTTCTCGAATGGTGCAACAAGTTTACTACCCAGAGGATGTGATTAGAAATGTTTCTACTTTACAAGAACAAGAATTAAGAAAGGAGAAATGGATAATATTTAGAAAAACCCTAGAATTAATTAATGATTTTGACCCCCATTATGATCCATTGAAAGATAAGAAATATTGGGGACCCAAAATGTAGGTATTGATGAATAATTTTTTTGTAATAATACAAGCCATGAATGAGAAGAAGGATGCATGTGCCAAGGCTTATTCAGACAAGGTTGTAGAGGTGTAGAGGAGAATAAATAGTAGAAATATGGTGTCTTTGGGTTACTAAAATTTGTAGAAAAGGGTAGGATATGTAATGATCTAGAATGTACAATAGGTTCCTCCTCAGCAGAGACCAAGGCCAAAAAGCCCACCTGTAGCCAGTGCTCCAAAAGGACAAAAGTTAGAGCAAGAGTCTTCTTCTCAAATGGAACAATATTCCCCAAGCTAGTCTCTAATCATAATTGATGATGAAGCATCTCTAAGAGAGTAGCTTAGACAAATTGGTGGAGAGGGAGACATAATTGTTACATCCATAGATTTGGAGATTGGTGAGCCACAAGAACCACCTACACTTTCCTTGGATTTAACTGTTGTGGATTTCCAAGGTAAGGAAATTGATCTAATAGTTTCCCAAGCCTCTAAGAGGTTTATTAATGATGAAAATTTTGTGAAATCAAATCTAGGGCATTTGTTCAATTTTTATGGAGGCTAAATATAGGAAATTTTGAGAAGACTTGTGAAAAGATAAAGGTAGAAGAACCTAATAAATTAGATTTTGCTATTAAGGAGGAGGTAAATTCTAAATTTTTGAATGATTTTTCTCAATTTACACCTAAGGCCGGTATCCAAGTAGTTAGATAGTTAGGAGTCCTTATTTTACCTGAATGGGATATAGTGAATGCCATAGTTTTTGATTCAGTAAGGAAATAAAAGGATGTCCAGTTTCAGACTAACGAAGAGATATTACAAGCTCATAGGGGAGTCAAGTTTAGTGATGACCACCAAGCCCTTGTTATTTGGTCAATTGAAAAAAGAGACAAGACTAGAATGCAGGAAATCTCTACTAAACAACATACTAGGGCATTGATAGTTTTTAGGGCTAGTGAGGTAGGTAGTAAGTAGATAATACAAGTAGCCTAAAAAATGTTAAAATTTGGTAGTGTTGTATTTGGCCAGGAAGAAGATAGATTTTCCCAACTCAATGCTAGGTTTGAAGAAGTTTTGAAAGCATATGAGGAGAGGGGTATGTAGATTCAATCATTAGAGAACAAACTATCTCAAACGAAGAAGGTACTTGGGAAGAGAAAAGTACAACAAAAAAGTAAACCAAGGATTATATACCCTCCACAGCCACTTGTTGAGCCTTTTAAATCAACTCCAATTGTTGAAGTACCAAATACCCTAGAAAGGCCACAATTCTAAACTATAGAGGAATTTGAGGAAGAAAAGAATAAATTATATGCACTACATGTGGAACTAAATGATCAGTATGAAGAAAAATTGAGGCAAGGTGTCATGTATTTGGTAGATAGAATTGAATGGCCATCATTTTTTGATTTTTTATTAGGGATTGCAACCATCAGGGATGAATTGAAGAAAAATGAGGGTAGTTTTAGACCCCTTGTGTAGAAATGGATAGAAAGGAATAAAGATATCACTACTATGTGTATATTTGTCATTCAACAACCATGTCATCAAATAGAATAGATCTTTGATTTGCTAAATAAATTGCAAGGTTTTGATGATAGACAAGATTCTTTTCAAAAAGAATTAATTATTTGTTTTTCCAAGTATATTGTAGAGAAGTTTGATTTATTTCTTTGTGCTTTAAAGACCATTGATAAAGTGAAGGAAAAGGAAGAGTGGAAAAGAAAATTAGATGAAATTCATTTCGAAAGGATGAATAAAATCATTAATGAGACTGGTCATTTGTTTTGGGCAAGGACAAATGAGGAGCTAGTAAAAGTATAGTTATTTTACAATGATAGGAAAAACCTTGTTGATATAGAGGCAATTGCAAATTCTTTGATAAATATACATAGAGAGGTTCTAAATTTTGATAGGCTAGATGACATTGCTTATAATGAGTGGAAAGATAAGTTCATGTCTATAGAGAAAATGTTAGAATATGAAAAGGTAGAAGATGATGCAAGTGTAACTATTACTTTAATAGTTGATAATGAAGATAGGGAAAATCCCCTAGTTAAAGTAAACTTGCAAGTAACTAAAGAGGACACATCACTTTCGAGCCTCATGGTCACTTATTCTGAGGAATCAAATTGATAGAAGAATCAAATCATTGTACTTTTCTGATTCCAAGGGATGTAATAGAAAGGGGCCCAAAAAAGGAATGTTTGATGTATAAGTCCTTCTATTACTCACATTTTGTCATTTTGTGATAGGTGTATGTAAATATCTCTTGTAAAGGACACCTGTCAAATTCTCTTAGCCTAAAGCTTGTTACATCTCACATTATTTAAGTGAGATTCAAGGGCTAGAGAATGGTCTGATTTCTAATGTTTTGTAGGTGATATACTTAGTTTTTTTTTGGTCCAATGTTTGAGCAAGTTTTATGATGTATCATCTCTATTAGTTCCTGAGAATGCATTAATATAGAATGATCTCTATATTTCTTCCTAATGTCATTCTGAGTTATTTCAAATGTATACAATTTTCAAAAAAAATGAATACAAATTATGAGTTATCCCCATATCAGTTCTTTTTGAATTTTTTCTCCTTTTAGTTACTTAGTTATCTTGATATTGAATGAGTAAAGGCTTGTGTAATTGAATGCAATCCATTTAGGTTGTATATCTATTCACCACTATTATTAGTTCAATGGATTAAGTAAAATCTTTGATGAACTAGATAAGGTTGCTACAGTATTAAGAAGGATGTTTTGAATGATGAATTCTGATAAGAATTGCTAATAATATTTTTTGTAAGGTGAAAAATTAGATCTAAGGATTTGTAGTAGACTCTAAGTTGTAATGGATTAGGCATTGGTGAAAATTGATTTAGTCAAAGGAGAAGTATGTTATAAATGGGTTTCAAATGTAGAATTATAATTAATTTCACTTTTATTTCCTAAAGATCTTCAAATTTGGTCGATACTTGTTTGCATAGAATGTTTTAGCTTCAATTATCCACTATTGTTGAGAACACATGCAAATCTATATAAGAATTTTGGCCAAATCTATTATATGGGATGTGTTTATCAAATTGTCAAGAATTATACATGTATTTGAGGATTTGAGATGAGAATTAGAATGAAACTAAAATAATTCTCATACAGTGTTTTTTAGTCTTGAATCATCTCAAGGTATACCCACCCTAGTTTTGTAGAGCCTAAAGAGTAGAAAACCACCCTTGGTTTTTTTGAAGTTGGGTTCAAATGGTTTGCACATATAATTGTTAATAGGAACTGGCTAATCCTTAGGTTGTGTGAGTGATATCATTTTGGTATTAAGCATTTTGTTTCTTAGTAGTTTTAAAACTCCAACAGGTCACCTCACCCTTCTCCTTGAATAATGCATGCTTGCAAGACTTAAGAAAGGAAACAAAACTTTAACATATGCACTTTCCTAGAAGACTAGTTACCTTGGAAGAAGGGACTAATGGATGGGACCAATAGAATTAGGCACCTAGTTTATAAAGGAATAAGATTAGTGGGAAGGTGTCACATGGGGACTAGATCAGGATTTGAGAAAAGGAAATGGTTAGTGTTTTGGGGTGGTTAGTAGTTAGGGTCATGAATTAGTGGTTGAAAATATTAGTATTGATATAATGGAATTATTGAGTCAAGATAGTTCCAAATGAATGTCACTGTATGGAATTTAATAATATGCTAAATCATACATAGGTAATTGCTACAAATAAGTTAAATGCAGAATTAAAATGAGCTTATAGATAGTATGTAGGTAGCTTTGTTTTGGGTGTAGTGGACTAACTAATTATGTATGTTATTTAGAAGAGATAAACGGGAATACTATCTATTAATTTGGATTGATTAATTTAATTTGTAAAATATTTATGTTATAATAAATAGACATTTTATCTATAAGATAAATTTAGTAGCTTAACTCACTTTCATTATGGTACTAGTAGAGAGATTTGTATAGGTAAAATAATAAAAATAATAAAATAAAATTAACTAACAAATCCCATAAATAATTAATAATTGGGGCTTGGTTAGTAAGTTAAGGTAAATTTATTTGTTAAATATTTGGATAGCATTATATGTTGGTTTTACATTTAGTTGTTAGTAAGGATAAGTAGGAGTAAGGGGTTAGATGTTAGAATAAGATAGAGGTTAGAGTTAGTTAGTTTTATTATTTTTTATTGATATCTTAGTTAGCTAGTAAGTTAGTTGTGTTAGTTGTTGAGATATTTGTTAGTATTTAGTGAGTAAATAATTTAGTTAAAATAAATTTAATTATTGATTATTAAGGAAGTTAGAAATTAGTAAAAAGAATTATATATTGTTCATATGATATGAAAGGAATTTTACTAAAGAAAAATTAGATTGAAGGGTTAGAAAGTTAAGGTTGTTCGAAGATTAAGGTAAGTTTGATTGAAGACAAAGCTAAATTTAAATTTATGTTTCATAAAAGTTATATTTGAATTTAGTGTTAGTGAATAGTGTCTTTAATTATGAAAAATGTGTTAGTCTCAAAATGGTTTTGACATTTGAGTGTCAACACACTTAACCACTCTCTACATTGGAGCTAAGCACACTATATATGTCAAGCCACAACATGTGCTGAGTCAAAAAATCCAATAGGTGCCGAGCAGCCTTTAGGTGCTAAGTGAAGATCAAGTGCCGAGTGACTTTAGATGCTAAGCATGATACATGTGCCAAGTGATATTTAAGTGTCGACTCACAAATGATGCTGAGAAAAATAGAAATGCAATTGGAGCCGAGTGAGACAATTTTGTTACGTGTGCCAAGCATCAGAAAATAGTAAGTATCGAGTAACACAGAATGCACATATAAGTTTGTAACTTCACTAATTCAGATGTAACCCATTTTTTATGGCTGACATATGATGAATCTCAAAGGATCTAAGTGATAAGATCAAATCTTTTGTATTTCCTATGCAATCTACATGCAGCCAATAAGAAAAATAGAGAAGGCATGCAACCAATAACAAGAGTGCAAGGAATGAGCGAGAAACAGAGATTCAATATGAATCATAGATTCATATCTAACCCCAAGTCTTCGAATGTCTATATAAGTAAGACCAAATCTCATTGTATTAGAGATGGATGAAGGAGTGAATGGATAATATATAGTAAAGTTTAGAGTGAAGAGTAAAAAGGACTTAGAGGAAAAGGAGCAATAGTTAGACATTCAGTTAATCAGAACAAAGCAAGGGAATATCAAATCTCAAATGATCAAGAATAGAGAAAGCAGATCAAGAGCCTATATTCACCAATAAAGGATTGTAAGCTATCAGGTTTATTATACCTAATACTCTTTAGCCATTATATTAAAAAGGAAACCCTATGGTGATAGGTTACCTTAACAGCTATTTTGTAGATCCTTTAAATAGGTGATTAAATCCTTTAACAAGGTAACACTTCATGTAAAGTGTTTGTAAATCCTTTAACCAAGTCACTATTGACATAGTGTAAAGCCCTTTATAGGGAAGACCATCAGAAGTGGTCAAACATTATTGCTGTAGTGATTTTGTGGGTATCATCCCCACCCTAGTTTTACCTTCTTAATCCTGTAGGGTTTCTAGGTTACTAAAATCTCAAGTGTTATGCGGTGATGCATATTTGTTTCTTATGATTAATTAATGTTTATATGCATGCATGTTCATTTCAATTATATGTTATTAAGGGTTTAAAGATAGAAAAAGCTAGTACTTATGATTCACCCCCGTCTCAGAAGTATTCTTTCCATTAAGACATTCCAACAATTGGTATCAGAGCTAAATTCTCTCAAGAAGAAGCCTAACAGCTTGGAGGAAAAGATCTAAAGATGGAAGTTTTTAAACTTTGAAAGATCATTGAGAACCAGGTGATAGATGTTCATCTCGCTCTACACAAGGTAGAAGAAGCTAGAGTGGAATTAAGAAAATCCTTGAAAAGAAGGAAAGAGATAGCCATAGCTGAAAATGATATAAACTATAGGGATATTGATATCACACAAGTTTTTACCAATGGAGACACTAAAGAGTTTGATGTAGCAATAGCAGAACTGGTGGAGAAAAAACAAAGTTCAAGCAGAAGAGATAAGATCTCTCAAGATAGAACATGAATCATAGGCCATAATGTTATGTGAAATCACTGAACAAAAGAAAAGAGCAGTTGAGGATAGAGTCATGATGGAAGATGAAAAAAGAAATTTTGCAAATAGACTAGGGGGAAAATGTATTGAGTTAACAAGGATCTCAAACATGCAGATGGATACGCTTTCCCAAATGATGAACCCTCATCATGAACTTAATATGAAAGATATTGAGATCTCTACTTTGAGGATGTAGAATGAACAATTGTAAAATGAATTGAATAGAGAAAAAGAGATAGCAGAGAATCTCAACAAGTCAAGTGAAGCCATCAAGTACTTTTTACAGTTGATGAAATTCCCAAGATCAGCCCATGATACATCAGGACTTGGATACAATAGCACTGATGTTGGAGAATCATGAAAGAGTGTTGAGCAAAGAACTAGAAAAGGCAAGGATTCTAAACCCACTTGTCATTACTATAATAAAAAGGGGCATACTGTTAATTTTTGTAGGAGTAGAAGAATCAATCAACCAAACACACCCAAAAGCAAGAGTTACTGTCACAAGTGAAAAATGCAAGGACATATGACACAAGATTGCAGGTCCAAAGTCACAAGGACACAAAGATTTGATGGACATTTTCATAATTGTAAGAAGTATGGACATAGAGCATTTGAATGCAGATCAAAGCCTATGAGGACATCAAATAACCTAGCAAAAACAAAAGGGAGTGAAAATGGCTACCATTGGGATTACAACACTAGGTATAGCTACCATTATTGTCAAGAATATGGACATATTCTTTAAAATTGTATAAGGACACACTTCAGAGGAAATTATAGCAAGTGGCTAAGTCAAACCACTTGTTCCAGTTGCTTGAAAATTGGTCATATCAGCAGAAACTTTCCTACAAGGTCCAAAGCACCAAAAATTGAATACAAAAAAGGAAAAAAGAAAGATTGATATTGCAAAAATAAGAAGACAAATGAATAAGACTTGGAAGAAGAAAGATGAGTGCAACACATCAAGTGGAGGGATCACTTCATCCAATGGGTCAAGTGATCGCACTTCATCAAACTAAGCATAAGAGAGGTGTATGGGACGGATATACAAAGTTTTATCATACATCAATCCCAAGACAAAGAAGTACTAAAAAGAAGAAATAAGCATAAGAAAAGATGCCAAGACATAATATGAAGATTCTCACAAAGCTGTCAAATTATCATTAGATGTCGAGTAAACCCCCAATACATTTCAAGTTCCTAACAAGCGACCGAGTTGATAACTAATTCCAAGTTAAATAACTCCAATGGAAGCCAAGTGAAGTGGAAATGTAGTGCAAGCCGAGTAATGTTAAAAATCCTTCAAAAGCTGAGTGGGTAGTTGAGCATTTAATGCGATGGAAATAGGGTATATTATAGCAATTCTAATCATTTATCTTCATCGAGAATGAGAAGCAAAGAAGAGAAAGAGTACAGAGTGACTTCATGGCAGAGAATCTAGTATTCCAAGTAGATTCCAACCTCTTACAATGCATTTTCATCGATCTTGAGGTATTTTCATTTGTGTCGAGCTACACAATTTCATATTTCTGTGTAAATGAAACCCTATTTTGCACAAATGGCTTCAAGTTCTAAGAAAACCCATGACAAAGAGTTCTTTGAAGTCCAGCTAGTATCTAATGAGGTTAAGTAGCCTAATTTTTGTCCCATCCTTGAAGTTGCATAAAAAAATGATCCCATCGGAGCCCTTTCTCACATACCCCAAAAAGTTGTAATGGTTTAGGACGTAAGAAGATGCTATAATTGTAAGATAGGAGCCATAGGAGATATGGAAATAAGGGAAGCCTATGAGAAGTTGTGTGTAGATGGAGTTTTGAAGGATGAATACAAAATTTCTGAAAGGAAGGGTTTAACATGAGTTTTGAGTTTTCCCACCATATTTAAGATAGAATGGATCAGACTTGTGTTAAGTAGAATTCATGATGGTAGTTTGTGGCTAGAAGATGTTCCCATCAAGATCACAAAAAGAATCATTCATAAGGGACAAATATAGAATACCAAACACAATGATAACAAGGGAGAAGCATGGAATATCTATTCAGAGGGAATAGTGTACCTAGTGATTACTACATAGGGAGAAATGACTAAAAGACATAGATCTACCTAGTAAGAGGGAGATATCAAAATAGAATAGATAGAGACATATACCTAAATATTATAAAGGAGTGATCAAGATAGAAATTCATAAGGATGAGTTTATTGTCTATTGATTAGAACAAAATTGTGTAGCCTATAGAGGAGATGAAGGTTGCTAATAGAGGAAGAGATTTCAATACAAGAAATTATTTTGTTTTTGGTAATGTTGTTGGTACTAGTTTTCCATCAATGCTAAAGAGGGAGATTGTTGAAAATAGATTGACATAAGTAAGAGAATGTGTTTCAATCATTGTTTTGTCATTGATGTCAAACTTGCTACTTGCTAGTAAGAGAATTGCCTAGTTAATTTGACTACTATCATTTGTTTGATTGATGAAGAAGTTTTGATCAAATGAGATAACAAAATCACCTAGAAGAAAGTTTGAGTTATGGTAAGAAAAGGGAGTACAAAGATTAGTTAAGACAGTGATGATATAGTGTATTGATTATCTACTTAAGGTTGAAAAGGTTGGATATACTGACTAAGTCTAGAAGAACAAGTAAGAAGAATTGAGTCTGCCAAGCTTGACTAAGTGGACACTAGGTGCTAATCAAAGTTAGTGCAACCCAAGTCAAAAATTAGTTGGGTCCAAGTAAATTAAAAGTTTAGTGTATGTCGATTGATAAAATGTAAGTCAAGTAAAGGTTAGTTGATGCAGAGCTCCAGTAAACTTTAGTGTTTGCTGAGTGATCTAGTTGAAGATGATTGGAAGACAAGTTTAGAATTCAAGTGACAACATATTGATACTAAGTGCCATTATTCATCTTGAATCATAGATATGATGAATCTAAGCTGACTATTTTATTTTCTTGAATTTAATGAGGAGTGTGGAAGTTAAATAAGATGAGTTGGTGACATAGAATTCATGGTAAACCTTTTTGAGGCAAATTTAAGGAGGATTGAGGAAGAAGTTTCTAGAAGGGATTCAAATCAAAAGATGGTTAGATTCATTGAATCCTACCTAATCCTACCAAACCCTAAAATGGACAATAGAGGTTGAATGATAAAAGATCTTAATTTTCTATTTATAGAGATGTCTAGTCAAAGGCAAGGTTGGTAATGTTTGAGAACCTCAATTAGACAAGAGGTCTAAGATATTTATTCATTCAATGATCGAAGAAAAGAGACTACTATTGGAAAGAAAAGAAAGAAGGCTTAAGAGTATGAATGCTTGAATGATGAACAAGCTATCAAAGCTAAAGTGTGTGAAAGCCAAGTAGAATGGAGGAATGAAACAAAGATATGTAATCTACAAGTGATTTGTAATTTTTTATTAGATCAAGCCTTACTATTACTTTTTAATCATTGTACCAATCTAGGGTAAATCCTTTGGATTAAAGTAGACCTAATAGTCATTTGTAAATCCTTTAACTGGGTGACATTCTAGGTGAATGATCTAATGTCCTCTAACAAGCCCCACTTCTAACATAGTGATTGAAATACTCCAACCAAGTCACATTTAATGGTGTTTATTGTAACCTTTAATAGGGTTAGTCTTTCATAGGGCATCACTTTAAAAGAGTGAGAATGAGTAGCATGTTACTAGTGATTTTTCCCAAATTGGGTTTCCACATCAAAATCCTCATGTCAAATATGTTATTGAATCCACATTATGTTTCATGTTTACATTTTTGCAATTTAATTTTAATCTAGGATAGTAATCTACAAGTTTAAGTGATTGTATTATCTATTGAATGCATGCACGAATATGTTTTATGGATATGGGTTCACTAAGCTATGAAAAGTTTTATTTGTACATTTGGACCTTGGAGAACTAATTCACCCTCCCTCTTAATTATTCTGAAGAATTCCTACATCAAGGAAGAGAATTATTCTTAGTGAAGGTAGTATTGAATCAACTACTCTACAATTCTTATGTTAATTTATCTAAAAAATATAGACCTTCGATTATCTATATTGGAGTTTAGGGTCTTCTTCCTATTAACCTAAAATTCTAAGAGAAACAAGAACTTTAATCAGTAAATAATACATGAATAATGAAAATAAAATTTCTTTGACTAAAATTAAACTTGTATAAGATTGTATCTCTCAATACACTGACCCTTATCCCCTATTAAATTAACATTCTTTACAAAAATGCCTACAATTGTTTGCTATTGTTAGCATTGTAGAGGTAAAAAAATTCTTGTGCTAGAGATGGAACATGGTTGTATAGAGCTTGTTAGTTGTTAAAGAGTTTAACATATAAGATTAGAAATTTTTCTGATTAATCAACTTATTAATTAGTGATTCTGCATTATAATTTGTAACACTTCTAATAAATCAATGGTAACAAAGCCTACTCTACTAGTTAGCTGGTTATATTGCTGAACATAATCTATTTCTGTGAGAGAGTGACCATATAATGCATGAAACACACCAAAGGAGAGAGGTGAGGGTAAAAATCTTGGTACAATAGTTAGAGGTAGTCAATTTTTTTTTTTGCACATGTGGGCTCTTAGAAAGTGGCATGTGGGAAACACGTTGCCTGAGGTGTTTGAAAATAAATGCAAACTCACCAAAAAAAATTCCTCCAAAAAGAACTTGAAAATGGTCATTGTCTAATAGACTGCTAGTTTCCAAGGGTAGAATTCAGCTTGGTAGCAACATGTGTGACTAGAAAAAAATAAGGGTAATGTGAAATATGTAATGAGGGCGTTCTAGAAAGAGGAGGTTTCTTATGTAATGAAGGGTATCTATCATGTTTTTAAAGAGCTGCAATGTCAAAATCAATTGTCAGTAAGATGAACAAAAAAAAATCTTTGAATTAATGCATCAACATGCTTACACCTCAAAATGTTATGAATGCCAACTTAATTCTTTTATGATTTTACCATTGATGGTCACGTCAAGACATGATCTCTTTATAAGACAAACTCTATCACTTGTAGCATGCTAGGCTTGTTTAGGAATGATATATACAATGTCTAATACCATTGGTAGTTATCTTGATCTATCTCAATGCCTATCTATTACTATTAATCTTTTTATGCACTTTCATTAAGGGAATAAATGGTCATCAAAGCTCTTGGACTATACTAACACTCAGTAAGTTTTTAGGCACTAGTTGGGATCTATTTAATGGTTGATCTCCTATTTGTAGTGTGCACAAAAATTGAAAATAGTTTACATCTTTATAGAAATTATCTGGGGATGTTAAACCTAGTAGTTATATGTGGGGGCCTTGGTGAATCTTCTATACCTGACTTCTAATAAAGAATATTAGGAAATTTGACATGTAATGTGAAACATTTTTAGTTAATATTTCATGTTTATTCTTGACAAGTTTTATTTTGGGTCCCCTTATCCCTTTATTCTTTATTGCTAATTATATGTAGTCCTATGTTCCATACATACCTTCCATGGATATAAATGATGAAAATATCTTATTTTAACAAACTTATTTGTTAGATGGTTTATTAATGGTGCCATTTTCTAGAATCTAAATGACTACCTTTATAGCTCTTAACACAATGAATGTATGTGCAATTTCACACTATTTTATAGTGGTAAGATTTAATATTTTACCCTTATCTAGAAGAAATAACATACCGAATTCTTTAATCAAAGCATCATAGTCATAACTTGTAGAATTAAAGGGTCATCCTGCTATACAACCAAAGTTGGTTCCTTCATGATAATGCAAATTGTGCAACTCATGCAACATATTTCTATAGCCATAAATTCCTTTGATGTGCACAACCAATTGATACCATATAATAATTCTTAATTGTGCCACCCTTTTGAAAGGAGTGTGCAACGCTAAATGTCATGTCCTCCACAAGCCTATATGGTGTTGCACACCTAAATGCTTTAAACCTATAAATTAAATCACTAATATATGTTTAAAAAATGTTCTACCTAATATATTTTAAAGATGTAATATACCTATATATGGAATATAAATGGAAATGAACAACTTATACAATGATTATCTACATAAACATGTTTTGGGGCTTAAAATCAATATGTACATGGCAGTCCATTTTTCTATCCAAATTTATGGATTTTTGTTAGAATTGGACGTAAATCCATCATAAAATAACCATTCCAAGTATTTATCTACAATTCAAATATACCACTATATTATTTTTATAACCAAATACAACTTTTTACATCTTAGAATTAAAGTTTCAAATTAATTGGATTTGATTTGTGTGGTTCAACATGAAATTGCTTAGGTGGCTAGATTCATGGCAAATGCTCAATTATTGATAATAATTGCAGAGAAAATGGACTAATATCATAAATATTTATTTATTTTCATATTCATTATAATTGGCTAGTGTTGAAGCTAATCTACTCTTGCATTAAAGGTGTTCTCCAATGAAATAACACCTTTACCTAAAGATCCCTAACATTATAATTTTACATATATGAATTAATAAAAGTGGAAATTAATTTGAAGAAGTCAAACAAAACTCACAACAAGATCAGGAGAAACTTCCTATTTGCAAATTACCCAATAGACACCTATATTTTTTCCAACAACCAAAAATGTTGCCCATTTGACATATGATTTTCCAAATTCTCCATAATAGAATTAATCAATTTGATACTCATTTTAAATTTTCAATTAATATAGTAAGCATGTGGACGTAACATGATCAAAGAACTCTTCTTCTCAATAAATATTTATCCAGAGATTAGAAGGTAACTTGTTTTTTGTAAAGGTTTTTGATAAATGGGTATGCTATTGCAAAGTTTTAACCTATGAAAGATAGAAAATACAAATATGAGATAAGAAGAATATTGTGGCACATGTAATGTCAAGTTATGATGCCCCCAACTATTTTGAGGATCATGAGGTTGTTGCACTAAATGGGGCCCTTTTGCAATAACAAGTAAGTAGGTTAAATTGTCATACATTTTAGCTTTATTTTCTATTACAAGTATTTCATTAATCAATAGAATATTACATGCATTTTTCTTACCTAACAATGCCACATCATGTACTATAACATTTTGATCAGCCACCACCTCAACATGTTGAACACTTCAAATGTGCTCCACACGTTCACTATGATGTTCAACATGCTCTAAAATATTCAAAAAAAGGTTACATGCAAGATGTTAAATTCTATTCATAATTGCATAATTAATTTCTAATATAAAATTAATACCCACACCACTATGATGCACATCATGGCCTTCATCATGCACAAATCTATGATAGGATTTGAAGGTTGCAATAAAATGTGATGCACATTATTATCATAATTTGATATATAAAACATAAATACTCAATTAACGTTTGAAATTAACATCAAACATGAAGTTTCTAAACTATTCAATTTGGTATAATTTTTATTTGACCAATTTACCTATGTCTAATCTCATGTACCAAATTCTTTGGTATGGCTTTCAAATTCTTGGTGTAGGCATGTAACCATGACTTTATAGCCTTGTTTAAAGAAAATATATATATTCATTTATGGGCTCTAAATTGAATTTTGTGCACTATATTTTTTGCTTAATAACGTCAGTTTTCCATGTATGATTTGATTATTAAAAAAAATTTGCAATATTATATAAAAATAATTTATAAGAAATTCCATTGTTGCTACTTACAAGTTGAGAGAGAAGTTTAATATAGCCACTAGAACCAAGTTTGTGTTTGCTAACCCTTTGTAGTCTCGCTTCTATACCATTTGATGTGTCATGGAGTCTATGAAAAGTTTGAAACATGTTAGATTATATAAATAAAATGATCACTAATTAGTGCATGATTACATTCTACTTGTTGTTATGACATGCCTTCTTTTTTTGTCGATTGGTTGAATTCCTCTACCCTTTAGACTTTTCTCTTTTGCATCTTCCATTATTTCATTCCACTCCATTGGTGGAATCATAGGAGGACACTCATACTTTGGGTTAACCTTTAGAGCCCTTCTATATTGGTCCCTCATAGTCTTTATATATTTGGATTTTTTTTTTAAGAAGATGACCATGAAGACAAGGTTAGTGCTACATGTGATGTCATCTAAAAATGATGACTCAATATCAAATTGCATTTGATCTACTCTCAATTTTTCCTTTCCCTATCAATAAGTGGGTATATGCAGAATCATGGTCAACCAAACTATGTCCTTAAATGGAAATGAAAAATCAAAAAATCAAGGTTATGTCAACTTGACATGCAATTTTCAGTTTGCTATAAACTTTATATCAAAATGTTGAGTGAAAATAATCTATCATAAATTGAATTCAATTTCTAAAATACTATGCCTTATCTAGATAAAATAAAAATTGATTGGTCAAAATTTTAAATTTTAATGCAATGGTACAAAAAATTCAAGATAAAAATAAGTAGACAGATGTCTAACCACTCTAATCAAACTCAAATGATAATATTTTTTAATAAGATTATAGATATAAGAATTAGACTCATGCTCGAATGTGACACATATTTTTTGGTATTTTTCTTCTAAATAATTAATTAATTATAAAAATTTTACTATATTATTTTTGTAATATCATTATCATATTTTAATTATCACAATTTTTTTGCCTCATGTAACAACACAATAGTAACTTCTATGATCTCAACTTCAAACCTAGCCGCAAAATAAGATATTCCCCATTCACATGTAATAAAGTTTAGTCTCTAGGATGCAACCACTATCAAAACCAAAATCCAAAATAGTTTTAAATCTATTTCTTTCTCCTATGCTAGGCAAGCTCTCCACTTTTCTCTCTCACCTTTACTCTGACCAAATCTAATACATGAAGTAGAGAACTCTATTAGGTATGCAACAGATTTTATTATTTCTACATATTAATTGGTTATTAAGGTGATTTTATTTTTCTAGGTTCAAAAGACATTTTGTTAGGGTTTTACCAAAATTCTTTGATTTTGATTAGAAAATCTATCAAGATGCCCAATTCAATTTTACATTAATGCTAAATTATGTTAATCGCATCTCAAATCTTTGGCTACATTTTTCCTGTATTGGCGGGTTAGGGTTGAATGGTACCATTTTTCTTTACACTAGAAGAGCTGAATATTTTGATATTAGGGATCTTGTTTGTCCAGTTTGCAGAAATTTGATTTTACAAAAAATAATTTGAAAGGAAATATTTCAAAATTGATAGATGGTGTAATATGATCATTAATGAGAATGCGTTAATGGAGATAACTTTTGGTTTGGTGGCTCCTTTCACTAATGTACCTAGTAGTAGTATCCTAGTGTGTTTGGAAATATGTTGAATAGGACTAACAATGATGAAGGAGGTTTAGGAAGTGAGGAAAAGGAAAGTATCTTCCCTGATGGGTATCACTTTGGGTTTGATTGTAGGTGACATAATTGTGGATGGTTTAAGGTATGTTTAAATGGAAATATAAAATTTGGATGTGTGTGGTAATAAGCCCAAATATAAGAGCATCATCTCATCATGTTTGTCTCCAACCTCAAGGGTCTAGGTCAGATCCCAAGATGTTGAAGACAATAAGATTGAACTCAACAATGACCCATGGTGGCGATTCATCTAGCAGCAGACTAAAAAATGTATACATGGTGGAGGTGGGAAATATGATTAATTCAATTGAGGTTCTTCATAATATTACAAATAATTTTAGTAAGGTTAATGTGATCGAATGTGGTGATTTTGGGGTTGTCTATAAGTGGTAACTACATAATGGGTGTAAGATCATAGTGAAGATAATGGAATAAGGGTTTTTGAGAAACAAAGGTTTGAATGAATTATAAGAAGATATTGTAGTTCTTACCAAGGTCTACCCTAGGCACCTAATCACATTTCTAGGCTACTACATTTAGGGTAATGAGGGACTTCTAGTCTATAAGGACATGCAACAAAGCCCTCTCAAATGACATTTTTTCAAGTGGCAAAGGCACAATGTTAAACCAATGCCTTGGAAAAATAGATCAGCAATAGAGGGGTGGAGTATCTTCATAGGCAGGCACAAAAAATTTCCATTCATAGAGATCTCAAGCCATCTAATATACTTGTTGGTGATGATATGAGAGCTAGATTCATAGACTTTAGGTTCGTTAGGATTGCACCTAAAGAGAAGTATTACATTGAAACTAGACTAGTTGTCACTTTTAGATTTTCTACACATGAATAAGTTGTAACTGATTGTGTGACAATAGATAGAGGCTGCGATTGCACATAGTTTATCTAATAATGGCATCAATATTTCATTGAACCATACATTGTTTGACTAAACAATTGAAGGAAACACAAAAGAGTTGTTTTCTTGAAAGGATTTATGTAGCTCGATTAAAATATTTATCATTTTCTCCATCTAATGGTTGAATACAAAACTACTATAAGGGAATCCTTCATACTATAAGTTTAAACAATAAAAAGTTGTTTATCAAGATCATTGACATTAGTCATCACACTTAAAATATAGATGGATGAAAAGGTATATAAAATATTTGTGAAAAATCCTTTAAATAGGTATGGTCCCATGGGTTTCTAATCATGGTAGGGTATACATAAAATAGATTTATAATAGTCTACTAGTATAGTCATGCAAAATGTAGTGATTCTAAATACATGTATAAAAAAATGTAAAAGTAAGAAGGTATAATGAGTAGGAGATATTTCTACATCAAGTCACATTATGCTATTGCTATCATAATTTAACTCTATAGTTTATTGAGTCAAACTCATTGACCCATATATCATGAGTAATGATTCACACATGAATCCATCCCTCATGACAATAAATGGAACACATAGAACTCATTAGATCTAGGTGATACTCATAAAGGTGAAGCACCAAGAATTTCCATGAGGTCACCCATCCCAGTAGTACTTGAGACCTCCCAAGAAGCCTCGATACTTCACCTCTTTGAGAATAACCTAGATCCAATGAGGGCTAAGTATCCCATTTATTTTCATGAGAGATGGAGTCATGTTGAGTCACTACTCATGAAGCATAGGTCAATGAGTTTGACTCAAAAAACTAGATAGTTCAATCCTGATAGAAATATCACAATTTGACATGGTATGGAAATATCTCCTACTTAACAATAGGTGAACCTTTGAAGTCAAATCTAGGTTTTCTTTTTCATATGAAAGTATAAATCTAATTTGATATCTTTCTAGCCAACAACTAAGAACTAAGTATTCATTTGACTTATGTAACATGATCCTAATTTTACTCACTATTATTAAATTTCTAGAGAGTAGTCTTGGTGGATGGTATAATTGAGAAACATACCATCACCATCAAATAGTGATCAGACAATTGAAATAAAAATTACATCTCTTTATTTATCATTAATAATTTTAGAATGAAAAAAGCAACACCATACATTTCAAATGACTTATGAAATTTTTGATAAACTTCATAATGAAACTTATCTTCATATTATTTCTCATAAATGCACCTAAAAAATAAACTTTCAATTACATATGTGGACTAATATGAGATGTTCAGAGTATGGTGACTCTGTACATATTAGAAAAATCATAGAATCTAGTTATCACCTACTCAATACAACCAAAATTTGATATTTCAAGCCCCCGTATCAAAATGATAGTCTAATGTTGCATAGGAGAAGTCACACTAGTTTCCATGTTGTTTGAATTTTCCTCATAGAAACTCAAAATGTGGCCTTTGAGGTTCTAAAGGTTAAAAAAAAACAATTTACATCAGTGCAAATCAAAAGAATTTACATCCTGAAGCTTGAGCTGCTTTCATCTCAAAAGTTGTATATCAAAACATCCTTTAATCCTTGGATAATGTAGAATTCAGTGATTCTTTCTACTTATCCTTCTTCATATTTAAGAAAATGAGCCACCTATGAGGATTTGGACTATGACGGGGAAGATGGCTAGTATATATTTAGGTGTGCTTTGTCCATTATCTAAAATTAATTTCTACTATCCTTTAACCTAATCTATTGCCTTATTATTCTCTAAAGATCTCTATATAGACTTGTAAAACCTTTGCTATGCTATAGCTTGATTGAACTTTTTTGAGTTTCTCACATGCATTGGGAAGAAATATGATCAACTTGTAAACATTGCCTGTAATGAGGGCTATTTTAAGTTTTCATAGTTGACAACTTGTTTCTAGATAGAGTCTCCCATTTTAACCAAAACTCCTTTGGAAGCCCTTTTAAAATGTCTAGTTCTACTAGTATCTTTGTTGGGGTCCAGTAGAACAAATTATCTATGTTTGGATGAAGAGCCAAATATTTTGACTGTAATCAATTTTTTACTGAAAATGGAGACATGATGTATCCATAACAATACTATAAAAATAGTCTTTCATTAGACTAGAATGTTTTTCCCATAACCATGGAGCTTTCTCAAAAACACTTTTTTGATCCTATCTTTTTTAAGATAGTAATACAAGGAATCCTTGAGTTTTTAGAAGATTCCCTATTTCCTACTTTTTTTTTTCCCTGCACTTTATTATCCATTCATGTGAATCTACTAATTGAGGCTACAAAACATGAGTTCTATATGCTTATTTTCTTTAGATGAAGCATGGAATGCTCCCCAAAACATGGAACAATACTCAATTTATGCTTTTTCTTTCCAATGAGCAAACTACTGCAGAGTTTTTATCTCCTTTTTGTCCATTCACATCACTGCTTAAAGTTTCAAAACATAGTATTCTGAGTTCTTAGGTGTACCAGGAATACTTGCAAGGTCTTGCTTATCAAGTGTAATAGGGGTCACTGGAGCTTTTGTACTAGAACCTTGCTAGTCTTTCTCAAGCTCCAAAAACTATTGGTAGTCCCCTTATTCACATCATTATTTAATTTTTACTAAATCCTCCTTGCACACTATACCCAAATGAATCTGCATTTCCTTTGCAAGAATTAATCCAATTGAGCATTAGCTTTAACCCTTTATTATAAATCACTAGCCACAAATGAGGTAATAAAGTGGGTAAGGAATAGTTCAATCAATGTAGATTTCCTTATAGCTAAATTTTTAAGGATCAAGCCTAGAGAATGTAGAATAAGATTGGATTTTAGTGTTAGGACAAGGACTTCTTCTTCCAAGATAAAAGAGCACAACGTGATAATAATTAATGTTTCTTTAGACATAAGATAGCAATTTAGTGAGATCTTTACGCATAGATGGATTCTTATTTTATATATTACTCTCAAATAGAAGTTAGCCTTCATGGCCTTCTTTGATAGTACATTAAATCTAGAACATACAAGTGACCTTCTTGATGTTTAGAATGATATGCAGCTCTTGGCTTTCATTATATTTTCTAGGGACAAAATGCTAAGATTAGGAGGATTTCTTTGTTTGAAAAAATTTATGGTTGAATATCTCAACTTATGTCTCATCATCAATGTAGGATCATTGATGGAGATTTCTAAAATTTATTCTATGGATATAATTTATGATACACCTAAGGATGTTTCTTAAGATATAAAGATCATGTAATGACATAATGATACAAGAGCTCTTATGGAGTCTAGGTCCCTGCATTTTCGAAAACAGAAGTGAATGACTTGTTCTTTCAAAAAATGGAATCAAATATGCAAATTACTATGTAAATCAGGATGGATTTACTTCTTAAGTTTTTTGATTGAGTCTTTGTTGGCTTAGATAAAGGTGTAAAGTTCAAGTTTTGTTAGTCTCACCTCTTTTTCTACAATTTGTTTGAGTGCATTATAAAAAGATTAAGTTATATTTGTAATATTTTGTAATTTATTATTTTTATATTTATTTTGTAAAGACTATTCCTTATTTCTATTTGGTTGGTGATATTTTTGCTAGTTTTTTTTTTCACTTTTTCTTTACAAAATTTAAAATATGTGTACATTAAAATTTATATATTTTCTATGGTGTATGCATTTTTAAGATACTTTAATTAAAATTTTAAATAGATTATTTTTCTAATATGAATATGAAATTTTACATTTTATAAAACTTGACTTTAATATTTATATAGTTTAACATACAACTATATTGGCATGCTTATACATTATGAACCATATTTAGAAATAAGAAAAGTAAATGTGCAGTGATGAAAAATAGTTAGAAAACTAAATAATCACTTGAAGAAACTGAAGATATCCTCATTTTGTACATGTAAGATTTTGTATCCTAGAATCACCTAACTTTTAATAACATATTTTGTTTCTACAAATATAATAATTTTAATACTTATAAAAGTAGAAATTGGAGCATGTAGCTTTTAGCATTTCTAACATTTTTTTAGTAAATTGTACAACTACTAGCATCTGCAATCTCCCATGTTGACAACGATACTCAATTTTTGGTGCAACAATTTGTAGTAGATGGAGTAGAGTCATGTCATGCCAATATTAACAATTTGATTAAGAAAGTAGCCTAGCCTTTGTCTCACTTGTATATCAGAAACTAGTTCAAGAGATGGTTAACAAAAATGTTGTCTCAATATAAACTTTTGTACATGAGTAGATTTTTTTAAAATAATATAATAAATTTATTTTGAAGGTTTATATATTAATTGATGAGATTTAATTTAACATATATAATTTTAAGTTAGATATAAGGTACAAAAGTTGAAAAGTTTTGGTATTTTATATAAAATATTAATTTAGTCTTAAATATAAAAATAATATTATTTTTTTATAAGATTATAATCGATTATTTTGAAGAAAATACTAGAATTTTAAAACAACCAAATATAATACAATTAATACAAATTTTATGTTAAGTTTGAATCTAAAATTCAATATAAAATTAAAAAAATAATTTAAGAATAATCATATTAAAAAATTAAATTAGAAACTATATTAGATTTATTAATTTTCTTAGAAATATTAATATTTTAAACTATTTTATCTAGATCCTTTATCGGCAAAGACTAGAAAGTTTTGGTGTTTTACAAGCCCCAAGTTTTTTATGAACATAGCAGTTTTGGATAGGGTAAACTTGGAAGGGAATTTGCACACTGGAGAAAATGGTGGATACTCTTTGTAATGGCTCTTAATGTGGGTGAGTGTTATGTTGATAACTTAGTAGCGAGTTGCTTGATTGGGCATGGAAACTAGGTGCCATTTGGCTAAGCATTGTAGAGAGGAGTATCCACTCTAGGCTAGGCTTGTATTGTGGCTAATGGATGGGTTTTCTATCATAGGGGCTGATATTTAGGAAATTATTAGTAGTGTACTATTAATATTTTGATCAATAGATTTATGTCACTCTGGGTTGGCCTTCTCATTACTGTTGCTCTTGGTTGCTAGTGAAAGAAGATCTTTCAGAGGTAGGTGGGGGAGAAGTAGTTGGTGAAGTTCTCACATAGGGCTCAGATCAAGATTGCCCATTTGAATTTCCATTGCCCACTATAAGGTGTAAAGGTCCTCTATCATGGAAATAATGACTCTGTAGCATGATGCTAGATTGAGAAGGTCTTTCAAGACACCAACATGTTTTCCAATATTTTCATTTACAGAGATAAAAATTTTGCCTAAGAATTTGGTCCGCAACCAATGAGAGTTAAGAAATTAGAATGTGATAAATAGTTTAAAAATATAATTAACCAAAACCATTTCATTGAATATAGTTTTGTCATGAAAAAAATTAATGTCATCATGGTAGGGGGCTAATGTGAACATTAGTTCCCTACCTTATATAAGGAAGGGACTAATAAGATTTCTATTTTCCCATCTTATCTTTTATTTACAATTTGTATACACTAGTTTCTTTAGTATGAGGAATAATTTTTTGTTCTTTTGTTGTACAAGTAAAATCAAATAAAATATATCTTGGAGCTTCTAATTTTACTTTGTAGATATATTTTAGTTGAGGTACTACTTTTATGCTTTATTATCTATTAAAATATAATCTTAATATACTTTTTCTTTCAATTGGATTGTGTGGGTATTTAGTTTAGATATTACCTTTTGTTTTCTTATCTATTAAAATGTGATCATGTGGACTACCACGACACATTTCTAGTTCTTAACTTGGTATTATGACTCCTAGTAAGAATTTGGTTCAAGGTAAGAGTATTTCATTACAATCCATTTGATAAAAGCTTGAAGATAGTGTTAAATGAGATTTTAGAAGTATTGATATTATTGTGCATTCACTTGCCAATAGTCCAAAGGTACTAATTAGAACTGACTAAAATATTTTTTGTCTTACTTTCATGTGTTGTTCTAGATTGTTTTAATTTTATGTGAGTTTTCTTTTATGTTAAAAGAATATTGTGTTTTAATTTATTTTCAAACCTCTTCTTAAAACATCAAGGATGGACATATCACAATAGTCTTAGCATCAAATTATTATTTTTTGTCACATAATGTTGTAATTTTATTAGACAACCCACATAATAAATTTATTATAATAAGGGGAAAAATCCATATAAAATGAATTTGATAATGAAACCATTCTCTTGATCTTTATATTATGCATTTAAAAAATTACTATTCTTTAAAGGGTACTAGCTCAATGGAAGAGCACCTACTTTACAAGTAGAAGGATGATGGATTGATTCCATCACATCCTAATATGATTAAACAAACTACCAAATAAGTTAACAATTAAACTACCATAGATATTACCCAATATAGTACCAAATAAACTAACAAATCAACTACCAACTATACTATCAAATCAACAACCAAATCAACTACCAAATATACTATCACATTAACTACCAAATCAACTACCAAATTAAATGTCAAATATAATACCGAAGAAACTACCACATCAACTACCAAATCCAATACCAAATATACTAACAAACCAACTATCAAATCAACTACCAAATCCACTACCAAATATACGATCAAATCAACTACCTAATATACTACCTAATAAACTATTATTTAATAACAATCAACTACCAAATAAACTACATTTATTAACAATGAACAAGCAAAAGAATGATTGAATTAATGACCAAAATAATGATTAAAATAGTTTAGTCATAAATTTGGTAGCAAGATTAATTACCAAAAATAAACTACCACCAGTCATGTGATCAAAATTGGTCATATATCTACAAATTTTAGTAGTTTATTTAGTTATATATTGTTGTTTTGGTACTAGTGGAACCCTCAGGATGTTCTCTTTGTTGAACCAAGCCTTTCATAAATTTCAATTGCCTCTCAACCATCCACATTTACCTAGTTTGTATAGGTCCACACAATTCAATATCCTAAACTTGATGTATGAGGTATTGTTCTTCAGCATTGAAAAAAGTTGAAGGTAGATGATAACCACCTAAAAGAGATTCAACACATAAAAACATACAAATGCTATTTTAGATAAAGATGTACAATAAATTACATAAAAAGTAAAACAAGTCATAAATATAATATATGTACAACAAATCTAAGAAATAATACTCCTAACCTAACATATTTTCCAAGATCATATATAACTTGTTTGATATTTTTGTCAAACTAGTGTGGGAGGGATAGAGGTAGGACATATTGCAATCATTAAAAGATGATCCTTTCAATATATTATAAAATAATACAATAAAAATTATATTCAACTTTACAAATATATTGTAAATAGAGAACATGACTTACCTAGACGAAGGTATGCTAATCATGTGTTTTCAACCCTAACCAAAAATCACCTTTCTTTGATACAAGACTACTTATATTTGCAGAAAATCTTGTGCAAATTTTTTTTATAACTTCTTTTAATGCATCACTTTGCTTTTCCATTAATAACCAAGGAAGAGAACTCATATTTATGTGGTCTCCATTTCTATTTGATTCAATGAAATTTTTTAATGTGTTATTGGATTTATAAATGTCATTACAATTTTTGGCAATTTTTCTCTATCATTCCTTCCATCCAATATTTTCCATAGTGTCTCTTTTACGCTCTTTCCAACATGCATAGCATCAAATAAGTTCATGATTGAAAGATCCTTGTAGTATGCTAACCTACTAAATTGAGTAGAATAACTTTTTATTCCTATAGGAAGTTGGTCATTAATGCCTTGATTACCTTCATAAGCATCAATTAAATCATTACTAAATAAAAACATTAGACTAGAATTTTGAAACAAAAATCATTAGATAAACAGTACCTTGATGATTTAGTGGATCATTTTCCAACTTCCATAAATGAGGTGTCAATCTTCATTTCCTTGATGTTGTCCCTTCATTCCCATTAAAAGAACATTTTTTAGTAATTTGATACTTGTGATTACTATGGAGAAAGTGTCTACACTCATCGAACACTTGCTTTCCTAAACTTCTTGAATGAAAAGATTTCATCTTTGGACCACAAATTGGACATGCAAGTTTTCCCTTTTTTTGAAGACCTAAAAGATCATGTACAGTTATCATGTGCAACTTAAATATACAATAATAATGTGTAAGCACTGCAACATACCAAAAATATGTGACCTTAACAATATAACATACTACAAAACTAAGATAGCCAAGGGGCATTATGTATTATCCATACAAGCATTGCATAGAATTGAAATTGTCTTATTTCTATTAGTTTAGAGATGTCATAATGACCCCATTCCATAACTTCAACAACTCATAAATAAGGGGCTCAATATACATGTTTATATATTTAATTTGGTACTTACCTAGTAATTGAATAAGTAGAAACATTAGATAATTATTATGGCTATTTTGATGCACTGTTAATAAATTAATTTAGATAAATATTAAATGAAAAAATACCTGATAAAATCATTGACAACATTATGTACTCCCTCTTTATTGGCATCCAAGGAGAAAAGTTATTGTTAATAATAAAAATAGGCCACACTAAGTAAACATATCTCATATCTCCAAATAGATTGATACCATCCACTACCAATGAAAGCTTGAGATTATGAGGTTCTTCCTTAAAGTGTGGCCATGTTTTTTCTATGTTTAAATGTAGAACCATCCACAAGAATTCACACAATGCCATCTTGACTTCTATTTTATGTATGGTAATCAATAAATTGTGCCAACCTAGTACACTTGAATAATCATTCAAGATGTGGAATAATGGGAATGTACCAATGAACCTTGTGAGGCACCTTTTTTGTTATTTGATCTGACTAATATCTACTAATATGACACTTACATCATTCTATTGCAAATTTATGTTGTTTATGAAATAGAATGTGATCATTGGGAGATGCATTTACTGTCTAACACTTCATTCAAGTTTGATTCATAATGGTAAATAATTCTAGGAATAAATGAGGCAAAATGTTTGATGGTAGTAACAAAAACTTACCTATCAACCTACAACAATATATATGAATTGTTAATATAATTGATTGTAATGGTATGCTAGCATTGAAGATGAAAAAAATGGCATACCTTAGCATATGTGACTTCGCTACATTGGATAAACAACTCATAACCTTGAAGTTCACCAACAACACTATAGTAGAGAGAAGATTTTTTTGGGAGCCTTAGTATAGCTTCTTATATGCCTTCTCAAGTATAGGTATATGAAGACCATATTCATAATCATTATCAGTTATGGTAGTAACATCATTGTGATCATCATGATTAGTTGCACCAATATCATCTTCTTCAATCATATCCTTTGGAACAATATGACCTAAGCCAATACCATCATCTTCATTGTATTCTCTATCACATGATCATCTCTTTCCATGGGAGTGTTATCCTTAGCTTGGATATTCACACCTCCATGTTCCTCCATTTGGAAATCCACATTTACCAGTTAACAAAAATCATGTGCCCCTTCAATGTGACCATGCTCCCTAAAATGACTCTATGCTACTGCAATTAGAATTCTTTGATTCTTTAAGCCCTTACACCTTTTACAAGGACAATTACATTTATCAACTTTTTTTTGAAACTAAGACTACAATCTAGCAATTGTCTTGTTATTTTGTTCTGAGTTCATATTGCTAGGCATGGTCTTTCTTCATAGGAAATATATCACATTTTGAAAGAAAATTTTAGTGTAATTAATGTGTACATCTCCAAAAATATTGGACATATTGTACTTAATATTTATATTTGCACATATGGTTTTGAAAGAAAAATATGATGTAATTAATGTGTATATCTGCAAAAGAATTGGACATATTGTACTTGATTTTTATATCTACACATATGGTTTTGAATGAGAAATTTTGTCTAATTAATGTGTATATCTAAAAAATATTGGACATGTTTTACTTGATGTTTATATTTGCACATATGGTTTTGAAAGAAAAATTTGGTCATCTCGCTCAAATTCACCATTATTCCTTTTCAACATCTCACCTTTGTATTTGATCCCTATTTATTATATTTCTCACCTAATCAAATACCCATCTCACCCCAATAAGTATCATCCATTGATATCTCCATCTACCACATCAACAAAACTCCCATTGACAAGTTTTGATAGTGGTAGAGAACTAATTATCTTAGTTGTTCATGAGAACCAATAAACATTATTGTCTATCTAGGGACATAATGAGAAGATATAAGTGCAATGAAGGAAATGTCATAATTTTTATTTCATTTATGCCTCTTCATTCTAATTTTCTTCAAGGGAAGCCCATCAATGCTAATAGAAAAAAACAATGCATTTTCTAAGAGTTTAAAATTGCTCAACCAAATTAATATTTTACAAGAAAATGCACCTGAAGAACTATTACCTTAAAAACAAGAACATGGTGTTGATTTCCTTGATTACATTTGATGTAGATGCCATGACAATGATCTCATATTTCACTGGCATGACATATTAAAATATTGGACATCCTACACAACATTTATACACTTTGTGCCTTTAATTTCTTTAAATTAAGACATTCATGAAAAAGGAAAAAGACATGTATCATTTCCCTCATTGGGTCTGACATAGACATCATGACAATGATCTCATATTTTATTGGCCCACCATATTAAAATATTGGGCATCTTACACAAATTTTGTATGGTTTACATCTTCAATTTCCTTATTAAAATATTCATGAAATGGGAAAATGGAACATAAAATTTCCCTCATTAGGTCTAACGTAGATGTCATGACAATGATCTCATATTTTATTGACCTTAAATTTCCTTATATGCATAATTGGTCAATGGTGTACCTTATAGAAGATAAAAATTTATACCTATACAATTACTCAATCTTGTACTACACTATATAAGATGTTCTCTATTATGCATAATGTTAAACTTTTCCATTTCTTATATTGCTCAAAAAGTCCCTTCACCCTAACTACATTTCTTCATAGTTTGATTCAAATTTTGGAATCAAATTGTAACCCTAGTAATCTTTGACTTATTTGATTCGCTTGATCATTTCATATAGATATGTTTCATCATTCAATTTTATTTTCCCTTTAATTTATGTCATATGATATGATATATCTATTATATGTGTTCATCTTTTCTTATAATCAACTATTGATGACACATGTAGGTAGTACATGGTTATTTCAAGCAACATTGAAGTTGTTAGTTTTGAATGTAATTTCTATATTCAATATGAAGAAATGTGATATGATATGATGTATCCATAATAATTCATGTTGGTAGTCAATATTTTTAATGCAAATGATCTTTGATTTCTAGATTTACTTGATCATGTGATCTAAATATATCTCATCATTCAACAATTTTTCTTCAATTCATTTGAAATGTTATATTATATCCATTATATTTGTTCCATTTCCCTCTAATGGTCTCTCTTTTCAAAAATGATGACACATATTAGTGGTCATTGTTTTCAATAAAGTTGTGATGCAAATAACATATACTTTCTACTTTCTTTGACTTACTTGTTGAATGGATGTGTTTCATCTTTTTTTTTCTATTGACATGACATGGCATGATGTCATATATCTATTGTATTTTTCCTCCCTTTTCTTATAATCAAATCTTGTGAAAGAGTCAATTAATTAAAGAAAATCAGTGATGAAGGCAAAGGTAGTGACAAGGGAAAACACACACTTTGTGTTGGTTCATGGAGGATCTCATGGAGCTTGGTGTTTGCACAATATTCTCCCTCTCCTAAGAAAAGCAAGCCATGGTGCCGCTATAATAGATATTACCTCCCATGGAATTCACCTAATGGATGTCCATCAAATTCAAAAATGGTTTGACATAAATCAACCACTTATTGAGTTGTTCAACTCTCTTCCTCCCCGCCAAAAATTATGATCTCTGCACCACTTCTTCTTTGTTCCTCTTACTAAATGATTTGTTTTACTTCCGTCTAGTTCCAATTTGTTGGGTGCAAGAAATATTGGTGGATCACAGTGTTGGAGGCATGACTTTGAGTTCAATAATGTAGAAATTCCTAGAGATGATCAAAATTGATGCTATATTTATGACAAAATATATGCCTCTTAGTGAATTGTTCAACAAAATTAATGTTTCAAGAAAATGTACCTCAAGAATTGTTAGCTTGGAAGAAAGAACATGGTGTTGAAAGAGTAGAAAAGGTGCTTGACATGAGAGGTCCACAAGAGAGGGTGTTGACCAATCGTGAAAACTTGAATGCTGAAATGAAAGTTATTGATGATTATTTTTTCTAGTCTACATTATTTTTGTGTAGGATCTTGAGGTAAGTTAATTAGCACAACTTGAGTGAGTTTTATTGTTTTATTATTTCAATTTTGGAATATGTATGCAACTGGATCAATTTTTGTGTTGTTCTTGTTGGTCTAAATTTTTACATGATAAAATTCCTTTGTCTATGTATAAAAATTTAGATTGGAATTCATTAATGATGAATAGGGTTTCTAGCTAAATCTTCCATTTGTTAGCTTTTGAAATTTTTTGTAAAAGCTTGATGTCTCATTCCATTTAAAAATTTTCAAGCACAAAATATTTGAAAAAGGAACTTGGTCAAATATTCTATTTTCTTTTGAATTTTTCTTGCACCCTCAAGTAACCTTTCCTCTTAGGTTCCTCACCATTGGATTTGAATAGATCTACCGTTGTCGTTACCTCGCTATAAAAACATTAGCACTTTTTATACATATCAAGCTAGCAAGTGCCAAAAACTTTATAAAATAGGACAATAAAATAAAGATATGGTGGTCAGAGATTTGTTTTCTAGGCTACTTTTTAGTCATGTGCACCTTGTAAGTATAGTCAGAATAGGAAAAGGGACCCAATAGAAGTAGCCAGAAGTTAGCGTCAGAATAAAGGTCTTTTCGATGCATCGCTACCTCACTATCAGAAAAACTAAGCATCTTTCCATTAGAAAAGTAGTGAGGTGCCATAAAATTAAAGACACAGTGGCCTCCAAGTTTCTCAAAAATCGTGGTCTATCTAGATGGCATGATGAGTAATAACTGTGATTGTTAGAAGAAGTTAGTAGGGGCGATGGTGATTTGATGGGTTTTATTTCTTTCAACATTGAGTTTTATTAAAGTTACCAAATTTCACTACCTCACTATCAAAAAAATTTGACATCTCACCATTTGCGAAGTAGCAAGGCACAGTGAAATCAATAGCCGGTGGGATCTCAAGTAACGTGGATTGGTGACTAGGATTAAAAGTAAAATCTTGTTGGGTGCTAGCAATGCAGAATTTCCTACGTCATCAATGCCCTGGACCCACTCCTCATTCATAAAGTATATAAGGGATCTTGATCATTAGATCAAACTAGAATCAACAATCCTCGCTATCTCACTATGGAAAGTTGCAAGTTTTTTACTCTATGCAACATAGCGAGTGTGGGACCCACCGCCTTTCAGGGAACTTTGTGCAATTTCTTTACCTTTGATTTCATCTTAGATCAATGGTCATCGCTATCTCGCCATGAAGAATTACTCGGACGATATGTATAGCAAGGTGGAAAATGAGGGCCCACCACTATTCTTCAAAGAAATGCAGTAATATATCATCCACAAGATCAAGATCGAATCAATGGTTAGCATTGCTTCACTATGGCAAGGTGCTCATTCTTTATGTATAGCAAAGTATCAACCTATTGACATGTGTCCTTAGTTTCCAGTGGGTCTAGACAAAAGTTTCATCAAGGAAGGAGTTATGTACGTGGGCAGTTTTCATTGGATTGACTAGCCAACTTGTCAAGTGCAATGCCAAGTAGTCTTTCTCCTTATCTCATGATTGTAGGTTTTTTAAAGATTGACAGTGTAGATTTAAATGCAGAAGGTGGTGCCACTCTATGTATTAATTAGACATGAAAGCTTTGCATGTGAGGAAAAATAGAGTATAATACAAAAGATTTTATCAACTTCACCTTATGCAAACAAAGATTTTGAGCCTTTCCTAAGAAGAAGCAATTACTGAAGAAGATCGTGCTGAAATTTGGCAAGATTGTGAAGTAGTTTGTTCATGATAAATTTGTAGAAATACAAAGGAAAACAAGGATAGAATTCAAGTAAGTAATCCTACTGTAATCTTTGTAAGTATCTCAATTCTGTAAAGCATAATCAAAGATGTCTCTAAAGAAGGGATTTTCAGGTCAAGTAAATTATTTGGATAGAAATGTACATGATGATTTGCTTGAGTTGCTTATTGAGTCTACTATAGAGATAGTGCAAGTTAAAAAGTTGACCTCATTAAACCCTAGGTTGAGGATAGCAGATGGATTATATGATAAGGGTAATTGGTTCTAGGATGCTCAAACCTCACAAACTAGTTTAAATTTGTTCAAGAAAAGGTTTGCAGAAAGGAAATTGTTTGCCCCACATGCCAATATATGGAATTTCAACCTAGGAAAGCTAGTTGTTTCCAAATTTTTTATGGATTATGACCTCCTTGAGGCTATGGCAAAGAGTTATGATCAAGCCACTAGGATAGTGAGAAGGGTAGATGGTGAAATTCTAATCACCATCAGTCCAGAAGAGATTAGGGAAGTTTTTCGTTTGGGACCTCTCACTAGGTAACATGTGCCCATTAATTTGATAGATTTAGAAAAAGAATATATGTCAAAGAAGGATATATTTAGAAAAGGTGCACTGAAGGCCCATATTGGTAGAATTGGAACCCTGCTAGCAATAACATCATCCTCTAAAGAACCTTTCAAGAAAGCATGCTTCAATTTCAAGGCAGTAGAGATATACAAGACCTTGTGCAGAGTTTTTGGAGAGGGTGAAGAAGATTTTATCCCTATGAGTTTCATGTATATGATTACTCAAATCTCCTCTTTTGGCATGGAAATAATTTTTTATTTTGCTTCTTACTTGGCTGAAGAGGTTCACAGTGGATTGGTTGGGATTGCTAAGGGAAAGGTGGAGAAGTTTTGAGGTCAATACTCCCTGTTGATGCACATGTTTCTATTTAATGGGGCTACATACTTTGGTAAAGAAATGGCTTTGAACAAAGAACAAGAGGGGGAAGCACTTCCAATTCAACTATGGAGTGTAGATATGACTGGGGAAGTAGAAAATGCTAGTTTTGTTAGATTTGATAGGCACTTTGCCTCCAAACTAAGGTGCCTCATAGTAAGGGACAATCCCAAGATTCCTAAGGCACTAATGCACCTTGTTAGGCCTATGGAAAAACCCCATAATCCTAAGGTTTCACATAATTGGGGAGATATCATCCCATATTCAGTTTCAACTATTTTCAAAATTTATGGATTCAAGGGAACATCCCATGTTCTAAGATGTATCTTTGTTCATTGCGATGTTTATTTCAGTATGTGCTTTTCTTTTATGTTTTAGATGGTTAGATGTTTCTCTTTCCTTGTTGTTAATGCTCTCGAGTGTTCATTCCTCGATTTAAGTGGATCTGGTACTCCCCGGTGTGGAGGTTTCCTTGTTTGTTTAGCTTTTTGTTTGTGTTTTGGGTCGCGCTGATTTGTTTCCTCACGCGAGATTGTATTTTCCTCGCGCGAGACTATTTCTTCCTCGCGCGAGATTGTTTCTTCCTCGCGCGAGATTGTTTCTTCCTCGCGCAAGACTGTTTCTTCCTCGCACGAAAGAATACACTTCCCGCGTGAGAATGTAGATCTTCGCACGACGCATAGGGAATCCTCGTGCAAGAATGTGAATCCTCGCGCGAAGCTCAGTAGTCCTCGCGCGAAGTGCACACTTTCTCGCACGAAGCGGTGAAAGATCTCGCGCGAAACTCTGGACCAGTTTTGTTTCTCGCACAAGAAACAGGGGCTATCTAGGCTTGTCGGATGAAAGTTCGAAAGTTGGTTTTGGACACCTTCCTGGTTCAAAATAGATTTCATAGGGGTTTAAAATATATCATTTAAGTATAAGTTATATTTTAATATATGCAAAAAATTGTTTGAGATAGGTTTCAAACCTCTCGGAGATAAGTTATGGATTCTAGGAAATTTCAGGGCTTCAGAAATCCAGACTTAGCCAATTTTCAGGGCTTCAGGATTTCAAGCTTAGCCAAATTTCAGGATTCTGCATTTTACCCCAGCTTGGTGTTTTGTTGATGAGTGGTCTTTTCTTGTGCCCTCATCTTGTTGTGGTGGTTTTTGGCTTTTGTTTGGGTGTGTCAGTTGGGTAGTGGCGTTCAGAGATTCGTTGGTTGTCGGGATTGTGTTGAAGTCTTTCGTTGTGATCTTTGTGATCCCTGTATGATGTTGTCTTGTGCATTCATACTTGTAAATATATATATATATATATCTTGGCTTGATTTGAATCCTTGTTTCCAAGGATCTCCGGGCGGGGCATTACATCTGGTATCAGAGCCCATGTTCAAACATTGGGATCTCTGTGTTATGTTGCCCTTGTAGTTGTTGCTGCGTTGGTTGAGTGCGAGTGTCTCGGTGAGAACTCGTGATCTTTGTTGCTTTGGTATCTACTCGTGATGGACTTGATTGTCTAGTAGATGCAACTAGAGCAATGTGTGGAGAAGGAAGTGAGTCTTCCTAGTTTTGTTAGTGGTATCGATGTGCCTTGGTTGGTTGGTTGCTTGTGTGACCCTTTTTGGATGGAACCACTGATTGGTGTCCATGTGTTGGCTTGTGTGCCTCTTTTTTTTGTTTCTCCTTGTGGAGTAGGTGCATTGTTTCCTTGCTTTCTCCTTGTTGTAAGTAGATAGATGAATCTTATTGTGATTCTTTATTTTGTTATTATAATGATGAAATAGTTCCTTTCATTGAAAATGAGTGTTTATTGTGAATCATTGCAAAGAGTAGGTTCGCATTATATCCTTGGGTTAATGACTTAAGTCCCCAATCTGATTGTTTCTTAAGCTTACGTAAAATTGTATTAAATTGATGAATATTTAAATGTTGCATTGCATGGAAATTAGTGTTTCTGCATATGCATGAGATTACTGATGGTATATTGCTTGATGTGTGTGAGTGTGTTCTCTAACGATGCTAGGATGATGTATTCCTTAGCATTGTGTGGTGATTTATCCCTCTTGTGTGACTGTACTCAGTCATCACCTATAATGTGATTTGTTTGATGCCTTATTTTATTTGGCTGGAGGTACTTTCCTCATGTTGTTGGGCTAGCATTGGTTTGTATTATTTTCCTCTCTTGGAGTAGTCATCAAATTTTATCTATCGCTCTCTTTGTGGCAGTTGTCACATTTGACTTATTGTTGAAATGAGCTCCTTTTGGTACTTACTGTTGGAATCGGCAATTCTCCCATTTGGGCTTTTTATTATGTTTCATGATGACTATTCTGGATGTGTTTTATTGCTACCTAGTTGTGTGTTGTGACTCTATCATGTTCATCTTGAACCTCTGGTAGTACGTTCAAGGGATAATATCATGGAGAACATGCTAGTGTGTCTTTGTTAGATCTAAAGTTGTTATTGTAACTGAATGGTTTAAATGGTGATTAAACTTAATGTTATTTTTGAAATAAATTGAAAGGCATGTACTTGTTCTATAGTGACTCTTGGACCCTTGCTTGAAAATCTTTCAGTTCATTATGCATTAGTGCTTATATTATGTCTAATTAATGAAATTATGAAAGAAGAGTAATGATGGTTTCAATGTGTGATTTACCTTTCATTCCATGTCATATGTTGTTTTGGGCATGTGTGCTCTTGTGTGGATTTGGACATTTTGTCTGTTGCTTGTCTTGGTGACCAAGGCTATTGGTTTTGTCTTTGTTGTTTTGGTTTGAGTGGTGGCTCAGATCATAGGTCTTAGTCTCTCTTAGATTCTTCATGTTGTAGTCCTTGTCGATATCTTTTTGATGCTTTTCAAATGGATTCAATCCGAGTCCGGCTGTGAGGCTATGGCTTTTGGAGTTGTTGATCGATGTTCTGAGTACCTTTTCGAGTAGAGGCCAATTCAATCATGACATATCATATTTATGGCCATTGGAGAAGTTTAACTCCTCATGTTATTCATAACGGAAGAGTTATCTTGTCTTCATAATCTACTAGGTACTTGTTGGAGTTTGTGCTTGGGGTTTTGTGTTTCCTATTGCACTGACCCACCCTTGTGTGGTGTAGTGTGGTTTGTGAGTGTTCCTTGTTGTGGATGATGTTGCCTTATCGTTTGGGAGTGACTCAGTTCTTTGATGAGTCTACATTCTCCTTTCTGGATGTTGGCCTTGGCACATCTCCGTATCCTCTAATCTCTTGTGAGAGTAGGCTAGTGTGGTTATGCCACTAGCTCAGTTAGTGTTCTCTTGTGAGTAAGTTGATGGTTGGGGGAATTGTGAGTTCCCTAATGCATCTTGAGCTGATTTTGTGTAGAGGTTGAGAGAGACTCCCTCTCAGTCCTAATACTCTGTAGTATCCTCCTCCCTAAGCTTATATCTTCATGTGGACTGTCTCAGTCAAGCTTTCTCTTAAATCATTGACTTGAGGCTAGAGATTGAGTTTAGTGGTAGTTTGGGTGTAGTTTTCCTAGCATGGTGCTAGAGGGACATGGTATCGTTGGACACATGTTACCATCTCGTGAGTTGGTATGCAGACATTTCGTGATTGTGTCCACTGACGAAAGTCTTTGAACCTTGGGAGAAGGTGATATCTTGTCTGGTTGGGTTGTGTTACCCTAACTCCCAGTGTTAGTTGAGCTTTTGTACCTTGGAGAGGTGTTGTGCTCCTACACTTGGTGGTGAGTAGTCCTTTGGAGTGTGTCCTTTTGTTGGTAAACTTTCATCCTCTTAGTTCTAAGGGTGAGTTTACGTGGATTCCAAAATGATCATGTGTGACATGATAGTATTCTTGGGAGTTTGGGATGGTTATTCCCCATGATTCCAACTTTTGTTGGAAGTGCTTAGCATTTTGACCTGGTTTTGTGGTCATGTGGTTGGTGCATGTCGTGGTTGGGCACCTGTTGACGAGGTAGAGAGGCTTGTTCCTTACCTTCTATTGTTGTTTTTATGGCTAGATGGTTTTTCCTAGCGCATAGAAGGTTCCTTGTTGGAGGACCTTGTGTCTATGTGACACCCATTCTCTCATGGTTAACCAATTTGGGGGTTAACGTGGTGGTTTGAGAATGTTGGAGTAATTTGGGTTTGACTTGTAGAGAGTTTCTTGAGTCATTCCTATTGCTCGCTTTTGATTTTGGTTATTGTGTGTTTTGGTTTATATTCTTAGATTGCAGGCTTCCAGGAGTAAGCCTAGTCTTTGGGGGGGGATGATGTAGTGCCTCTCCCATTTGAATTTTGTAAGTCGTCCTAATGGATGCAACCTTGCTGATCTTTTGTTGTGATGGGATCATGATTGTGACCCTGAGTGGTCTACACCATTGAGGTGTTTGGATTTATGTTTCTGTATCAGTTGCTTTGATTATGCTTTTGACTGATCTTTGAGATTATGATGTGATTTTTGGTTCACTGAGGTTTGTGCCAGTGGTTACCAGGGGTGATGTGGTATCATGAGGTTGTTCTGTGATTACCCTAAGATGTGTGCAGAGATTGCACTATGTTCTTTTACCAAGCTACACTGGACTAGGTTCCTATAGCAGTGGTTAGTCATGTTTTTTACTGTGTTTGCTTATGTGTTTTAAATGCCTTTTAATGTAGAGTAATCAATCATTATTAAATGCATTAATGATTAGAAATGGATTGTCCATGTTGATTTATTGGGTTATGTGCTGCGGACATTTACCTTGTTATATTTCTGATTAGAGAGATATTTGTTACTCATGTTATGTTTACATTTGAGACGACCCGAGGATCAGATGTTATACTTTGATTTTAGTATCATAGATTTTAGACTACTATGTTGTTCAGTTAATCATATTGCATGATGATGCCATTTTGAGATGACAGTGTGTTTTATGATGATATCTGGTTATCTGGTATTTGGACATACCTCTGATTTTGTTATGTGATGGATTTAATGCTATGGTTATTTACTTCATTCCTGCGTTGTTATGTGAACGTGAGTGATGTAAATACATTGTTTTAATATAATTAAATAAATGGTTAAATTAGGTGATTTAACACATTATTGCTTCAGCTATGTTATTATATGCAATTGCACTTGATCGTGTTGTTTAGTGTGTAGGATTATATCCCTGGCAGTGGCACATGGAGTTAGTGATTCAACCTTTCATATTTTACCAATGTCGTCCTTGTATGGTTGACGTATCCTTAATTAAATGTTTAAATTAAACCTTTCGGTGATTATTAAATCCAAACTCATTTGCATTATGTGATTAGACCAGTAAGCGTGTCTATGCATTTAGAGGTTCGCATTTTCGCAAAATTTTTTAAGGAGATTTATGTGTTTTTGGGTTTTCAGGCTTTTTAATTGATTTATTTTAATTTTTGGCAGCTTTTCCATAGATGAATTCCTATTTATAGGAATAGCCTATTTTCGTTTGGGTGGATTCGGGGTTTAACTAGATTGGCTAGTTAAATGCCCTAATTGATTATTCACCCGAAAAGTGAATAAGTATCCAAAAAGAAATTTAATTCCTCACTTCTCACTTTCAAATTGGAAAGTTGGACAATAAAACCCAAAAATCCTCTTCATGAGGATTTACTGTTTTGTTCGTTGTGGGAGCTATGGGCGTGGAATCGTCGCGAGGTTGGGCTCGTTGGATTCAACTTGGGGAAACCTTGGATTGCCGCGATTTTCAGCTACTTCTGCGAGATATTTATTTTATGGTTCAAATTCTCATTTTGCCCTTTTGGCTGTGAGGTAGGGCTTTTCTGTTTTATTGTTTCTGCTCTGTTTCTGCTTCTGTTTTTGGTAGCCGTTTGTTTGGAGGCTGAGAACTAGTGTTCCCCTCCATTTCTGTAGGCTAGTTCTACCCGGTTGGGCGGGTATGAACATTTCTCTATTTTTTGGGATGAGGGTTTGGAATTTTACACTGTTATGCTGGCCGTTTTTGCATACGGTGTCCGATTCCATTTATTTTTGGATTTTTGGGGTTTTTGAACCCAAAGGCCAAATGGGTTTTAATTTTGAAGTTTTTCAAAATTTTGGGGTTTTTACCTCGTTTTGTGTGCTGCCCTATTTTCTCGAGTTTTCTTGGCACAATGTGGGTCGTGGACCTTGATGATTTATTTGGATATCAGTCAGACCACTTTTGTACCTTTTATGTTATATTGGGATGCGTGTTGCATCCTTACTCCCGACGTTGTGTTCGGTTGAGTGATTTTATACTTCTTATGGTTTTTGTTGGACCTTTGCCTTGGTTCATGGACATTGGGATTCGTGTAGAATCCATACTCTCAGATTGAGGCCGGTTGAGTAAGTTCATGACTTTTGGTCTTGTTGCATCATTGGGATTCGTGTAGAATCCATACTCTCGGATTGAGGCCGATTGAGTGATTTCATGACGTATGATTTTATTGGCTTTGGGATTCATGTAGAATCCGTCCTCTTGAGTTGCTTTCAGTTGGGTGTTTTGTTTTGCATTGTGTTCTCATTCCTGTCCTTGTGTTATGATCTTCGTGATGGTGGTGCACCACACACGAGTACGTACACGTACATTTGATAGGTGACTTGCGAGGCCCGATCTTTCGTGGATTTGTCGAAAGTTATGATCATTGGGGTTGGGGATGGGAGTATGCATGCCCACGAGCACTTGTCATAGGATGAGCATGGGTAGGGTAGGGTAGCATATGGAGGGGGCTTCTACCTTGCAGCCTGGTGATCATTGTGCCTAGAGGGTTGGCGAAGGAAGCTTTAATTAAGTGAAAATTAAATAAAATGTGTGACTGGTAATAAAACTTAAGATAATAAAAAAGTTTGGAGTGCAAGAGCCTTTCCGTTGAGGGATGTTGAATCTGCGCAAGTCCTAGCTTGGGCTTTTTGATGCCAAGCGACTCTCCATGATGTCAGCCCCTACTTAGTAGCCTATTGAGTGTCTGACCGGGACCTATACTCCTTGCATTGTCTTAGGTTCTTGGTTGCAACCATCATACTGTCTAGTGTGAGTGTTAGCCTTGGATGTTGTGCTTTATGTGTGTTTGTGGTTGGATCATTATCTCCATCAGCACGGCGGGTGTGGACCTACGAGTGCCACGTGGTTGGGAGGTGTAGCTACCTTCACCACTGCTAAGGACTGGTGTACAAAGACGATCTCTTATCCTAGTGCGACCGTTGCTGGATGTTTTCACTTGGTACTTCGGGTTTCGGAGTATGCTTTCTTGTGATTTATGCTTTCATTGGAATACTTGGATATCATGTTTATATGATGTTATTTTATTTGACACATTCCCTTATTATGATGTTTAGCATATGATTAGATGCTGTGAATTGTTGTATTAGCATATCTGTTGCTTACTGTTGTTTAGCATGTGATAGGTGATGTTATCTACTGTAGGATTATCTTTATGCTTTACTACTAGCATGTTAGATTTCCTTCTGCTTATATTGCTGCATGTTTTAGTAGTGACATCCCTATTACAATAGTACTGATGATCTGGTCGGTGGCTTGGGATGTTACGTGCGGGGGATGGCTAGGACCCATGATGGTCTTATGATGCTATTAACGGTTGGGAGGAACCGCGCACTTATTTGGTTGTTTAGTTCTGAGATGTATCTTTGTTCATTGCGATGTTTATTTCAGTATGTGCTTTGCTTTTATGTTTTAGATGGTTAGATGTTTCTCTTTCCTTGCTATTAATGCTCTCGAGTGTTCATTCCTCGATTTAAGTGGATCCGATACTCCCCGGTGTGGAGGTTTCCTTGTTTGTTTAGCTTTTTGTTTGTGTTTTGTGTCACGCTGATTTGATTCCTCGCGCGAGACTATTTCTTCCTTGCGCGAGACTGTTTCTTCCTCGCGCAAAAGAATACACTTCCCGTGCGAGAATGTAGATCTTCACGCGGCACATAGGGAATCCTCACGTGAGAATGTGAATCCTCGCGCGAAGCTAAGTAGTCCTCGCATGAAGTGCGCACTTTCTCGTGTGAAGCGGTGAAAGATCTCGCGTGAAACTCTAGACCAGTTTTCTTTCTTGCACGAGAAACAGGGGCTATCTAGGCTTATCGGATGAAAGTTCGAAAGTTGGTTTTGGACACCCTTTTGGTTTTGACACCTTCCTGGTATATTTTAATATATCTTAAGTATAAGTTGAGGTATATTTAATTTCTTATACTTAAGATATATTTTAATATATATGACAAATTGTTTGAGATAGGTTTTAGACCTCTTGGAGATAAGTTATGGATTCTAGGAAATTTCAAGGCTTCAGAAATCCAGACTTAACCAATTTTCATAGCTTCAAGATTTCAGGCTTAGCCAAATTTCAGGATTCTGCATTTTACCCCAGCTTGGTGTTTCGCTGATGAGTGGTCTTTTCTTGTGCCCTCATCTTGTTGTGGTGGTTGTTGGCTTTTGTTTGGGTGTGTCAGTTGGTTAGTGGCGTTCGGAGATTCGTTGGTTGTCGGGATTGTGTTGAAGTCTTTCGTTGTGATCTTTGTGATCCCTGTATGATGTTGTCTTGTGCATTCATACTTGTAAAAAAAAAAAAAAAAAATCTTGGCTTCATTTGAATCCTTGTTTCCAAGGATCTCCGAGCGGGGCATTACATCTTGTGCCAAGTTTTGAGTTGACTGTAGCAGATTTTAGGGGAAGAGACCCTATTTTGGAATAAGCTAATCATCAATTTTTGTCTGATGACAATTTTGTAAGGTCTAGGGCTTTCCATCAATTTTCTTGGAGGGAAAACATGCACATTTTTGAGGAAATATGTAAGAATATGAAAATAGGTCATCCAAAAATGGATGAAGCCTCCATTCAAAATCAAATAAAGGAACAAATGATTCAAGAGTTCTAGAATATAACCCTTGAAGAAGGGAGATAGATGGTAAAGGCTTCAAATATTTTATTATTGCCCAATTGGGACATTGTTGATGCCTTGATTTTTAATTCTATGTCAAATAAATTGGGACAGCAATATCCAAATAAAAAAGGGTTCTTGGGAACTGCATTTACTAATTACCAAGTTGTTCTTGTCATGTGGTCATTGAGAAGAGGGTCTAGGGTTGCTCCATCATAGCCTGATGAATCAAGACTTATAAGGAGTATCATTGTGAGGAGAGTTGTTGATACCTCACATGTACATGTAGCTCACATGAATGTAGTTTACTCTCAATTTTCCTTGGCTACTATAGAGAGGGAGGAAAAGGAAATGATTGAGCTACAAAGAAACTATGAGGTAGTTGTGGATGCCTATAATAAAGAGGTAAAGAAGAGAATTGAGCTTGAGAACAAGCTAATAGGTAGGTCAGCAGCACCAAGAATAATATACCCTCACCCCCTAGTTGAACCCTTCAAATCCACCCCCCTCATAGAAATACTAGATACACCCCCAAAGGCCATAGTACTACACTACTGAGGATTTTGAAGAAGAAAAGGGTAAATTGTGGGCCTTATATGTAGAGTTGGAGTCAAAATATGAGGATGAATTAAGAAAATCTCTCACATATTTTGGGGACAAAGTTGAATGGCCACTAATTCATGATCAGTTGGCTAGGGTGATCAGTATCTAGGAGGATTTGAAAGCCAATGATGAGGCTCTAAAGCCTATCATGAATAAATGGGTGAAAAGGGAGAAAGAAATGACATTTTTGTGTTTCTTTGTCATAAAGAATTCTTATGATCAAATTGAAAAAACCTATGACATTGTTTTTGATCTTGTTTATTTTGACAACAAAAGGATTCACTTATAGAGAATAATAGTAGGCTACTTGAACAAGTACAAGAGCCAAAAATTTAGTTTGTTTCATTGTGCCCTTAATAAAAGAAGTAATTTGAAAAAAAAAGATGTGTGGGCAAAGGAACTTTATGATATTTTTTGGTTAAAGATGAATAGAATTATAAATGAAATAGGGCATGCAGGGTGGGCTACCACAATGGAAGAAATGATGAAGGCCCAAATATTCTTTGATTCTTTACAACAAGAATTTGTTGCTATTGATAATGAGGCTAAGTATGTACTCAAGAGGTTGAGTGATATTTTGCAATTCAATTGGCTAGATGACACGCTATTTGACAAGTGGATGGTAGAAATAGCTCATGGTGAATAGTTTGACGAAGATGAAACAAATAGTGATGAGGTGCAGGGTGAGGAGATCCAAATCATTAACACTGTCACTACACAAGCCCAATGGGAAGAAGAAGACAAGAATAATTAGTCACTTTCAGTTGTAGGCCCAGGCCCATAGGACACCGATACAACCAAAGAAGAAGGAAAGGTAGAAGTTATTCCCACTATGCAAGATAAAGATGGTGAAAACACATAGGTGGAGACTAACTTGCAATCATCAATACAAAATTCATCATTGGCTAATTTGGCAGTTGCAAATAAAGAGGGATCAAAATAACAGCCAAATCAACAACAATAGAAGATGTAATAGAAAGGGGCCCACAAAAGGAATGTTTGATGTATAAGTCTTTCTATTACTGACATTTTATCATTTTGTGATAGGTATATGTAAATATTTCTTGTAAAGGACACCTATCATTTTCTTTCAGCCTGAAGCTTGTTGCATCTCACATTATATAAGTGAGATTCCAAGGCTAGAGAAAGGGTCTGATTTCTATTGTCTCTAGGTGATATACTTAGTTTGTTTTTTAGTCCAATGTTTTGAGCAAGTTTATGATGTATTGTCTCTATTAGTTCCTGAGAATACATTAATATAGAATTATCGCTATGTTTCTTCTTAAGGTCATTCTGAGTTTACTACAAATGTATACAATTTTTAAAGAAAATGAATACAAATTATGAGCTATCCCCATATCAATTCTTTCTAAATTTTGTCTCCTTTTGATTACTTGGTTATCTTGATATTGTATGAGTAAAGGCTTGTGCAATTGAATGCAATCCAGTTAGGTTGTATATATGTTCATCATTGCTATTAGTTCTATGGATTAAGTAAGAGCTTTGATGAATTTGATAAGGTTGCTACAGTAGTAGAAAGCATTTTTGAATGATGAATTCTAATAAGAATTGCTAATAATGTTTGTTGTAAGGCAACAAATGAGATCTAAGGATTTGTAGTAGACTATGAACCCTAATGGATTAGCCACTGGTCAAATTGATTCAACTAGGAGAGAAATATGTCATAAATGGTTTTAAAATATAGAATTATAATCAATTTTACTTTTATTTCTTGAAGATCTTCAAAGTTGGCTAGTACTTATTTGCATGGAATGTTTCTGTTTTAGTTAGCCACTATTGTTGAGAACACGTACAGACCTATAGAAGAATTTTGGCCAAATCTATTATAGGGGATGTGTTTATCAAATTGTTAAGAATTATACATGTATTTGAGGATTTGAGATGAGAATCAGAATGAAACTAGAATAATTCTCATACAATGTTTCCCAGTCTTGAATCATTCGTAGGTATACCCACCCTAGTTTTACAAAGCCTAAAGAGTAGAAAATCACCCTTGGTTTTGTTGAAGTTGGGTCCAAATGTTTTGCACATATAATTGTTAATAGGAATTGGCTAATCATTAGATTGTGTGAGTGATGTCATTTTGGTATTGAGCATTTCATTTCTTAGTAGTTTTTAAAGCACAAACAAAATGGCAACTCTGTTGGGGAGTTGTCCAACACATCTATGAACTATACAACAGATTCTTTGGTCCTATTGTGTACATGTGTGTCAGATTATCTATGTTTTTCCCGTGGTCATAAGGGGATATTTTAGTGACAAACCTTGAGATTCTAAAAAGAGAATAGCTCAAATACCACAGTGACACACTAATGTATCTAGTTTCTCCATGTGTCTTATCTAACAAGCAAGAGTTGTAGTCTTATGATCTCAGTGATTGGTCTATCTATGTCAGATATTTCTATTTCTATTTGTGTACTTTTTTCTTAGAGTCAGGAATAATTGTCATTGTGTATTTTCCCAAGAATAGGGTGGTGACTCAATCAAGATTTTGAAGCTAATGCTTGTTTTAACAAAAGGTGAATATGGCTAACAAGAGAAAGAACACAAGAGCTTACATGAGAGCCAATCTTGATGTACCAATGTATACTGATTTACCCCAAGGTGGTAGGAAGAACCTAAATAAGAAAAGGACAAACCCAAATCCTACCTAGAAACTAAGGAGTAATGCATCAGCCAATTCCCAATACCAACTAGAGGTAGGGAGAGAATCTTCTTCACTTAGCTCTGAATCAAAAACTACAAGACTCTTGGGAGGATTTTTTAGTACCCCATTACCAAATGAGAGATTTTTTTAGGACAAAGATGTGTCTCATGTAGAAAACACTTCACCAAGGCCAGATCTCATGGCAGATATGAACCATAGGCTGGGATTTAGGAGTTCACTTGATGATCCTTTTAGTCCCAAAATAGCCCCATACATGGAGCCCAATCTTATAGATCTAGATGATCCTACTAATTTAGAGGCTACTTCTGCAAACCCTAAAGAAGTGCAATCTGAGATAGGATTTATGAAGAAATGAATTATTGAGGAAGAAGCTAAGCGCATTCATCTTGAAAAGGAGAAGAAGAAAGCCACCTTGGATTCCATAATAGAAAGAGATTCTCTATTGAGAAGGATGGTTGCCTTGAAGGAGCAGAATAAAAAGTTAGAAGAAAAAACTATGACTCTCCATACTGATGTTTTTGGAGATGTAGTGTGATGTCCCCATTTTAGCATATAATTCAAATAGGTATACTAATAATGATATTATATTATAATATCATATATAACATATTATAATAATAATCTAATATAATAAATAATAAGATATATCTTAATATAAAAATACTATATTAGTAAATGTATTACAATATAATAATATATACTTGACGTATTAAAATAATGTTCTTTATGACATTATTATAACTAACCTTATTAATTAATATAATTATATTATTATTGATATATTATTAAAATAATAATATATGGTATAATTATTAAGTAACACAATAAAGTTTATTAATATAAATAATATATGTTATATTATGCTTATTACTATAATATATTTTATGAAATAACTAAAACTTATTAGTATAAATATGTGATTTAATATAATTAAAATGTAACATAACTAAGCTACTAATATAATTAATATTAATGAAAGGACATGACTATTTGAAATATATGTATAAATATAGAATATCAAATACTGGAAGGGATATCATAGAGAATACTATCAAACATATACAAATAAGAAAGAAAAATCAATAAATGTCCAAAATAGGACATTACAAATGGTATCAGAGCATGATCTTGTCATCCTGTGAATTTCAGCCCATACAAACTTATTTCACCACTAGGAAAGATAAACTAAGAAGATATCTAGCAGAAGTGTTGATAATTCATTTTACATTATAGAAATAGATATTAGATTGTGTAATCACATGCATCACTAATTTGTACAAACAACAGAACCCTACTAGTATAACGTCATCAACTATGGCAACTTGAGATAGATTAATTCCTACATTGTTATTGGTGATAAGGGGAATATAGACTTGGGTGTCTCTAATAGAAGAAGAAATAATTGAATGGAGGAGGAAAGATAATTAAAGTAGTGAACAAAGTAAGGTAGAAATCAAGTCAAACGTTCATCTCTGCCAATTAGAAGGAAATCTACGGACATAATAGTAATCAATAAATTATATTACAAGGGATGAAGAAGATATTTTTCATTAAACAAATAAAATTTATTGACACAAAAAAAAAAAAGAGGACAATATTTGCACAAATAAGAATACACCAGAATACCATGGAGGATGAGGTTTAGTCTTTATGCTCGACAAAGAATATTGTTTTGTCACATAAGAAGCACCATGGAGGAATATAGAAATAGATAAAAATTTAATTGTCAAAGTCAAATTAGAAAAGAAGAATTCTTTGATCCGACTCATGGGAAGATACACTCTGTAATAAATACAAGTGATATGTGGTCCTTCATCAGCTTACCTAGAAAATGATAACCCATTGAAATTACATACATGAGAACATGATGCATTCAACCATTGGAGATATGATAGTAAGCAATGAGATAAGCATGTTGAAGAAACATATTATTGAACTCTTCATTACTTGCACATAATATAGAAAAGACAAATTCTTTACTTACCGAAAAAATCAAAAGGAATTTGAATAAGGAAAGACAATTCAGCATTTAGTCCAATATTGCTTACTAAGAAAACATTATTTAAATTAGTTCATCTAAATAGAAAAAATTCATTACAATTGATACGAGAACATAATCAAAATGTATACACTCTTTATTGAAATGCTGAAACTACATTCACAATTATTAAAATCTGGGTCATTTTTGAAAATGTTAGGCATTTTGCAGGCTGTCGACTTCACAAGAATGCATAAGAATGGATGAAAACTTGATATTAAATTATGAGAAGTGGTTTGAGAGAAAATTTAGATATGGAAAACATCATTTTTTGCTCAAAAATAGCTCCAAATCTGAGGTTAAAACATAAAAATGTGATTCTACTCTTTGGACAGCAATGTAATAAAAATTGCTTTTTGAATCTCTATGATGGAGACACTTTTCTCAATATGAATGCTTCAACCTCTATAATGCAATGGTTTTGATAGATCCCAAATGGGAGAGGCCATCTCACATACAAGTACAATAGGGAAAGGAAAAGAGGCGAGAACTCCTCATAGACATGGTAAGAAATACTGAAGCAATGATTGGTGAATGGTAACACATATCAGGAGGAATGGTAAGACTTTAGGTAAAATATATATTGTGTATTGTTTTTCTTTTACATTATGATGAAATATATCATTTATGTTTTATGATAGGCTATTTAAAATTATTATAAACATATGATCCATACATACAAATATATATATATGGTAGTTCATGAGAGGGATATTTTTCAAAGAAATGCTATTTAATAACTTGATATTATGAATCAAATGATAAAAGCAAGATATGACTTTATCTTGATTTCTATTCATGTTACTTTTTATATTATGTTATTGTATAAAGATGAACAAATATATCTTTTCTATTGAATATAACCAATAATTATGATTATGATATTACAGAAAGAAAAATATGCATTTTCATTTATGAGATTTTTTTAGTTATTGTTATTATTATTATTATTATTGATATTATTGGAAGTGTATCAGGGAATAGAGTTTCAAATGTAATCATAAAGGTGTAAAATTGATTATTTGAGAAATCATTTAGGGATTTCAAGTAGCTTTCCTATGGAATCTACAATCAAGGAAGGTCTATAAGATGCCTTATTGTAGTACTAGTTAAGGGAAAGACTATATAGAAACCCTACCATATTTAACTTTCCTATGAGGTCTAAAATTAAGGAAGGTCTATTAAGATACCTTATTGTAGTATCAGTTAAGGGAAAGGCCATATTTAACTTTCCTATGGGGCATGCAATTAAGGGAGGTATGTTAAGACACCTTATTGTAGTATCAGTTAAGGGAAAGGCCATATTTAACTTTCCTATGGGATTTGCAATTAAGGGAGGTCTATTAAGACACCTTATTGTAGTATCAGTTAAGGGAAAGGTCATATTTAACTTTCCTATGGGGTATGCAATTAAGCGAGGACTGTTAAGATACCTTATTGTAGTATCAATTAAGGGAAAGGCCATATTTAACTTTCCTATGGAGTCTACAATTAAGGAAGGTATGTTAAGACACCTTATTGTAGTACTAGTTAAGAGAAAGACTATAAGGGCATCTATCCTTCCTATGGAGTCTACAATCGAAGAATAACTGTTATGATACCCTATTGCAGCACTAGTTAAGGGGAAGATAGTAAGGGAACCCTACCACTTTCCTATGGAGTCTATAATCAAGGGAGAGCGCTTAGGACACCCTATTGTAGTGCTAGTTAAGGGGAAGATAGTAATGACTCCTTTCACAAGAAACCATCTAGCCAACTAAGCAATCCACTAAGTAGACCACCTCATGTGGATGCCTAACACCTACCACCAAGGCCAAGGGGGCCAAAGTTTCGCACTTGGGCTTGGTATGGAACTAACTTGGATTAACTTATTATTATTCAAGTTTCTTTGAAGTTTATATATTTATATGCATGTACTGATGCTTATTTTGTGGTTGCAGGGTTCATAAGCTTAATGACGAAGTATACTCATTATGTATTGTTAATTTTAGGATCTAATCAAGGTTATGTATGATGTGTCTTCATTGTATTTGTTTCATGTCTTCAACTGTCTGCATTGTGTCTACATCATGTCTTCATGCATTCAAGTGTTTACTTTGTATCTACTATGTGATGTACATCTCATAAATCTTTTAGACTTTGGTGTGCAAACATGTTTAGTGTCTGTGAAGGAGCTTGTGTATGAATGATTTTTCTCGAGGACAAGAAAATTCAAGAGGGGAGGACTGTGATGTCCCCATTTTAGCATATAATTCAAATAGGTGTACTAATAATGATATTATATTATAATATCATATATATAACATATTATAATAATAATCTAATATAATAAATAATAAGATGTATCTTAATATAAAAATACTATATTAGTAAATGTATTACAATATAATAATATATACTTGACGTATTAAAATAATGTTCTTTATGACATTATTATAACTAACCTTATTAATTAATATAATTATATGATTATTGATATATTATTAAAATAATAATATATGGTATAGTTATTAAGTAACATAATAAAGTTTATTAATATAAATAATATATGTTATATTATTCTTATTACTATAATATATTTTATGAAATAACTAAAACTTATTAGTATGAATATATGATTTAATATAATTAAAATGTAACATAACTAAGCTATTAATATAATTAATATTAATGAAAGGACATGACTATTTGAAATATATGTATAAATATAGAATATCGAATACTGGAAGGGATATCATATAGAATACTAGCAAACATATACAAATAAGAAAGCAAAATCAATAAATGTCCAAAACGAGACATTACATGTAGATAGTCTAAGAGCTAAAGTTCAAGAACAAGAACAATGCCTGAATCAAAAGCAAGAACCAATTATTGCTCAAGTCCAAGACTATAAACTTGTTCAAGTAAATCCTATAGAACCCACTGTAAAAGCTACAGATAAAGGGAAAGGTAAAGCAATAGGAATTCAAATAAATGAACCTCAAGCTCTACCAAGCAAACCCATACAACCCTCCATGTCAAAATTAGATCTAGATCTGGAGAAGGCTAGAAAAGAGAAGGAAGACCTTGCAAAAGAGCTTGAGAAGGTGGAAAATGAAGCTCAAGCTACATAAATTAGGAGAAAAATCTAGTACCTTAAGAATAATTCTGCATTAGCCTCATGGCCAAATTTATCCATCCCAACTTCAGCTTCTATAGCTCCCACTAGACCATTAATTTCAATGCAAGGAATATCTTGGTCTATTCCTACCTCATCATCTACCACTTATACTCAAGCACCTATTGTCTAACTTCAACAATCACAAAATGTTCCTCTAAACCAAGCTAATATAGCAAGTCCCTCAAATGCTCCTAGTTTCTAAAAGAAACATGTATACATGGAAAAGTATAGACAAATATCATTTGTAAGTATTCTTGGTGCTCCACATCCCATATTTTTTGATTTGAGAGATAAAGTGGTTAAGCTCTATGGAAATAATGTTGTTACTAGTGAAGAACATTTGAGAGTTTTAATAGACATGTTAAATGATTATGAAGTTGAACGTGAAGATGTGGTCATGAAGTTGTTTGTTCATTCACTAACTGAGGATGCAAGGGATTGGTTCTGAAGGTTGCCTGATAACAGTATTACCTCTTGGAGTGACCTGGAAAATTTTTTCAAGGAGCAATATGGAGACAACACTAATGCAAGATTTATGTTAAATGAATTAAATAACATCAAGAAGAATCCAAATGAGTGCACATTCAATTTCAATGTTAGAATCCAGAAAGGTATGTACAAATTGTTTCAAGTTATGAGGTTGAATGAGGATGTTTGTCTCACAACATATTTTAATGCTTTTGATAGCAAAATAGCTTATCAATTGAGGGATAAGGATCCCAAAAATTTAAGGGATACTTATAAAGTTATGATAAATATAGAAAACAATAGGAAAGCATCTAGAAAAATGGGTAGGAGAGATGACCTAAAGCTTTTCAATCCCTAAAATAATAACAAAAGTGAGGGTGATAAAACTCCTATAGGAAAGAAGCTAGAAGAACCTACTATAGGCCAGGTGTTGGAATTGTTGAAGAAGATGAATCCCACTAATTTCAATAAGCCAAATGTTGCTGAGAGAACCCCTGTGAATAATAGCAGTTTAAATAGATAGCCTAGAATGCAAAATTACCCTTACACTACCCAGTGGAAAGATGGTAAGCTAGTTCCTAACTAGTCACAAAATGTGAAGGATAAGGGTACACCAGACCCCCTACAAAGGAACACTGTAAATATGAATGATGATGTATCATGGTGCATTGTATGTCAATCACCTCATTCTTCTAGTTATTGTGCTATTGCTCAATCATTTGCCCTAGATCAAGGTGTGCAACTTGAAGAAGAAAATGAAGAGAAAAGCCATGATGATATAAGTTGCAATATGGTAAGCATGTGCTTATCATTTACATCATTAGCAAGTGCTTTTAGATGATGAAGGTTATGATGAAGATAAGGCATGTGTTACATCTTTTGATGTAGGTCACATAAACTTAAGAATGCCCTCCAAAGAAGAGATTGATAGAATTATAGTAGACACGATTTCCCAAGTTTATAGTAACTACAATTTGAGAAATAGAATAGTAAATAATGATGCAGGAAATCCATCCAGTGTATTCATGGTTATATAATGATGTTATATATCACTGGAACTCAGAGAAACTATATTTTTTGAACATGAAGTTGGTTTTTGCATAGAATGCCACTAGTACATGCTATAGGAGGTTTTATCTCTTAGATTGATTTATGTGTTTTATCAGGTGTTTTGAGACACTAGTTGCATAATTCAGTGGAAAAACACCTAAAACACATTCAATGACTCTTGCATTAAGTTATTTTGAGTCTTTGTTGTGTTTTAGCTCCAAATTGATAATTTGGCATATATCCTGGTTCAATTATTAGATCTTTGTCTTTCATTGAGATATTCCTTGCTTTTGGAAATCAAATGATGGAGATTTGATTCTGGCAATTAAGGAGAGAAGGTAGAAAGATTATTTTCAGCTTCTTGAGGGAGAATCCTGAAGGGACACATGTCAGTTGCAAATTCAATTCGAGAATTTCCCTCTTGATATTTATTCTTTCTTCTTCTCTAAAGAAGGTTGTTGGTTGGTTTTCAATTTCTAGTTCTAGGAGCTCTGCTCAGGTTATGAAAGAAGCACACCCAACATTTCTCTTGTATTGAATAGTAATTTATGTTTTATGCAGATAGTTTTTGTTTTTTAGGTGCTTTGTGAGTCATTTATGTACATATTTCATGTATTTGGTTTCAAGGAAAACAAATAAAGAGTAGCAAAGGGATTTAAATTTAGTTTGAATCATGTCTCTTGTTTGTGGATCTATAATCTTTTCTAGTTTGTGATCAAAGAGCATAAATTGGGTTGCATTTCATTTAGAAATGTATGTGATTGAAATATCTTGTTGGTGGAACAAAGAGCCATGTAATTTCTTGATGTTTGTCACAGGGTTTGTAGATTTCATGAAAGGATTGTCTGAGTATGAGATTCATTCTATAACAGATGTTTGTTCACAAGGTGAAAGATAGATCAGGGATCTTGATGTAGGAATTATGTCAAAGATTTCTAGAAGGTGTATGGTTTTAATTCATTTAATTTCCCAATAGATAAGGCACTAATCAAAGAAATGATCATTAGGTTTTGTTGCTCATACTTGGGTCTTGTTGTTATCAACATATTAAATCAATTTTCCCTTTTATGTTGAAAGCTATTCAAAGTTTAACCCACACTTAGCTTTCCATTTTCATGAGTCATGTTCTTAGCTATTTCATGCTTGTGATTCCTGGTTAAATATATAAAATTTAGGAGTTTTCATCTACTATTCTAGATCCTGATTATGCTTATTGCACTGCTTACATACTCAGATCTAAAGAGGTTCACCTACCTAGGTTTTGGAGAGCCTGAAGTGAAGAAGGAGTGTAGCCTTATAGTTGGCCTAGGTTCTTGGTGAATTGTGTCCATTATTGGAGATAGCTACCCATAGATGCCTTCTTGCCTTGTATACCTAGTTATTTAAACTCTGTTAAATCAGGAGCCAACAAGATGGCGACTCTACTGGAGATTGTATTGAATCAAATTTAAGACAAACCTTGAGAATTTGAAAAGAAGAGATTCAATACAATAGGAGAAGTGCATTAAAAAGTTTCAGTAGTAAGTTCTTTGATGTTATTTCTAGTTTTCTTACTCCAAATCATGCACCCCAATGAAGTTTTATCCATTTGCAGTAGTAACTTTGAGGTTGAATGTAAATTTTATTGCTAAAAGGTGTTCATCTTCAATCAATTCAGTCGGTTGTTATTTCCAAAGTACTGTTGTAATTTTAGAGTCAGAAGTGTTTCATGGTGGTTTCTCTCTTCTAAGTTTTTGAAGTTTTGCAAATTCTACAAAGTGAAATTTCAGTTCAAATCTATCATGTATGAATCATGTGTTAAAAAATTTCTCGCAATTGTGAGTGGCGACTCTCTAAAGGATCTCTGAACTAGTGTAGATCAGTTACCTATAATTTTTTTCAAGAGTTTTCAACTGAATTAGGCAGATCTAAAATTTGTGTCAAATTTTTAAAACAAGATGAGAGTATATGAGTTTCTAACCGATAAGTTTAGAAGTGTTTTTTGATCTATTGTCATAAGTTTTTGAAATGATGAGAAATGAATCATAGCTGTGATTCCATTTAATTATCCTCAAGGAGATGGTGACTCTATAAGGATTTGATCAATGGTGTGAGGAATTGAGATTAGCACTAGGCCAATCAACAGATCAGTGGTTTCATGCAACAACTCTTGAGGTATTTCATTTTCATGATGTTTTTCTTGTCATGAAAGACAATAAGTTTTACATATGTGTTCTCCGTCAAGTGAAGTTTCAGCACTAAGAAGACAAGAATGATTTTAAGGTTTTATACACTTCATTAGATCGAGTTTCAGCTAGTTATATTTAAGTTTGTGAAGTGTATTTGAAGTGTTCATTTAGTAGAAAGTGTGTAGATCTGCTGCAAATTACAAATTAGAATTATGGGTGAATGAGGTTCAATTTTTAAAGGATGTCAAGATTCATTTCACCTAAGATGTAGGCGGTTAGTGAAGTTCCTAGATCTATTTCTACCAAGTGATATATGTCATTATGCTTTGATGGTATTCATGGTTTCTCGAATGTCAGTCCTAATGATGTTAGAAAAAATTTTCCTAAGTTTAATGGGGACCATATTGTTTCAACTAGTCATCATGTTGAATTTTTTAGTGATTTGATGGGTGACTATGAGATTGCTCATGAGGATGTGCACATGAAGTTATTTGTCCAAACCTTAGAAGGTGATGCTAGAGATTGGTTTACCTTCCTACCAGCATGCTCTATTTCATCTTGGGGTGAGTTGCATTTCACATTCATGGAGCAATTTGGAGAATGGGTAAGCATATCTGATTCTTATGACAAGTTCTTGAAGATTCATATTCAGAGTGATGAACTTGTCCCTCAATTTAACATCATATTTGCAAGAGTTTTGAATGAAATCCCTGAGAGTTATAGACATGATGATCAAATGTGTTTAGCAGTGTATTTTGATGCATTTGACAAGAAAATGAATTATCTACTAAGGGATAAAGAACCGCAGACATTATATCAGGCTTTTATGACCGCTAGGGATATTGAGAATAATATGAAGTATGGATTGATTAGAGGTCATTTTTCTATGAATGGTTGCCGGTATAATGTGTTTGAAAGAAAAGTGGAATATAGTGTTGATTTTTTAGTTTCAAATAAGCATATCAATACCCCTACTGTAGGTTTTAATCAGGTGGAAAATTCAGATTAGAATATGTGTATAAGTAAGGTTAGTTTGGTTGCAAATGATGACACACATGTTCATGATGTTACAACAATAAGATATATTTCAGACTTTGACAAGGATCATCATTTTCAGACTTTGACAAGGATCATCATTGTGGTGATTTTATGAATCAAGGTTTAGTTACAGCAATAAGTTCTTCTCAGGACAATTATGTGTATGATGATGTAACTAATGTTTCAAAATTAGAAGTTGCTGCACCTATATCTCAATCTTGTGCAAATGAGGAGGTTGAGAGTTATCTCTATGATCATGAACTTGATGTTGCTGATCTGACATGCCATGGAGAGATGATACAAGATGTAGAATGCAAGTCACAATCACCTCAGTCACAATCAGAAGAACAAGGTTCACATGTTTGTAATGTTTCAGCAACAAATGGTAATGTGAATTCACTTGATCAATCAGATATGCAAGAAATACATTATCTTATTCATAGATTACATCCTGTTGAGAATATTATTAAATCTGAACTTGAAAGAAAGTCATCTCAATATGAGTACAAAGAAGTTGAAAGTCATCTTTCAAGTGATAATGAAGTTGCTGATCCAGTGTATAATCAAGAGGCATCATATGAAGTTGATGATGAGAGTTTTTGCTCAAGTCAAGAAGAGGATAGTGATAGTATATGTTTGTCTTCATGTGAATCAGATGCAAATTGGGTAGAAGAAAGCAATGAAGAAAGTTGTAACTCTTATGCTAGTAGAGGTATGAGTTCTTTTCTTAAATTTGAAAGTGAATTTCTAGTTTAGAATTGTGAAAATTAGTTTGAGGTTGAAAGTTATGAAGAAGAGTTGTCTACACAATATAAGGATAAAAATATTATTTATAAAGAAGAGTTGATTAGTTGTGTAGATGAATGTCTTGAGGATACATGCAATGATAATCAACAGACAAATGATTCTAAGGCTAATGCATCTGCACCTATTGGTAAGACAAATGATGATTTGTTTGCAAGATTTTTGAATCACCTTAATGGAGACAATGCAAGTAATATTGATTCATATGTTACATGCTTTGCTGATGGAGTCAATGGTTTGTCTTCGGGTGATGATTTTGATTTTTCTTCACATGCTGAAAGTCTCCATGAAGATGAAATGGGTAATGTTTTTAAAGTATATACTAACACTTTATATGATGAAAATCCTAAGGATGATCAGCCTATGTTTTGTCAAGATGTTCAACAAGGATCACTACATGGAGTTGTTAACCCGTTGTTTGAAGAGCACATGGACAATTTAGATTTAGTTGAGAATGAGTTTGATGATGATACCTTGTCTTACTACTGTAAGAGATTAGAATGTTCTTCTTTTGAGTTTGATAGTCAAGCTGATGATTATGTTGCATCTAATGAGATAGATGACAAGGTGTTTGACGAAGTTGTTTTTGAAAATCAGCATGAACCTTGTAATGAATTTTATGATGAACTTTCTAATGTGAAGACTAATCTATTTGTTGATTGTGAAGAACCATTTGAATATTATGGACTACTCTCAAATTCTAACATTGATGATACATGTGAGTACAAGTTAGAGTTTTCATTTGAGTATCATCTTTTTATACATAAGGATACACATTTTCAAGGTATGTGTGATCCCTTTCCCTGAGTTGAATATGATGCCTTCATATTCAAGATTAATAGCATGCATGATTCATTAAATAAAGAGATTTTCTAGTTACAATCTAATAGGTTTGAGCATGCTAATCAGAACTTTCATAATGAGCAAGTTGTAGAAAATGAAGCTAGTTTTTATATGCATTATGAAAGTGAAGTTGTAGATTCAGTTTTGCCAAGTGAGTTGATTCAGAATGTTGATCTAATTGGTGAAATTGATAGAAGTAATTTTTCTAGTTTACCTCATGAAATTTCAAATGAGAATCGGGTTTATGACAGAGGTAAAGGTTTTTTTTGAAGTTCGTTAGCCCAGGGCCATCGTTTGTACATAGTAGTGGTAGTTTCTTTCTTTCAATAAGTTTTTCAAGAGAAGTTTTTTCTCTCAAGTGTGTGGTCTACTTCTCCCAGAGATATGAAATCTTTTCATGCCCACAAGGGACATGCATCCCTAGACAGAGCCACTGTTGGGACTAAAAATTGCAAGGTCAATTTTGAGTACCACTAAGAAAATTGAGCCCTATAAATGCTTTTAAATGAGATTGTACCTAGCTTCTAGTCTGAGGCCTAAGAGGTGTTTAATGTTTCTAACACCCTGGATTTAGTGCATATAAGTGTCCTATGAAGTTTAATTGTCATTTTGAGTCATTCCGTGAAGTCCTATTTTGAGCATTTGCCAAATTTGCATTTTACCCTAAGTGTTAAACAGTGACAGGAGGCTATGCTTTCCATTGAATATCTTGCACCCAAAAATGTTTCATGACTCACCTCTTTGGGAATGTCTAGTGTCCATACCTAAAAACCTATGTTTTAGGTTTTGAGTCATTTTGAGTCCATCTGACTAGGTTTCAAACCCCTCAAAGTTGGTCAATTACTGTTTTCATACATTTGCACTTAACACTTAATTCTGGGAAGCCCTATTTGATGTGTTATAACTTTTGACCAGTTGACCGAAATGCTAAATTTCCTTTTGCGTTGCATTGTAAACATCAGAGACTTTTTATGTTTCAAGTTTCAGCTTATGAAAAATCTGTTTAATCAATTTTCAAATGTGATACCAAATGCAATTTCTATCTTTTACTGGTATCAGCAAGTGCAGATTGATTGGAACCCCTATTCGTGACATTATAACTTGAGATCTATGATTTTCTAGATCGAATGGATTGTACCATTATGTTTTCCTCTGAAAATACTCCAAGTGTGTTAGTTTTTAAGTCTTGATGAATCCATTTGCACACTTTTTTAGGTCCATTCCATTTGCAAAAGTCACTTTTCTGTTAGTGCTTCTAGTCTGCAAAACCAAGTAGCCCACTTTGACTCTTTTCCAAATGCATCCTATTATTTATCATGAGCCCAAATTGTAGATCCATAATGTCCTCATGACAGAGAATGAATGCTCCATTTTTCATCTTCCCAAGTATTCATTTTCCCAGTTTTCGAAGCCAATTTCAAACCCAGTTTATTGCTTTCTGACATGTTTTCTTCCAAGTAGTTTTGAGAGGTCAACCTTGACAGCGAATATATTTTGACCCCGAATTTTTCATGAGACAAGATTCGATAGGATGAAAGTATGTGAACAAAGAATCAATGTGCCATTTTTTAGAGCCTGGTCAAGTGTTTTGGTTAGTTTGTAAGGCCAATCAAAGGACCTTCTGGCCACAAGTTGACAGTTTGGAAAAAAGTGATAAAATGACTCATAAATGATTGTTCAGTGGTCACATTTGATTTTAATTAGTATCAGAGGTTCATTAGATCAGTTTGGAATATTAGTTCTCTGAAAACAAATTTTTTGTTAACCGGACCCACTTTGGCGCCCGGCTAAATTCATAAGATGAATAGGTCACCATGGATCGAAAATGTCCAACATAGGTGATTATAATCATTTGAACGATTAGAGTGTTTCCAAATTAACATTTCATCATGGGGAGATTAAAGGGAGAGTATAATATTATGATACAATTATTACATAGTAATTCATGACTCTTTTTGTATGAGAACTGATCAAAACCATGCCAAATAAGGGAACAAGTAAACATATATATACTCTCTAGCAAGTTGGAAATGTGTGAATGGCTAAACTCCCTCTCTCTTGCTCTAATGAACACAAAATATTTTAGAAAAAGGCACTACAAGAAACTTTATTCTTTAGTAATAAAGAAATGAGAAAAAGGGGCACATGGAGCAGGTTGGTGTTTTCACCACACCTTCAATGGGCAGCCAAGGAGGTATTTTCTTATCATTGGATAGAGTGTATTTGTTAGTTCCAAAGGGTTTTTATTAGGGGGCACATTCATCTTTCTAAGGGAAGCACATTTTAGCAGGGCCAACCAAGAGCAAAAGGGGATTGAAAGCCCACTGACCACATAGGAGAGCATGTAGCAACTCTTTTCAAGGTGTTCTATTTTCTCTTTAAAATGGGCAACAAAATGTGAGGCATACCCCACATCCAAGGAAGTATCCATGGGCATGTTGGAAGTGAGAACAACAAGTAATAATGTGGAAGCCATGTGAGTTAAAAAGGAATAGAGTGACGCAAGTTAAAAGAAACATTGTAGAGTTTTCAAAGCTGCCATGTAAGAAAAGAAGGAAGCCACCATGAGAAATTGCCATGAAAACTAGAGTCTAAGTCACCATTTAGTGATATTTCTATGCAAGATATTGGATCCATTCACCCTTCAGAGATGGCTATAACCATTGAAGGATGCAAACCTTTGAATATCTGTTATAGGCACATTTTTCTAAAAAATGGTCTATGAAAAGCCTATGCATGTCACTATTAGTTTATTAGATTCTTTAGCATTTCAGTTTTTGGATTTTCTTATACATGTTGAAGTTACAGAAAGTCTAGAAGAGAAATGAACACAATCCAGATCAAGGATACAGGTCAAGGAAATCAAAATTGTCTTCAAATGTTTCTAAAAACCCTTCTGGTAGTGGCCTCAGAAATGAGAGGCATCTCACATTTGCAACATATCTATGGAAACAATCAAAAATTGGCTTTGATGTTATGGTAAAGCTATTAAAAGAGGCAAATGTGAGCAATAATAGGCATCAACATGTGATCAACCCCACACAACATAAAGACAAGAAACAATATGAAAAGGAAAAGCCACAACACATATAGAGAGAAAACCATAAGGAAGCGGATTGGAAAATGAAGATGCCGACAGATTACATAAATTATCCAATGCAGAGCCCACACATTGAAGGCATGGTAGGAAAATAGGATAGAGTATAGGAAGGCCAGTGACTTGGACAAGTTATTTTTTCCCACATGGGTTGTGGGATAAAGATTTTATCTTTTTAAATACTACTACACACACTTTGTGTAATGTCTTAAAAGAAAAGGCTTTTGTGAGCCACTCAAGCATGCAGTGTGGGGTTCGATGATGTCATCTGGATGTCAATGCAATATTTTGAATCAAAATATGAAGGTGCTGATGTGGATTCGAGTGACGAAATGGTGCCACGTGGATGATCGAGCAAGTGTCTCTATCTCACCAATCAAAAGTGCTCACTTGTTAACCATAGCGAGATAATGATGCTGAGGTGGTGTGATGAGGTGGTGACAACATGGTGATGAGTAGGCACAGAGATGGTGATGACATGGCACCATGCAGGTGAATATGTGGAAGAGGCCAGCCTATCAAGGGTTGCCACGTGGCAGCCTGGGTGGCACCCAGTGGGCTCGGTGAGAAAGAAGTTTTTTTTAAATGAAATATTAAATTTTAATATTTTGTTTATATCAAATCCATGTTCAAATATTTTAAATTTTAAAAGACATGTAATCTAAAGTTTTGACTTTAGAGAAATTTTTGAAACTTTAAAATTTAAAAAGATTTGCAAGCCAAAGCCATGCATGGGGGGTATGATTTTCTAAATGATATTCAGGAGGTTTCTAAGAGGCAAATATAACAATTTTATATATCACAGGAACTGAGAGAAACTAAATTTTCTAAATATGAAGTTGGTTTTTACACAAAATGCCACCAATACATGCTATAGGAGGTTTTATCTCTCAGATTGATCTACGTGTTTTATCAAGTGTTTTGACACACCAGTTGTAGAATTCAGTGGAAAAACACCTAAAACACATTCAGTGACTCTTGCATCAAGTTATTTTGATTCTTTGTTGTGTTTTAGCTCCAAATTGATAATTTGGCACATATCCTGGTTCAATTATTAGATCTTTGTCTTTCATTGAGATATTTCTTGCTTTTGGAAATCAAATGATGGAGATTTGATTCTGGCAGTTAAGGAGAGAAGGTAGAAAGATTATTTTCAACTTCTTGAGGGAGAATCCTAAAGGGACACATGTCAATTGCAAATTCAATCCATGAATTTCCCTCTTGATATTTATTCTTTCTTCTTCTCTAAAGAAGTTTGTTGATTGGTTTTGAATTTCTAGATCTAGGAGCTCTGCTCAGGCTATGAAAGCCACACACCCAGCATTTCTCTTGTATTGAACAACAATTTATGTTTTATGTAGATAGTTCTTGTCTTTTAGGTGATTTGTGAGTCATTTATGTACATCTTTCATGTATTTGGTTTCAAGGAAAACAAATAAAGAGTAGCAAAGGGATTTAAATTCAGTTTGAATCTTGTCTCCTGTTTGTGGATCTATAATCTTTTCTAGTTTGTGATCAAAGAGCATAAATTGGGTTGCATTTCATTTAGAAATGTATGTGATTGAAATATCTTACTAGTGGAACAAAGAGCCATGTAATTGCTTGATGTTTGTCACAGGGTTTGCAAGTTTCATGAAAGGATTATTTGAGTATGAGATTCATTCTATAACAGATGTCTATTCACAAGGTGAAAGATAGACCAAGGATCTTCATATAGGAATTATGTCAAAGATTTCTAGAAGGTGTATGGTTGTAATTCATTTAATTACCCAATAGATAAGGCATTGATCAGAGATAGGATCATTAGGTTTTGTTGCTCATACTTTGGTCTTGTTGTTATCAACATATTAAATCAATTTTCCCTTTTATGTTGAAAGATATTCAAAGTTTAACCTACATTTAGCTTGAAATTTTTATTAGTCATGTTCTTAGTTATTTCATGCTTGTGATTCCTGGTTAAGTATAGAAGATTTAGGGGTTTTCATCTGCTATTCTAGATCCTGATTATGCTTATTGCACTGGTCACATAGTTAAATCTAAAGAGGTTCACCTGCGTAGGTTTTGTAGAGCCTAAAGTGAAGGAGTGTAGCCTTATAGTTGGCCTAGGTTCTTGGTGAATTGTGTCCATTATTGGAGATAGCTACTCATAGATACCTTCTTGCCTTGTATACCTAGTTATTTAAACTTTGTTAAATTAGGAGCCAACACCACTATTGCTGAGAACACGTGTAGACCTATAAAAGAATTTTGGCTAGATCTGTTGTAGGAGATGTGTTTATCAAATTGTCAGGAATTATGCATGTATTTGAGGATTTGAGATGAGAATCAGAATGAAACTAAAATAATTCTCATACAGTGTTTTCTAGTCTTGAACCATCCCTGGGTATACCCACCCTGGTTTTGCAAAGCCTAAAGAGTAGAAAATCACGCTTGGTTTTGTTGAAGTTGGGTCCAAATGTTTTGCACATATAATTGTTAATAGGAATTGGCTAATCCTTAGATTGTGTGAGTGATGTCATTTTGGTATTGAGCATTTCTTTGCTTAGTAGTTTTTAAAACACCAACAATTCTGAGATGTGATAACCACCTTAAAACATATCTCTCTATAAACTAAATTAAATTAAGTTTTAAATCATATTTATGAAGTCCCCTAACATTAATTAAAAATATAAAAGATAAATGATATTCTACTTTCCTTCTAAAATTCAATCTTTATATGCATTTGTAAAAAATCAACCTGACTTCAACTTGAATAAGCTTATCCATTCCATTTTCTCCACAATTCAAGTAGAAAGAAGGTCAATCATGGAGTGATACCATTGATATGATAAATGAGCTGCATTAAAAAAGAAAATAATAATAATTGAATCAAACTTGGCCTGCAGGACAAGAAACTCTTGCTCTAAGAAGGTATCTCACTTTTCAAATTGGATAGGTGCTAGTTATTTTTAATTTTGTATTTGCAAATTTATGACTAGTGGATTTTTTATTTACTAGATACTATGGATTGTGCCTCCATTTATTGAATGGATTTGCAAAAAATGACACTTTCATTAGAATGAAAGAAGGGAAATGTGAGATGGCATTTTTGGGGGAAATTAGGGAAAGAATGTTTTTTTAAAAATGTAGGGAAAACATAGTTTGATAATTTGGGTCATTCTAAGGATTATTGGAAAGAAATTCCCACATCTAGAGGATAGGCCAAAAATAAATACAAAGGTCATTTGTGTTTGCATCAACCATCCTCCACATTAATAATGAAAGTTCAATTTGTTATGATTTGTGTATGACAACGAAATCATTTATGATATGTAGATGTCTATTAATGAGGCAAAATTGAGTTCTTTGATTGAACGACTAAAACTTGAAATAGAGTTAGGCATCAAAAATTTATATTTAAAAGGAGACTCTCGTATCATTATTAATGCATTAAGGTTGGGGAATATTTTTAAATTGGAAATTAAATTTTAAATTAGAATTGACTTTACTTTTAGTCAAGAATATAATGGTATTGAATTTTTACACATATTTAGAGAAGGTAATAAGTTAGTTCCCTCCACAGATCATAAGAAAAAGGTTAGTTACCTCCATAGAAAATATTGGGCCAATTGGTACCCATATCTAAGACATCTAGAGTATTATAATGTCCAATTGAGATGTTTACTCTAGGATTCATGGTGAAGGGTCTTTATGAAAATATTGGGATGCGAACAAGGAACATGTTGTCATGTGAATGTTCATATGCACTTTATGCTGAGAAAATTTGGGCATTAGAGTATATAGAGAATAGTGGCTATGAGGGTTGAGTGATCATAGAAGGTCTTTTAAATGCATCAAGTGGAAGGAGTAATTTAGGGAACCTTGATAGTGTTCCTATTGTGAGAAGTTGGTTAGTACTTTGAGAGAGCCTCTTTGATGTGAGAAGCTGTCAGTTGATAGGACTTTGGATTATCCCACTCAACTTCACACCATAAGAGATAGCATTCCTAAAACTTTTATGTTCAATAAGTATTAAAACTAATCCACTTCAATGCTAAACAAATCACTTAACTATTTATAAGGGAGTGTAATTTATATAAAGAAAATTTAGTTGTTTACTACTAGAGAAAATATGGAAGGTCTGTTGGAATTACAAATGGGCAACATATACTTGTGAGAGTGGGGGGTGAATTAGAAATTCAAACTTTAGCACTAAAAACCTTTTTAACCATTCATTAGATGCATGTAATAAATTGAAATGAAATGTAAAGAAAATGCATCAAACATATAATCATACACACACTTGACACCTGATATGATTACCTTAAAACCCTCCAATGAGAAGGCAAAACTAGGGTGGGGATGACACCCACAATTCTTCACTACTACAGCAATAAAGTGTCACCTATTAAGGTTACAAAGTGTTGACCATTTTCATGATCTACCTTATGAAAGGCCTACCCTATTAAAGGCTTACAAAGGATTGTTAGATCCTACCCTATTAAAGGATTTTGAACACACTATTGGAAGTGTGCCTAGTTAAAGGACTTTCAAAACATTCACTTGGAATGTCACCTTGTTAAAGGATTTTACAATGACTATTAAGTCAACCTTGCTACAAAGGATTTCACCTTGCTAATATAGTTGTTAGAAAGTAATAGTAGAATGTTTATTCTGATAACTTATAATTGTCCACCTTGATCCTCTTGATGTGTTATAACAATTTTGTATTATTGCTCCTCTATTTTGAAAACTAATTCTACAATTCTATCACTCTTCTAAGTCACCTTGAATGCTTCCAAATAAATTCACCCCTTTCCTTCCTTCTATTTTTCATTCACATCACTATTGAATTATGGGGCTTCATTTTCCTTATAAAGATTTTGGTGGCTTAGGGTTAGATATGAATCTATGACTGAGATTCATCCATTTTTTCACTTAACCTTTCCAATTTTCTAATTGGTTCCATGTTGATTGCATAAAAAAACTAAATAGATTCTATCTTATCTCTAAAGCTTTGATATATATCCATAAGCTAGCATAAAAATGGTTTACATAGTTGTTTGTGCCAATACAAACAACTAGATCCATTTTGTGTTACTCGATACTTGATAATACTGATGTTCGACACTTACTACAATTCTATTGGCTTGGCACTTGAACTTGCTTGGCATCAACTGTATGCTCGACACTCATTGCAACTTGGCATCTATACATATTATACTTGGCATGTATTACTAGCTCAACATGAACTTAGTAAATATCTTAAGTGTGATAACACTTAATTATCAAAACAAAACTAAGATCAACAATCTTCCCCTTTGACATGAGTGTCAAAAACACTTAACTATATATAACAAATCTAATATCCTTGAGTGTAATATATTCATAGTTCGACATATATACAAAATTTCAAAATTGTTCAAAATTTTGTAATAGACTATATACCTCAAAATTTTGTAACTCCTCCCAAGTTAATGTGTTTTTTTTGTATCCAAAATATCTTCTCTTCTCTAAGTAGATTTTCTTCTTGCTGGTACTCTTTTTCTTCAAAAATAATAATACTCTTTATCTATTTGATATGCTCTATTTTTGCTCTTTTTCTATTTCCTCCCCCTTTTTTTGTTCTTCCGCTTTTTGGGTTATCTCCCTGTTACTCGTTATCTCCCCCTTTTATTTTTCTCTTCCCTTTTATTTTTCTCTTCCCTTTTATTTTTATCTCCACCTCTTTTACACTTATGTCAAAAGGTCTATACACTAAGGGTATATTTATCCAAAAAGCTCTTGTGGATTTCTGTTACAATTTTCAAAGCAACATCCCAATTGTCTAATGCAACATCTAAGGACTTCATTTGGATGGTTGTTTCTATTGCAAGGTGAACTAGTCCATCTAATGTTGAAAGATTAGGATCTTTCTTCAACACTATTTTTACATATGTTAATTCCTTGTGGAGTATTTCCATATGACGGGTAAAGGAGGCTTGGATGTTAGTCAACTTGGCTCTTATGGTAGCATGTTCTACTATTAACACAGCTAGTTGACTTTGTGTATGAAGCAATGAATGGAAATGCTTCTCACTTTGAGCTAGATTTTTAGGTAATTACGTACTTGATATTTATAAGTTTCTCTCCAAACTCAAAATCCTATGGCTTGTTTCTATTGTGAAGAGTATGGGACCAAATAATTTTGTGTACAATGAGAACATGTTCTCAAGTACCTTCTTCACTTTCTCAATTTTAGTAGCCAATTCAACTTGTGATAGTGCTATTTCACTAGATATTTTCTCATTCAAATTCCCTTGAAATTTCCTTTTAGACCATTCCATAAGTTTATCATTAGTATCCTAGTCTTTGTTAGTCACTTGTTCCATAATTTCTAATAGTTGTTCTAATACGGACTTGGATTCTTTAGGTGCTTGCAGGCTAAAAGAATCTAAAAAGATGTCTTTAATATCTTGTAATGTTTTCCTTTGTTTATACTCCTTTTTGAGTATTTCTTCATTTTTCTTTCTCACCAAGGCTTCTTGCATTATACCTATTTGTTCTAGTGTCATGGTTGCATAGTCATACTTTGGTATCACTATTTCTTCATCTAAAATTACATCTCCATAGTGAAATACCTTGGCAACCTTGGATGAGTTGGAGCCTGGTGCTATAATCTATAGTGGTATTGCATCAGTGCTCAATTTTTGAAGGACTTTTGTAGGAGAGCCAGATGTTGGTAAATTTACCTATGTTTGTATGGCTTCTTGCTCCTTGTCCTTTGGTATGTCCTTGTTAGCAATTTTGCTTTGGTCAATTACTATTGTTTGACCTACTCCTTGTGTTAATATACCAGGTACAAATACCTATGTCTGTCCTATTTGTGCTTCTAAAGTTTTCTTCTCTTGAGAAGTTTGAGTTTGTTGTTTAACCATGACAACTTTTATAGTAGTGTAAACTTTTGTAGATGTACCATTTGATGTTTGCACTAGAGGTTGACCACTAGTAGCTAAAGGAATGACATCAGGTGGTTCTTTTGTATTCACCTTATCTCTTGTTATATCAACAATTGCTTTTTGAAGTTCATCCATACTAACCAACACAAGATTCTCATGCAATTTGGCTTGTAGTGTCGATTGGTCAAGGATCTTCTTTAAGTCCTCTATAGTTAATGGATTGATGTTCTAAGGTGAACTATTAGGAACATCCTTTACTTTTATAATTTTTGTAGGTGTATTTGTGTCATGTGGAGGGCTCATGGTTGGCATTTGTGTGTCTTGCACACTCTGTTATGTTTGTTGCTCTTCATTTGTTACCATTTCATCTAACTTCTTTGGTGTCTCCTCCACAGTGGTATTTTCTTTTTCTTTTTCTATCTCTTCTTTCTTTTCCTCATCTTCTTCATTATTTCTTCCATCAAAGGGATCTTCTCCTGCTTTAATTGTAGTGAATCCTTATATCAATTTCCACATTTGTGTGGATTTCTTGACAAAAGTTGGAAATTTTTTTAGAATAACTAAGTATAGTGAGCCCATTTAAACTAACCATGCATCCAAGCTAAACATTCATCTTAGCAAGTTACTAAAAAATCAACATGTAGGAATAAGACATGAAAGATTAATACATAACATAGTGATTTATGTAGAAACCCAATTTGGGAAAAACTAGCAATAACATGCTACTCCTTTTGCACTCTTTTGAAGTGCTGCCCTATGAAAGGCATACCCTATTGAAGGCTACAAAAACACACTATTAAATGTGACCCAGTTAAGGGATTTTAACCACCCTCTTAGAAGTGACCCTGGTTAAAGGACTTTAGAATATTCACTTACAATGTCACCCTATTAAAGGATTTACAACATGGCTATTAAACCAACCTATGTCCATAGGATTTATCCCTAACCGACGCAATTGCTAGAGAGTAACAATAAGGGCTTTTGATTTGATACAACTCACAACTTGTAGATTTCAAACCTCAATTTAGTTCTCCAATTTACCTAGCTTTCAATCTCTGCAACTCTAGCAACTTGTCCTCCTTTCAAGCTTTGTCTTTTTGAGTCTCCATGTTCATTGTGCCAATGCAATCATCTCTGTGGTTACCAATTGAAGTAGAGTCTTTGTACTCTATTCCTCTTCTTCAATTCCTTCTCCTCAACACCACATATTCTCTCTGACCAACCCTCTACTTCTTGACCTGTAACCCCTTAAATGGAAGTCTAGAATGATTTTCCTACTCTATTCTTCATACTCTTATTTTAGGATTCGAATGGATTAGGTAACATATGATGTATCTACCCCATATCTTGTTTCTTCTAGAAACATCATGAAGAATCCACCTATATTTACCAAAAAATGGTTCACTTAGAATTCTATGCCACCAACTCATCATCCTTATCTTCCATCTGGTTCACAAGATTCAAGGTAACAAACTTGTTGGCTCAAATCTGGCGATTCTTTGACTTTTCAAATAATACTGTGTTACTCGGCACCTACTGTGTTACTCGGCACCTACTATGGATTAACTTAGCATCAATCAAGTTTTACTAATGCTTGGCACCTATTACATTTTGTCTATCTTGGCACCTTTTATTTCACTTGGCACACACTAGATTTTACATTTTCTCAACACTTACTAGAAATCTGCTCAGCATGAACTAACTTGCTCAGCACCCACTAATGAATTTAGTCAAGCTTTGAAGACAACTTTGTTACAACTTATTCTTCTAAAGTTTCTTAGTCTGGCCAGCTTCTATACCTATGAGTATATTGTCAATACATCATTTTACTATTATCTTAACTAATCCTTATACTTCATTACAAAACCATAACTCAACCTTTCACTTAGGTGCTTTTGTTACATCTTATTGATTAAATCCTCTTCATCAATCAACTAAGTGATAGTACTAGGATCTTATAAGAAATTATCATTCCAAAAAATAGCAAGTTTTACATTAGTGACAAAACAATGATTGAAAAAAATCTTAATCAATAATCTCCCTTCTTTAATAATGATCTTTTCAATTAGATTTCAACAATCTCCCTCTTTGGCATTGATGGCAAACCGAACTGATCAACCAAGTTATCAAAATACTAACTAGGTTAAAATAGTAAGTCAAATGATAAAAAAAAAAACTTTTTCTCCAAAATCATTCATTCTATCAGCAACTTGGAATTCCTTATGACTTCGTCTAAATTCTATAAATAACTCCCTCTTTCAAAGCATTAGGGATATCTCTTTTGCTAATACACTATCTTCTCCATTTTTATTTTTGTTCTACTCCCTCTTTGATCTTGTCATCCTCATCTTGATTGATTTTTTTCTGTATTGTTTTCTCCCTCTTAGCTATTATTTCATTTTTCCTTCCTCTCTGCTATTTCTCCCTCTACATATTAGATCCTATAGATTTGATCAATTTCTACTATTTCTCCCTCTTTGACAACAATGCCAAAGACACATTGTTTCAACATCTTATCATGTAAGTGTAGCATTTATAGAACTCCAATTTCTCCCTCTATCACCTTGATTGTGACTTATTTAGAGTTTCAATATTTTATTTACCTTAGGCAAAACCTAAAGTAAGTATCCTCTACATCAATTTATATCATTTCAACAATCAACTCATTTGATGTAGGGTAGTCTTCTTGTTACTTAAGTAGTCTTGGATAGGGGTGTCACCCCTAACTTACCTCTAAGATATTCAAATGCATCTTTAGTTAATGGTTTTGTGAAGATTTCAGCAATTGGTTCCTTTGAGTTGACATATTTTGTCTTCACTTGTTTGTCTTCCACTAGTTCTCTTACATAGTGATACTTAACTGCAATATGCTTTGATTTTACATGCATCACAAGATTCTTTGATATTTTGATGGCACTTGTGTTATCACAATAGAGTATCACAAGTTTAGTTATATCTTCCTTCATACCTTTCAACAGGTGCTTGATCCATACAAAATTGGTGCAATTGATAGCAACAGCAACATACTTAGCTTTAGCTATGGACTATGAGGTACAACTTTTCCTTTTGCTAGTCCAAGTGACTAATTTTTTTCCTAAGAAGAGTGCTCCTTCCTTGGTACTTTTTCTATCATCTATATTACCTCCCCAATATGCATTAGTATAGGCTTTCAACTCAAAATTTTTAGTCCTCTTGTAGTATAAACCTAAGTCCTCTCTTCCTTTTAGGTACCTCATTATTCTTTTTACTACCACAAGATGATTTTCTCTTGGGTTTGCAAAAAATCTTGCCACTATTCTAATAGATAATGCAATATTTGGTCTACTATGTACAACATATTGTAACTTTTCAATCATTGATATGTATAGTGTCTGATTTACTTTAGTTGATTCATCATTCTTGGATAGCTTACGTCCTATTACCATTGGTGTACTGACTGGTTTTGAATCCTCTAAGACAAATGTTTTGAGTATCTCCTTGATATATTTTGATTGAGTCACAAATATGCCATGTTTTAGTTGATGTACTTGTAATCCAACAAAGAATTTGATTTTTCTAAACATTGACATCTCAAACTCATGTTTTATCTGATCAGCAAAATTGATGCATAGGGCATCTTTTCCTCCAAATATTATATCATCAACAAAAAATTTAGATATTAAAATGTCTCTACTTTTTTCTTCCTTGATATACAAGTTGATGTTGTCATCTATTCTCTCAAATCCTAACTTCACAAGATATTTGTGAAGTCTCTCATACCATGCTCTAAGTGCTTGTTTCAAACCATAGAGTGATTTATACAATTTGCAAACCATATCCTTGTTGTTGTCATCAAAAAATCCCTTTGGTTGTTCAATATAGACTTCCTCTTCTATTATACCATTCAAAAAAGTTGACTTTATATCCATTTGGTATACTTTAAATCCTTTGTAGGTAGCATATGCAAGTAGAGTTCTTACTCCTATTCTTGCAATACGGGCAAATGTTTCCCCATAGTCTAGTCCTTCTTCTTGTTCATAACCTTTACTAACTAGTTTGGCCTTATTTTGTGTGATCTCACCATTCTCATCTAGCTTGTTCCTAAATACCCACTTGGTACCAATCACATTCTTATTAGCTTGTCTTGGAACTAAAGTCAAATTTTTGTTCTTCTTTATCTAATCAATCTCTTCTTTCATAGCTTTATACCAATCATCATCTAGTAGTGCATCTTTCACTCTTTTTGGTTCAATTTTTCTCAATAGACATGATTCATTTCTTAGTTTTTTCTTTGTCATAGGTTTTGCTTCCTTGTCACTAATTATTTGTTTAGCAGGGTGATGTCTTCTCAGATACTTGGATAACCTTGGTTCTATCCTTATTTCCATGTTTGGTGTTTCAGCTTTAGAGTCACTATGTACATCTCTTTCAAGCAGTTTTGCATCTCTTTCATGTGTATTGATTCCAAAGTCAGAATGTGCATTGCCTTCATTCTACAACTCGACTTCTAAATGCATCTTGGCATTCACTAGTTGTGACTTGGCTAACACTAAAACTTGTTGTTGATCTCCAACTTGATTGATAACTTCTTCTTCAATATTCATTCCTACATAGAAGTATACAAAGGTTTTGTACTCTTCTAATTTCTTGGATTCATCAATTTGAACTTCTGTATGCTCATCAAAGTTTGCATTTGCACTCTCCACAATTTTTTTAGTGTTAGTACTCAAACACTTATATTCTTTACTTCTAGTGGAGTATCCAAGGAATATGCCTTCATCACTTTTGCATCAAACTTGCCATTTCTATAATCTTTAAGAATATAGAACTTAAAACGAAACATTTTAAAATGTTTTACATTAGGTGAGTGACCATACCATAATTCAAAAGGTGTTGCACTTGTACCTTTCTTGACTTGTACTTGATTCAAAGTCTAGATAGATGTACTTATAGCTTCTCTCCAATACTTTAGAGCAACATTCTTTTCCATCATCAATTTTCTAGCACAGTCTATCAATGATCTTTTCCTTCTTTTTGCAATTCCATTCTATGGGAGAGTTCTAGATGTTGATGTTTGTCTCTTAATTCTTTTATCATGGAAAAATGTCTCAAACTCTTTTGATGTGAACTCTCCTCCTTTGTTTGATCTCAGGCACTTCAGACTCTTCCCTATTTTCTTCTCAACCCTAGCCAAATACCACTTAAACATTTGAAAAGCATCAAATTTTTGCTTTAAGAACATAGCAGTCATCATTCTAGAGTAGTCATCAACAAACAACATTATATATTTGTCTCCTTTGTAGCTTTGCACTTCTATTGGGCCACATAAATTAGTACGGACTAGCTCTAGTACTTCTTTGGAAGTATAGGTTTTTCTCTTGAAACTTGACTTGGTCATCTTTCCTAGTTCATGTTGTTTGCACATTGTATTGTCAAGCTTCTTCAGTTTAGGTAAACCTTTGACTTTCTTCTTTTTACTGATGTTAATCAAATTATCAAAATTGACATGACATAGCCTTTTATGCCATAGCCACACATCATCAAATCTTACAATGAGACAGGAAGAATCCTCCATATCTAAGTAAAATAGATTACTCCTAGTTTGGTCTCCTTTTCCTATCAGATTTCCATTAGTGTAATAGATTTTGGTAGTTTTGTTTCCAAATTCTACTTTGCATCCTACATTGCCTAAGTGTGACACACTCAGTAGATTGTAGTTCAATCCTTCAACATAATATGATTTATCACATGAAATTTTCTATGTAAGCTTAATGGAACCTTTACCTATGACTAGACATGGAGCATCATTTCCAAATCTAACACTATTTCCATCATTCTAAGTAAAAGTAACAAACTTACTTTTATCTGCTATCATGTGATGTGAGCACCCACTATCTATGATCCACCTATCATTCTTGTTTACACAAGTTACCAATTTTGTTTCCTCATCTTCTTTTGATTCATCCTTCATGGATTGATAGACTACCACATTATCATTTTCATCAGAATTCTCTTCTTCAACAATGTAGCACTTTTTGTCTTTGTCTTTGTCATCTCTATTATCATCTTCTCTTCTGCTCTTGTGCTTGCTGCCTTCTCTATAGTCTTTTTTCTATCCACATCTTCCAACAATATGTCCTACTTCATTGCAATTAAAACAAATGATAGGTAGCTTACCTTTGTATTTTCCTTTGTCTCTTTGAAATCTTTTGGCTAGCAATGCTTCCAATTGTTCCACCTCTTCTTCATCTGTGCTACTATTACTGGATGCATATTTTATCTTTCTTCCCTTCTTCTTTGGTTTCACTTCTTCTGTATCTTTCAACAATAGCTTGGCCTTGAAAGGAGATTCAAGATTCTCAGGTTTGTAGTTATCAAAGTTAGATAACTCAAATGCAATAAGTCTTCCCACTATACCTTCAAAAGTTAGGTTGTTTCCTGGTAGACATCTTAATTCTTGGATGGCTAATACTCTAATAGCATAGATGGGGAGAAAAGTTCTTAAGAATTTTCTATTAATAGTATCATCATCTAAATGACCACCCAAACTTCTTATTGCACTTACTACTTCCTTTATTCTAGAGGCATACTAAGCAACATTCTCACCTTCCTCCATTCTAATGTCATCGAATTTTCCTCTGAAGCTTTCTCTTTTTTCTCTTTGGACATTCTGATCTCCTCTATAAATATCTAACAAGGATTTCCACATCTTAAATGCAAAATTGCATACCTTGATGTCATCAAATTCAGCATAGTTGAGGGCAAAGGCAATCTCCAGCATTGCCTGATTGTGTCACAATGAGGTACTTTTTCCCTTTTGATGTTTTAATTTTTGAAAGACTGAGCTCTTTGGAACAAAAAGAATTTGTTGGATGAATAAAGATGCATTGTTTTTGGATAAATTTCCATGAACTTTTCAAAGTTCTCATCTATAAAGGCTTCATTAGGGTTTTTTCCTAATCTTTGACCATTTATCTTCACTTTAGCGAGTTTCAACTCACACTTTTTGTCTTTAACACGATAATCAAAGTATGAAATGTTTTTCTTTGAACCTAGGTTTAAACCGTCACCCAGTGTAATAATAATAATAACAAAGTATGAGAAAGTAATGACAATCCTTGATCTAACTATGACTCTCATAATGTATTGTTCTTCTTATAGTATGTGCGATGAATGATTAGAGAGGAAAATTTATTCTTCTCAATGTCACCTCATCCCCAAGAAAAGTCACACTTCTTTTAATATAATTATATTGTATACAATAATTTATATATTGTAATTATTATATTTGAATGTAATATAATAATAATATAATAAAATTATAATAACTATAACATAGTTATTATATTAATATTATTATAATAACTATGTTACCAATAAACTATACTATCAATAAATTATATTATTACAACATTTATATTATCTATAGTACCATAAACTATAATAGTAAGAAGGAATAATCATCCTCACCTACGTTTTTATCACTTCAACCTCTTCAGCCCTGTCTAGAAACTAGAATTCTCTCGTTTAAATGTTCATTAGTTGTGATCCCTTGCTATATATTTAAGCCATTACATAATTTTATACATGTTTTCACACCGAAAACTGATCATCATTGCCATGGAAGTTGGGAGATTATATTCGGTGCTGAAAACAAGGCCATTAAAGTTTGATGCTTGTGAAGGAGAAATATTGACAACCCATATTTTATTCGATGCGAGACGTAAAATGCCAGATGTCGCAAAGGTAAAGTGATTTTGATGAGGTGGGCATAAACCAGATTCCTTTATTGTGGGGGTCGGCGATTCACTGAAATGCTTCTTAAAATCAAAGGGCGGAAAGTATAAAGAACTCGTATTTTCTTAAAGGTCGGCCATCGTACGAAAAAATAGTATTCCAATTGCTAATCGTTCCATCAAAACTATTCTCACTCCTTCTGACTAAATCATACCACATCATGCGACTCGTGAAGCATATCTATGTCCGTTTTTCGAAATGTTATTCACGCGGCACATGCACATATTTATATATGTTTGTTAATATGATTCATGCTGATATTGATTGAATCATGTGGATTCTAGAAAGTTGTAGAGAAAAACCATGCGAACTATTTATTGTTATTTTTATTTATTGTGGCATAGAAAAAGTGCCGTGCCCTTTTGTGTGAAAATGTAGAGTAGTATTCTCTTCGGTTTAATGATAAATAAAAAGAATAATATGTTGGGTTTGAGTCAGTCACCGTACACATTTTCATCTAATATTCTTTATATTTCAAGCAAGTAAACAACAATGTTAGTTCGTTACAAATGTGCTTTTGTTATCATGTATATGGTCGAGATTGTTTTGATCGAGTGAATGAAGGCAATTGAGCATAGATTTCAATTGTAACATTTGATTATGTCTTTCATCAAATTCTTATATTTGAGAGATGAATAAATGGTAAATATTCATTCACAATGGGGAGTTCAGATAAAATATTTCAAATTAAAAATTGAAGATTTGGAAATATTAAATGCTAATTTTTGAAAATAAAGAAATATTAAATGTTGATAGTTGTTGTGTACTGAGTTTCTAGATTGGTTCAATTCACTCAATGGTTAAAATTGTAAATAAAATTAATGATGTTGCGAAAATCGATGGATATGATTGAATGATAAATAGTCACTTTGAATTTTAATTGTAGTTAAGACAAAGTAATTTTCCTAATAGTAGTATTTGGGGTATTAAACAATTTAATTAATTACTTATTATATATCTATTTGATTTACCATAAATAATATGGAAAATTAGGTTAATAAAATGTTATATGGTATGTAAATAAATATTAAAATTTCTATCTAGTTATTAAAAAGGTTTATGAGAGTGATTCAGGGTTTATTAAGATTGTGCTAAAGTCATTATAATAGACATCTCATCCACACCACAAATAATTTTATAGAATGAGAAAGGAAAAAGAAACTCTTATATGGATGATGGAAATGATACCATCCAAAGCATAGAGTTCCATAAAAATTCCTTCAAGGAATATCATTGTTGAAACAAATTCTATGTTGCAGAGAATAAAATAAATCTATGAATGATAAATAAATGAAAACCAGTGTAGTGTACAACATGTCCAATGGAATATAGAAGAGTGGGTGAATCAATCTATTTTGATTATCAACATTTAATATGTTAAAGCTCTAAGTTGTCACATCTATATGTTATCGCTAGATGTGTAGCATATAAAAAATAAAACAAGAGAATGGTGCTAGAAGATTCATGGATTATGTACACCACATTACACATGGTCATCTTAATGGAATGGCATTCAAAATGTGGCATTAGAGGCCTTTTTAGAGAAACACCATAAATTTGGTACAAAAGCATCATATATCCCCTAGATAAACCTGTAACAATATTCTTAGGACAAAGACGATCAAGTATAGTAATATATAACATACATTTAATAAAAGTACCATTATAATTATTTCATAATAAATAATATGAATAAAATGGATGAGTTATGACTAATGCTTATTTAAGAAAAAGTCTTATATTCTCTCGCCTTTTCCTTTTTTTTTATATGTCCTTTACAGACACACACACACACACACACACACGCACACACACATTTCTATTCTGATATTTTTATACCTCCATTCGTTCACATATTTATCTTTTTCTTGATATATATATATATATATATATATATATATATATATTTATTTATTTATTTATTTATTTATTTATTTATTCCTATTTGTATTCTTTCATATTTTTATTTTTTCTCCCTAGTTATCTTCTATTTATTTATTTTTATCTTTATTTTTATTCCTTCTAATTTTTAGTTATTTCGTTGCGCGTGCCTCTATTTTTTACCCTCTTTCTTTTCTTGAGTGCATCATTCCTCCTTACTTGTTGACTACCCCTTCTCTTGTTTGTTTCTTGGTTCTTTTTTCTTTAGACTTTTTGCATCTCATTCTCTTTGTCATATGTGTCTCCTTGCTCTCTATGCCCATTCCATCTCTCCAACCTCTTCTTATCTCCCCTCTTGGATTTGCAATCCATATTTTTGTTCTCATTGACTCTATAGCATCCTGATGATGGATCATGTAGTATGATTCGAAACGTTGATGAAAAAATTCTTACACAATCTTTCCCAGAAATCATATACCATATTCATGGATTGTGAAAATATGATAGCTTTGGTTTAAGAAAAAGTCATCGCTAATTGACAAAAGAATTCATACCTTGATGTAATCCAAAGCCCACACATGTATTCTTATGAGGAGAATTGATGAAATATTGAATGAAGATTCTATCATCCAATCATTTCAAAAATTCAAAAAACTCCCTTTGGACTTGTTTATAGATTGAAAAAGTATGAGGGTATTATCTTAGTCAAAGGAATCATGAAAAATAATGATATAATAAGACTTGGACCAATTTCCACTAAATGGCCATCTTAAGATAATCCTTAGTAATATGAATAAAAATGAAATACATAAATTAATACTTTGGTTCTAATTAATTAGAAATAATAAAATTGGAACACGCATGGTCATTAATTCATTCAAACCTATTGTTGGTACTAAAAAATTTGAAAGGATTTTAGAGTGTTTAGTTGAAAACATATGGAAATTACACCTTATAAGAGGTTTTCATGCCTATTTGCTTAATTATCATTTTGAGTCATATGATGTGTTTCAAGTATTTTACACTTTCCATTGAGCCTGTACATTCAGCTCTAGTCCTTAATTTAAAATTATGATTTGTTTCATGAGGTGTCATTTAGAGCATTTGAGAAATTCACATTTTTGCCTAAGTGTTAAATATTGTGTAGAGGCCTGGTTTGCATTTGAATATCATGCACCTGGTTAAGGTTCATGACCTGCCACTTTGGGAATTTTTAGCTTGTTTATCAAAAACCCCATGCTTACAATTATGAGTCATTTTTACATGCTTTGATGAGGTTTTGAGTTCTTCATTGTTGTTATATTTTTGCACTTTGCCCAGAAAATCTGGGAAGCCCTTTTGGAGTAAGAATAACTTTAACCTATTAACCAAAATGTGAAAATTTCTTCACCATTACATTCTAGGGGTAAGATAGAACCTATCTTTTAAGTTTGATCTCTTGTTTAATCTATTTGAAAACTCTCCTAGTCTACTTCCAAAGTTAATTTCTAAAGTTTTATAGGTATTCATATTTGGTCATTGATTGGGTGGCCTATTTGCAAGGTCATAAATTCTAATCTATGATAGACAAGATCAAACTAATTTCAACATTGTATTCTATACAAAAAATACTCTAAGCGCGCCAATTTTCAAGTCTTGATGAATCCACTTGAGTACTTTTTCAAAGCCATTACATATGCAAAAAAAAATTTTTGCAAAGTTGTCCAGTCCTACAATTCTTGAAAGATGACTTCAAAGGCTTGTTGGATTCAAGCTAGCTAATTTTCACGAGCCTAAAATCTATATGCATACTTCCCATATCAAATTGAATGAATGCCCCACGTTTTAGAATCACAAGTGCTTGTTTGACATTTGTTTTCTGTCAAATCCAATTACAACCTTTTATTTCTAACATGTTTTAAAGAAAATTAATTTCAAAAATGCATCTTTAGAAGTTAATTTTTGGAAATATATATGATAGGCTAAGTTACTTAGAGGGGAGGGGTGAATCAGTAACCAATGGAACTTAATCTTTATTTACCAATTAATCCTTCATATGTATTTTGATCTAATTACATGCATAAAAAATTGAAACCATTAAAACATTTATAACACTTTGACAAACAATATGGTGACCTAGAAACCTTCGAAATAGAAGGTAAAACTAGGGTGGGGATGATCTCTAAAAGCTTTAGTATTGCATTATAAATTTGGCTTGTTAAAGCTTGCAATGATCATTAGAGAAAGGATTTTAAGATTTTGATCTCGGTAGAGTACTCTATTTTTGAGATTTTTCAAAAATTTCATTTGTAAGAGATGTTTATTTGAATATCTATACATATATATAATATGATGGTGCTTCCCAATACATATATATTCAATATAATTTATATTATATACATCTTCTCTTTATATCTTATCCCCCTTGTATATCACATCTTCTCCTCCTTACAGTATGCTATATACATCTTATCCCCCTTTTTGACATAAATGCCAACGGTGTATTCTATACAGTAATGCCAAGATGTGACAAGAAATTAGAAGCACCTTAAGAATTAGTGTCATTGTCTTGTCCCAGTTTTCTCACAACACCTTGCTTGTTTGCAATGCAATTTTCACTTCTGCTACTAGTTATATCATGCGATCAACATTGGAGAAGTTGTTATCATGGATGAGGGTTTTAGCATGTGCAATATGTTTCTGTAATGCATCCACGTTAGGAAGAATTATGCCTTGAATATTAACAAGTGTATCCCTTATCCTAGCTTCTTCCCTTCGCAATTCTGCCTGCATATCAGTTAGAAATCTGATATTTATAGTGAGAAGAACTATAACTTAGGTCAAGTTGGAACTGTTGTCCTCTTGCCTTTAGATATTCATCAATCTTGGAGAGCTTGCCTTTAATTTCTTGAGTGAAAATTGATGTGTCATAGAGTTTATCGAATAAAGAAGTTACATTGTTGGTAGAGATCTCCAATGAGCCTAGAATAGTAGACAAGTCCACTTGATGTATTGCAATCTTATGTGCTACCAGCTCCAATACTTATTTCTCAAATTTCTTCTATACTCTCTACAAAAATTTCTCTTCTCCATTCAAATCTTCGTTGAATTTTTGGACTACTTTAGCTAATTGAGCCAAAATTGGTTGAGAACTATCAACCTCAGTGCCAAGTGCCTCTGGAAGAATGTTCTTTGATCTTCAAGTACTTGAAATTATTTTTTTCTTTCCTCTCTAAGCCACTGTTTCTTTGCCTTCTTTTGTACAAGCTCCCTAATTATATGCATTTGATCAGGATTCAGATTGGAGATATCCAAATTTGGGATAACTATATCCTCATCAAGATCAATGTCTTCTTCCTTTTCTTTTCCTTTTCTAAAAACCTTTTTACTTGATTGAGGCTTGCTCTCAACTGTCTTAGTACTTATTATTTGCATACTTAGAATGGAAAAAATGGTAGAAATAGTAGGACTGGCAGAAAAAGTAGATATTGCACTTATTGAAAAAATACCTTGTGCAACCAAAACTGATGGTGGATTGAAATGTCCCTTTTCTAATTTTATATGATATTTCAAGCCTCTAATCAAATATTTAAGATCAAACAACCAATATTTCAAAGATCCACCAATTTCTCAATAAACCCCAAATCGGGTATGCCGAAAATAGTGCCAAAAACTTCACAGCTTCACATATTATTAATAAATATGAAAGTGGACATTTTTATAGAAATTTCAGCAGCATAAAAACCTAAAAAATGACATTTTCAGATCTATATAAAATTTACACAACAGCTCGCAAATGGAGGACAAAAACAATGCTCATCAAGCTCCCGAAAACAACACAAAATAGCCGAAAACACCACAAAAGCACTGATAATCTATCACAGAAGTATAATCATGACCAAATACATATATTCAGCTCTATTTTAACATCTAAAAGTATTAAATACAATAGTAACCCAAACTGATATGAAATACTCAACTGGAAACACCAAACTCTTACAAAAAACACACCCGAAAACTCACAAATCTGCACTGTTCAGCACAAAGGCAAACTCTGCATGAGCATGCACATGGAATGGATTCAAAATCCCATCCTTAGCCTTCCTATAAACCTACAAACTCCCATTCTTGGGTCTCCTTCTCCACAGGTTTGGCAGCCTCTGAAGAACAACAAAGCAATGCGCAAAAATCAAGTTCTAGAATCAGCCCAAAATGCCTCCAAGCCCCTTAAAAGAGGGCATAACCCTAACTCACATCCAAGAGGGGTTAATAAAACATATTTTAATAATAATTTTCATTTATTAGTCCATTAGCTTCCAAAGATTATCTCCTTTTTTTGAAACTTCACCTTTTTGGGCCTCCCTGCCTTAGCAAAGATTATTATTTTTAATTATTTGAAAAGGGGACATGACAAGTCCTCCCCTTCTAAATATTGCTTGTCCTCAAGCAATGGCTGAACAATAGACCAATCAATCCACCTGGATCCCAAATGTAGTCATGAACTATACTATTGTCAATTAACATAGGCTCTTGTAATATCCTCTGTAATATTACCAAGAGGAATCCATAATCAAACTGACAATTGTACTGCTCAACCAAACTCCAAAGTCACAACTTCCACTGTCAAAAATCCATGAGACACAAACTCTTAGAACATCAAAACTCAAGTAAAGTGGACAAATCAAATTCCCAACATAGTAAATACCATCAACGCATCCCACTGGCCTATACAGAATGTACAATCCAACTCTGCAATAATGGTGAATGCTCCTGAATGAAACTATACCAAGTATGGAGAATCTACACTTTGTACAACTCTTGCAGTCAACACAACTCTATAGATCACTGGCCACTATCTCATAACCATAACTCCCATGCACCCCTGATGGTGAAAAGCCATCACAAGATAAACAGCAAGAAATGGAACCCAAACCAAGTTTGTCTGCCATCAACTCCTCAGCACAAGGATCAAATGCTAACTGATGTACATACCTTGCAATATAATTTTGATAAAAAAAAACCAACCTCAGTCAACAGCTCAGCATGAACAAGTGATACAACCCACTGTGACTGATCACCAGCTAAGTCAGGAGATGTCATAGCCAAAGGAGTAGAATCAATAACAACACCCGCTGAAGCATCACTCCAAAACTCCTGCTCTAAGTCACGTATTATCAAGCTGTCAACTGCAGGACCTATTGCCATGTCATGCCCATCACAACTCTCATCCCAAGGCATCAAACTATCCCATAACTGATGATAAGCACTAGGAACCAAAGTACATCTCTGTATCATCATCTCATCAACATGGTCATCAAAGGTGAATTGATGAGCATGCCTCACAATGTAATGTTGATAGAATGCGCCAATCTCAGTTAGTGGCTCAGACTGCAATCTAGATGTAACTAACTGCAATTGATCACTAACTGATCTGGTGGATATTTTCAGTGAAAATTGAAGTGTCTTCAAATCTCCAATTTTTTTGCACCATCAGAAAGATCTCAGCATCCTGATTCCAATGCAACTTGAATGGAGTGAAAAGGATTCTGTTTGTGCAAGTTATGTTTGGTCAAAGTTTGGTCAAATTGAGACTAGAGGCCATAAAAGGGTGAAAAAGTAATCATCTCAAAAGTATTTGACCATGGATTTCAAATGAAAGAGCTCGTCAAAAGCTTTCCAATGGCGTTCATTTCATCAAGAACGGAGATTGGATGTAAAAGTTATGATGGTTTCAAATTCAGGAAAAAGTATGGATTTTGATGATGTCATCATGACATCACAAAATCATAAAGAGAGGGAAAAAATTCAAATTCAAATTCAAATGGTTATTTAATTCGAATTAAAAGAAATGAGATAATGGGAGTTGAACTCCTAACCATTGGCCTCCTAAAATTAAGGCCAACCAATGGCTATTTATGGTACATGTAATATTAGGGGAAGAGTTGTTATCTATGCATAACAGATCCGCCCAATCTTATCTAAATAAGGGTATTTGTTGAAAACAAACCCTTAATTTTGGTATGAGATCATAACAAAATAATGGTAAAAGGGACAAATTCGAAAATATGTAATCAAAATAGGGGATTATGTTGTTAATTGTTTTAGCCCATTTTTGGCTAAATTTGATGTATAAAATGGGGGTAGTAGGCTTTGGAAAGGCATGCAGGTGGTGAGAACAGGAGAATATTTTAAGAAATTTTTGAAGACTATTCTGCACGTCGAGGGCATGTTATGTTGATGTGTTTAAGGGAATAAGTCTTGGTGCATTTGTAATTGATTTTGGAGAATAATCGGATCAGTCGTACTCTATTGGAGCCGACCCAGAGACATAGTCACATTTGTGGCGAACTCTGAAATCAAACTTTGTTTGCACTCTCTATCTTCTTCTCTCTCAATTCTGTTTATTTTATCTTAAATTCTTAAGTTTTGATGCATAATTTCATTTATGTATGCATGTAATAAGACTTCCGCTAAAGTTTGATTTTATTTAAGCATTCAATACTACAATTAGTCTAGATCTATTCATCAGATCAAGTGGTATCAGAGCCTAGTTGACTATTATTGCAGTTGTTTTATTTTGAACGCTAACAAGGTCTAGGATTTAGAAGGGTGAAGGCAAGCTTGAAGAATTTAATCTTGAGATCGGGAAGCGAAGAACTTTTCCAAAGATGTTTATTTTTGGAATGGAGGTTCCTGATGAGATCAGTGAGAAGGAATTCCGAAGAGCATTCCTCGAGATGAAGGCTAAGGTGGACATTCTTTTTCAGGAGAGACAAGAGCGGAAAGAATGTGAAGACAAGAAAGGGAAACATCATGGAGATGGTGACAAGAAACCAGATCCACCCTCTTCTTCTTCTCCTCCCTCTTCTCCTTCTTCTCCATCTTCTCCTCATTCTACTTCTTCTAATCTATTTAAGGGTGGATATAAGCCTAAGATCAAATTGGATGTAAAATTTGACTTGCCTAAGTATTGTGGTGAACTTGATGCTGAAAATTTGGATGATTGGATTCAGTAAGTAGAAGTCTACTGTAGAGTCTAGAACCTATTAGATGATATTGATAGGATTCAATTAGCTACTCTTCAGGTAGGAGGTACAGCTTTAACCTAGTGGGAGAGTAAGACTAAGGCAGAAGTTTCACGGCAAGGTAGAGTCAGTTTAACTTGGGCAGAGTTTGTTAATGCTCTTAAGAAGCAATTTTATCCCCTAGGACATATGCAATAGTTAATGATGGACTGGCAAATGTTTAGGCAAGGGAAAGGTCAAATTGTCTAAGAGTACAACCCTGAATTTAGGAAAAGGGCTATTGCTTTGAATGTTCCTTTGTACACCCAGGATACTTTGTTAAAGTACATAGGAGGTCTTCATTCCTACCTTAGACATTCTATTTTGGTATTAAACCCTTGTAATTTGGATGAAGTGTCAATTCAAGCTACACACTTAGAGTCAAGGGGTAAAGGATCTTTTATTGATAAGTTTGATAATGATAACTCTGTAAAAAAATCTTCTAAGAATGCAAAGACAGAGAAAGGAAAGAAGGTAGCTACAGTCAAGAAGGATGAGAAGCTTTCTTGCACTCATTGTGACAGGAAGGGTCATGATGAAGAACATTGTTGAAAGTTGCATCCCAAATTAAAGCCTAAGTGGGCTCAAAGACAGGACCAGCAACAAAAAGGTAAGGAGAAAGCCACAAATGTTGTTATGGATCTTGGTTTAGATTTAGATGATGAGACTAAGATAACAGCTATGGGTGTAAAAGGTAAAGCTCCTACCTCTGGTGTTTCTATTCATAGTTGCGCTTCCTCATCTAAAGTTAATGATTTCCCTGAAGAGAAGAAAAGGAATGAATTGTTTCATTTAAGGGTTGTTGCTAAGAACACTAAAATTGATGCACTCATAGATAGTGGTTCTCAAGTGAACTTGATTTCTAAAAATATTGTAAGAAACTTGGGATTGAAAACTACAGTACATAAGAAACCTTATCCACTAGGTTGGATTTGTGAAAATGATAAGTTGCAAGTAACAAGACAATGCACCTTAAGATTCACAATCACTAGTAAATTTGTGAATGAAGTACAATTTGATGTGGTTCCACTAGATATATGTGGGATAGTTCTTGGTAGCCCTTATCTTTATGATAGAAAAGCAATTTTCTACAGGGAAAAGAATCATTATCACTTGTTTAAATATGGCATTCAATATATTGTACATTCTCACAGGATTAAGACTGATCGTTCTTTTGCAAACACAGGGTAGTTAAAGAGGGTAATTAATGCAAGTAAAGAGTTAACTCTTATGTCTATTAGTACAGGTGGTTCTACACTTGAACTTGGAGTAGCTAACCAGGGTCAGATGTTGCAGGATGCACCCGCAGTACAGCATGAGGGAATGATGATTGAAAGCATTGATGGTTCCTTGGGTAAAAATGTTCCTGTTATGAAGGATCGATATGTTGTTGACTTATTCTCTTTCATTTCTGCATTATTGTTCAGCTTGATGCTAGTCAATGTTTGTTGGTTAGTGGCTACAACAACTGATGTAGATGCTTATGGAAGTGATAGAATAATGTTTATGATCAACAATGTTGTTGCAGTCTTTATTGTGCTTGTGAGCCAGGTATTCAGATGTATAGATGATACAGGACAAGTGGGGAGGCCAAGTCCTCACTTTATGTCAGAGTAAATGTCACTTTTGGAGGTCCAAAAGGTCTTCAGTGGGGAGACCTGATCCGGTAGACATTTTCAGTGAAAATTGAAGTGTCTTCAAATCTCCAATCTTTTCACACCATCAGAAAGATCTCAACATCCTGATTCCAATGCAACTTGAACAGAGTGAAAAGGATTCTGTTCGTGCAAGTTATGTTTGGTCAAAGTTTGGTGAAATTGAGACTAGAGGCCGTAAAAGGGTGAAAAAGTAATCATCTCAAAAGTATTTGACCATGGATTTCAAATGAAAGAGCTCGTCAAAAGCTTTCCAATGGCGTTCATTTCATCAAGAACGGAGATTGGATGTAAAAGTTATGATGGTTTCAAATTCAGGAAAAAGTATGGATTTTGATGATGTCATCATGACATCACAAAATCATAAAGAGAGGGAAAAAATTCAAATTCAAATTAAAATGGTTATTTAATTCGAATTAAAAGAAATGAGATAATGGGAGTTGAACTCCTAACCATTGGCCTCCTAAAATTAAGGCCAACCAATGGGCTATTTATAGTACATGTAATATTAGGGGAAGAGTTGTTATCTATGCATAACAGATCTGCCCAATCTTATCTAAATAAGGGTATTTGTTGAAAACAAACCTTTAATTTTGGTATGAGATCATAACAAAATAATGGTAAAAGGGACAAATTTGAAAATATGTAATCAAAATAGGGGATTATGTTGTTAATTGTTTTAGCCCATTTTTGGCTAAATTTGATGTATAAAATGGGGGTAGTAGGCTTTGGAAAGGCATGCAGGTGGTGAGAACAGGAGAATGTTTTAAGAGATTTTTGAAGACTATTCTGCACATTGAGGGCATTTTATGCTGATGTGTTTAAGGGAATAAGTCTTGGTGCATTTGTAATTGATTTTGGAGAATAATCAGATCGGTCGTACTCTATTGTAGCCGACTCAGAGACGTAGTCATATTTGTGGCAAACTTCGAAATCAAACTTTGTTTGCACTCTCTATCTTCTTCTCTCTCAATTTTGTTTATTTTACCTTAAATTCTTAAGTTTTGATGCATAATTTCATTTATGTATGCATGTAATAAGACTTCTGCTAAAATTTGATTTTATTTAAGCATTCAATACTACAATTAGTCTAGATCCATTCATCAGATCACTAACCAAGTTGGAACTGACTACTACCTCTGAAGACATCGCCAAGGGAGTAGTATTACTAGTAGGAACCATGCCAACTGTCGGCTCACCAACATCACACATGGTCTTTGATACATCATCTCTTGTCTTTGTGCCATTAGTACTAGAGGTCACCACCATGTCAGGCATACCACAACAATCTGTTGCAGCACCCGACTCAATTGAACTTGACTCTAGTGGCGACAAACCTGATATGCCAATGTTAGTATCAAGGATGGATGCATCCCCATGTCCACTATCTTTGACAATCTCGACCATGGACATCCTCGGATCACCAGACACCATAGCTTGTGACTGTATAGAATCTGGTAAAGACTGTAGTTTCTCTAACTCCATGGTCACCTTAGCCAAATGAAACTATGACTCCTTGAAAGCCAATTGTGTACTCTCAAGAATCTCAGAAGTAACCTCAAGCTGCTGAGTAAGCTCACTCACCTCATCTTCCTTGGCCAACAATGCATCGTATGATGTACTGCCCCACTCCATAAGATAATCTCTATCAGCTACCAACTACATATAATCCTATCTCAGAATCTAGATAGCCTCCCATAAAGAGTGGAACTCTGTCAAGGAAAGATAATTGCCTCCCTGCTCATCACTTGTAGGAGAACCCCATCCATAAACTGCTAACAACTGATGAGCAGCATCAAAATGTTAGCAAGCAATAGCAATGTCTTGCTCACTAACTCTCAATGGATTAGACACATGATGGCACTGGCTAGACTGTCTCCTACAAATGTCCTCTGATGCACTATCTAAAGGAGTGTCCTCAAAGTTACTAGTCGCTAGAGTATTACCATCCATATCTTGTGAATCAACTCCAAAGCTCATATCAACATATAGAGTATCAAAAAATGTAGCACTGATGTCTAACTCCTATGTACCAAAAGAAATTGCCAAGGAAACTAAGTCTTCAAAAATACCCACTGCACCTGGATGTCATCAATGCCATTATGATCTTGGGACTCATCTGTACACACTGCCAAATATGAAAGATCATCAACACATTCCAAAAAGTATGGTCGACTGGATATATGAACAAAGCCCAACACCGGTGTATAAAAACTAATACCAGCATCGGACAAGCTGCTGGTACAAGAAAAGACAACACCATGCAATATGCTAATCAAATCCATGATAGCACCCAAACAAACACTGCTACCAAAAAGTGTTAAAGATCTCCAGTCAACTGAATCCAAAATGCCAATATAACAATCTCGAGTCCATATCTGTAAACTAGAATCAGCTGGTAACTCAAGAAAACTCCTCACCTGAGTAATATGACCAATACCAACTAACTCCACATACCTATCATGATGAGATAATAAATTCACAATATTGTCTTTGTTCACTTTCAGCCGGCTGGAAAAATCATGTGAAGTACTACCAGCCTCAACCTCATGTGTCGAAGCATCTAACTGTGCCTGGTACTCTTTCTCAGCAAAGTCATGAATGCTCAATGTCTACTCATCTCTACAAGTATCTCACCATCATGCACAAAAACATCCTCATAATCATCATCTGAACCCACTATGCTATAGTCACTACCTGTTGTAACTATACCATCCTGGATACCTGTGACATCACCCTTTGACGACATGTATACAATTGTCTCAATTTGAGTATCAAGTTGACCATTACTATCAATCTGTGTAATATCCTTTCTCACTACCTCCTGTGGCAGAGTAGAATTTGAGACCTCAACCTGGCTATAAGCTAGTTTCTCAAACTCCTCATGCAAGTTTTTGGTAATTATGTCATCTGCCCTGTGAGAAAATTTGCCAAATAGAAATCCAGTCAACTTATCCACCTTAGCTGGGTTGGACAACATGTCATTCATTATATGGTGGTGCTCAACCAACTATTGAGACATGTCATGGCTTATTTTCTTAAGTTTATCTTGAATGTCTAAATAACCATCCTTTCTACTGTTCTGACTCTGGATATCAATTGTCCAAGATCATGTCCTCTGAGACTCTGTACTATACCTGTCCATTCTGGATAAAGTAGAGTATAACCCCAATAGGTTATAACTTCTTCAAACACCAAGAACTAACATGCAATTGATTAAAAGTAGCATGAAACCATAGATTTTGACATGCAGCTGATTAGAAGCAACATGCAACCAGCAAATTCACCAAGAACTAACATGCAAATGATTAGAAGTAGCATGCAACCATAAATTTTGACATGCAAGATTTGAGTAGTTGTCAAAACTGACATGCAAACTTCTACAAACCCTCAAGCTGGCAAGATCATAGCTCTGATACCACTGAAATGTCCCTTTTCTGATTTTATATGATATTTCAAGCCTCTAATAAGATCTCTAAGATCAAACAACCAATATTTCAAAGACCCACCAATTTCTCAATAAACCCCAAATCAGGTATGCCGAAAATAGTGCCAAAAACCTCACAACTTCACATATTGTTAATAAATCTGAAAGTGGACATTTTTATTGAAATTTCAGTAGCATAACAACCTAAAAAATGACATTTTCAGATCTGTATAACATTTACACAACAGCTCCCAAATGGAGGACAAAAACAATGCTCATCAAGCTCCCGAAAACAACACAAAATAGCCAGAAACACTACAAAAGCACTGATAATCTATCACGGAAGTATAATTACGACCAAATACATATATTTAGCTCTATTTTAACATCTAAAAGCCTGAAATACAATAGCAACCCAAACTGATATGAAATACTCAACTGGAAACACCAAACTCTTACAAAAAACACACCCAAAAACACACAAATCTGCACTGTTCAGCACAAAGGAAAACTCCGCATGAGCATGCACATGGAATGGATTCAAAATCCTAGCCTTAGCCTTCCTAGAAACCTGCAAACTCCCATTCTTGGGTCTCCTTCTCCACAAGTTTGGCAGCCTTTGAAGAATAATAAAGCAATGTTCAAAAATCAAGTTCTAGAATTAGCCCAAAATGCCTCCAAACCCCTTAAAAGAGGGCATAACCCTAACTCACATCCAAGAGGGGTTAATAAAACATATTTTAATAATAATTTTCATTTATTAGTCCATTAGCTTCCAAAGATTATCCCATTTTTCCGAAACTTCACTTTTTGGGCCTGCCTGCCTTAGCAAAGACTATTATTTTTAATTATTTGAAAAGGGGACATGACATGGAGGAAGTACTAATTGTTTGGCAGATGAAGTGCTTATCACTTCTGTTAAATAAATACTGAGTTGGATAGGTGCATGCTTATATTTTTAGTGTTTGACACAACCAACTTGCCAATAGCTTTCTCTAAGCTCAATGTCTTCAATGTTTCTCTTGAAGAATGAAGAAGTGAGGCTATGACTATGATTGCAATCTTCTCAGGGTTGGTTTCCTCAATGTTCTAAACCTCAAGGAGATCTTCCATAGGAGCTTCCTTTTACTTTTCCTCATCATCTATATTGTCATAATGTGTTACTTCATCATCAATTTCCTATTCTTTGTCATTTCCATCATCATCATCATCCTTGTCAAATTGACATGAACAATAAAATCACTCTATTTGTGAAGATTATTGATGTTTCTCCATGTGTTGGTGGTATTCCTTACCACAAGTTCAATTTCATTGATTAATATTAGATGAGTGTTGAATCTCAAGGTAAACTTTTCTTCATTATGCTTTATAGATTCTTTGACTTCTTTATCACTAGGACTTCGCATGAGTTTCCTTAGAGTCTGCTCATAAATGTCTTTAGTAGTTTCCCTTGCATTCTCCCATCTTGGCTTAATTTTCTCCATTAATTCGTTGGGAATCTATTGTGCAAGTTGATTTGAAGAGTATTTCCATTTTCCCAACTTTGACATGACCATGTCTTCAACATGTTTTTGATTAGATAAACAAGTTTTACAGGGATCTTGAAAAATAGTAGTAAAAACATAAAAGGCTGATAATAAGCATGAAAGCCTAGCCAAAAAAGTATAAGTTTAGAGGCTTTGACATGACCATGTCTTCAACTTGTTGCTTCTCCTCTATAGTTCTGGTTTCATACCTTAGTGCTTTGAAATTTGTTATTCCAACTCTAGAATCTATTTCTTTCAATGTTTCTTGGAAGGTGAGTGTAGGATTTTTGAATATTATATTCTCTGCTTCATCATCCAACTTTAGTTTATTTCTAGATGTCCTCCTTGTAAACATTGCAGTAGATGTCTTTGTAGGTTTGGTTATAATAACCTTACCTTTCTTCTTTATAGGCTCTTCTTCTTTTGCATCATCATCTTCTATGCCATCTCCTTTTCCTTTAGTGAATAGGAGAGTAGAGCTAGTTTTTTTAAATTTTGTTATTCTTTTCTTTCCTTTTTTGATTTCCTAAGGGAGCTTTATCTCAAGTTCAATTCTAGCCTTTGCTTCTTCATATGTGCCAAAATATGTAACTTTTGAATCAACTAGCTCATATAACAATGCTTCAATAATGTCTTTGGTTTCATCTATATTAACCTCATAACCTATAGGTTTGACCCATAAAATTCTTGGTCTAACTACTTGTATATACACTTTATCACAATCAACCATGAAACAAATAGTATCTTTGTAATCTTCAACAAGTTTCTTAGGTATCCAAAATTTGTTATTCATCTTGTTCTTAACTGCATAAAAATAGTTTTCCATGATACTAACATAGTTTTCTCCCACTTCTACTATATAAACATTGATTTGATAAAGAATAGGTACATCTTCCATACAACTATACCTTTTGATGGGAAGAAATTTTGCACAAAGAAAAATAAACAAGTCAAGAGTGAACCAAAATTACAAGGGTTATTATTTGAAGCTCTTATGCTTTCCATATTCTTATTGAACTAATTTAACATCAACTTGACAAGGTCAAATGACATATTGTTCTTGACCACTTTGAATGCAAGATTCATAGCTTCATAGAATAGACTATTTAGACAACTAAAGATGTAAATCTTATGTGCAATCACATGAATATCAAACTTCAACTCCATATCAGTAACACAACTAATCTTTATACCCCTTCCATCCCATTTGGCTAGGTTTTTCTTCTCCAGGTCTACCCAACTTAGGGTTTTAGTCATTTTTATTCTTTGCCAGCATTGGAAACCTTGTGATCCTATGCATCATCTTCTTTGTTATTACAATATGTTTTTCCAATCCTAACCACCCATTATGTGCATGGTTGAGGTTAAATCTTATCCATTTAATCTAAAAATCTTGAGACATGTGTGGAATGTGAGTCAAACCCTTTACTTCCAAATGTTGATGCTCTGATTTCAACACACCATTTACACATAGCTTGTTCAATGATTCATCCATCTCCAAAGTTCCTATATCTTACATTGAACATCAAAAATGTGAAAAAATATCATTTATCAAAAGTACCTTCAATGGAATCTACGATTGTGCACCAATGGGATCAAGGGTTTTTGCAACTATTGGACTAAGCTTGAAATTATGTTTCTTTCATTCAATGCCTCATACCAACATCTCTGACCCTTTCTTTGTCTTATTGCTGGAGGATGCCATTACTTGGTAGGGTTTCTAAAAACATGGAAATCTTCAATAGTAAATCACATAGATCACTCAGATGTGCTCAATTCACTTTGTACAAATAACTCTTGAAAATTTGTGATGACAAATGACTTCAATTTTTTCCATTTTTAGAAAATTCAACTTTCAATCGCCATAAATGCATGGTACAATCATTTTCTCAATGACGGTCTATCTTCCACTTGGCTTGCATTGATTTCTCAATACATTCATCCATGACTCGATGTCCACACAATAGTTTAATAACTCCCAACCTTACTCAGTAGGGTCTTACAACTTGACTTCACTTAGCAATACCTTGAATTTTTTTAATTGCTCGATCCCTTTGCATCTTGAATGCTGATTTTGATCTTTCCTTTTTGCTAACTAGAATTGATGTAATATTTCTACTTCAAAATCCTAGTTTCAATTCTCCTTCTGGGATATCAAGTGGAAATGCTTGAGCCACCCAATTCTTGAGTGACATGTTCTTCACTACTCGGACTTGCATTCTTAGTAGATTTGGGAATCCATTGCTATCTCATCTTCTTTCTGATGTTATCAGCCTTAGGCTTTGTTTTCATCTTCAATTCTTCCAATATTCATATAGTTCTTGGCAAGGTGTCCAAGTTTTGTAAAAATAAAAAATCTCCTAGTGGTGTCTCTTGTCCTCATGTGATGTTTTACACAATTTATTCCAATGTGTCCAAATTTTCTACAATAATGACATCTACACCAAGTTTTTTAGTCCCAACCAAATATAGCTTTTACAATTTATTTTTTTGGATTCAATATCTTTGTTTTGCATTCTAAAGATTTGTGCCCATGCTTCTTGCATTTGTGACATTTGCCCTCAAATTTTGGTTTCTCTTTGCATTCATCAACTCTATTACCATGTTGATTACAATTGTAGCATTTTCAATTGAATTTAGCTTTTCCATTTCTCCAACATCTATTTCATGTATGACCTATCTTACAATAGTAATTTCAAGTAGGTCTGTGATTCTTTTGAGTTCCTTGCTTGGATGATTCACCTTCTTCTTTTATATATGATTCCTTCTTGTCCTTTCTATTTGCAATGGCTTTGCTCATTCAATTAATTCATGTCTACTTGAGATTTCATCATCCTCTTACTATTTTTCTTTTGAGTGTTTAGATCATTCTCTAATCTTAGATTCATTATTTCTTCATTTGCATTGGTAAGTTGATTAATGAAGTCTGCCTGTTGAAGGGATAGATGTTGAATTTCATAGTTCTTTCCTTCTATTTCTTCTTTTATTTTGTTTTTCTCTTCCATGACTTCACACAATCTCATTGACTAAATTTCTTGTTCTCTTTTTAGCTTTCTAACTTCTTCTTAAAGGTTATCATTCTTTTCTAATAGTTCCCTGATTACTTCATTTGCTTCATCTAAATTGCTTTCTGAATGGATGTCTTCAATTTTTCATTCATTGGAATTGCAAGATCTTTTCTTCTTTTCAACAATTGTGAGAGTTTCTCTTTTGCTTTCATGAGTTTCGCAATGGCCAATTTCAAATCTAGCTTTTCATTATCAATAGCCTTATAAGGTCTGAATACCTTCATTGCCTTTAATCTATGCTCAAGCTATTAAACTTATCTATGAGAACCATAAACCTCTAATACCAATTATTGGAAATCTATATAATAGGCTAATTTATTAACAGGGGAGGATTGAATTAGTAACCAATAAAAATTAATCTTTATTTACCATTTAATCCTTCACATGTATTCTGATCTAATTGCATGCATAAAAAAATGAGACCATTAAAACATTCATAACAGTTTAACACACAATATAGTGACCCAGAAACCTTCCAAATAGAAAGATAAACTGGGGTGGGGATGATACCCACAATATTTAGTATTGTTGTATAAAATTGGCTTGTTAAGGCTTACAATGATCACTTCTAATGATCTTCCCTATTAGGAGTAATAAGGACTACAAGGTCCACCTTGCAAAAGAATTTACAAACATACAATAAAGTATGCATTCAGTAAAGAGATTTATAAAAGACCATGAGGTCTACCTTGTGAAAGGAATTAATTGTTCCACCTATTAGGATGAACCAGTGGCTAATCTCTGATCTACAATTTGGTTTATTGAATGAGATTCCTTTGAGTGTAATAATCACCTTGCTACGATAGATAAATTTTTACTACTCCTTGTACTATTGTATCCTTTTACTTTGCATTTATACTCTTTATATTATTACTCACACATTACATTGGATGTAATATAATACATTACATATATAATGATCCAATTTACAAATCAACAAAGTCAACTACAATACAAGTTTACACAAAATATACATAGTCAGCCCAACAACAGGAACTCAGGTTCTCAAGACTGTCTCAGTGAGGATATGATACTCGAAATGCACTATCAATGCTTGGCATTGTCATGCACTTAGTAAACATAGAAGCTTGATCCATACTGATCACTTCTGAGTAGTCTAAACTCGGTTTGTGGTGGTGACTCAATGAATACTATGAAACTCAATGTATAAACTAAATCACTTGATTCACAGTACATAGATCGGTCGATGCTATCACTACGAGCTCAATATAAACTAAATCAATTGGTTAACACTGAGTAGCTTGGTCAACACTAGATTCACATCACTATAACTACAAATTTGGTAACCACTATAGAACTTGTTTTGCATTGAGAAAATCAGTAAAAAATTAGAAGCTCAGTTTGCAATGATAACCACCAACCTGGTAGAAACTGCTTGGTGCAAACTGAATACTATCCCAATGAAGGGTGCTCCCCTTAATACCATAAATACATAACAAAAAGAAAGAAATAAAAAATGTGAGAACAAAATATGGACTTCTTATTTGTGCCATAACTGCAGAATTACATAATTCACAAGTACAATATAATAACCAACATGGGCACCTTCACTATATAGTAATCTATGAGACTAAGTTGCAAACTACAACCTAGAGTTGTTCTATGCAATGTTCTAGCCTTTCTTAAATAGCAAATTTTATGCTGCCCAAGAAGGTTCTAGATAATGAAACTTAATACCTAGGGCTAACAGACCCTAACAATATATATAAAGTTGGCTAATTACATCTTTAACAATTATTTTAGATATTTTGGTTAGCCCAATTTTGGAAAGCCATAATACTAAAACCTTTACTCCAATTGGCTATTATAACTACTTTTCAAAAATTCTAACTCTTGATCTATGGGCTCAGAACTATGCAAGTGCCCTCCACTCGAGTTTTCAAACCTCATTTGAGCAATCTAAGGCCTCCAAGAGTGAGCCTAAAGATTTTTTTACATAAGTTTCCACTAAAAATTTGCAATAACTTCTCTAATATGTAAGCTAGATCAATGAGATTTTTATGGTAGGCTTATAACTCTAAAATGAATCTTCCTATAGAAAATGAGAACATTTCAAGCTCATATGAAAAACTTACTAAAAATAGCAAGTTCCCATAAATAGTAACCACCCTATCTACTAATCCTTATTACAATAGAAAAAACTAAAAAGAATTTTTTTTTTGGGTGATGCAAGATTTCTCTTACACCTAGGATCCTCTTGCATCAAATACCTAGGCTAATTTGAGATGTGATCCTATCGCATCTTAAGTTTTTAGAAGAAAACCAAGATGGTTAACCTCCTCCATTGCTAGCGATGATGAATCCTCTACTAGCCTCTCTTTCCATTTGACTAGGTATTCTTCATAAGTTATGTCCCTTGTACTTTTACCAACATGACTATCTAGTATCTCCTCAATCGCCTTTGTAGCCAAACTGGCATTTGGAATACTCTACTATGCTTCTACAACTTCATCTCCATCACCTCCTTCATAATACTCTATCAAATTTGAAATGTTAAATATTGGTGAAATATTGGACTCAATAGGCAACTCCACTTCATAAAAATTTCTAGAATCATGCATTTTCACTATCTTGCACAGTCCAAACTTCTTCATCTTTAGCTTATTATATGTACCCACTAGAAAATGCTCCTTTCTCAAATGAACCATGACTTCATCTCCAATCTAAAATTATTTATACCTATTTTTCACATTTTCCTTAGCCTTATACTATGTATTTATCTTTATGATGTGCTTCCTCAGCTCTTGATGGATAGTCTTCAAATGTTTAGAATATTCTTCTGCTTCAACACTACTTATCTCTCATTTATCCAACTACCTCAATTTGAAAGCATTTTTGGGACTACTCCCATATACAATTTGGAATGGTGATTTACTAGTACTCTTGTTGATAGAATTATTATATGTAGATTTTTCCTATGGTAAAATCATATCCCATCCTTTAGGTTTGTCTCCAACCAAGCATCATAGTAAGTTTCCCAAACTATGATTCACAACTTTTGTGTGTCCATCAATTTGTGGATGATGTGATGAACTAAACTTCAAATCTGTCTTCAACTTCTTCTACAATGTATGCCAGAAGTACCCAACAAATTTAGTATCTCAATATGAAATTATACTCTTTGGCAAACCATGCAGTCTTACCACTTCTCTGAAAAATAATTTTGCTACATGAACAACATCACTAGTCTTCTTGCAAGGAATGAAATGTGCCATCTTTGAAAATTTTCCAACCACCAAAAAAATAGAATCATGCCCTTTTTGTGTCCTCAATAATCCATGAACAAAATTCATGCTAACATTCTCCCATAACTTCTCTGGTACAGGTAATGGTTGATACAATCTTATATTTTTCTTCACTCCTTTCACTATCTGACATACTATACAACTTTGTACAAACCTCATCAGATATAGCTGCAACTATAGCCAATAATAATTCTCAGCAACCAAAGGTATGCTTCTGCAAAGATGTCTAGCCAATCCTATACTATTCTTCTCCTTGATGGTAATCCCTCTCACAGAACTTTTAGGAATGCACAACTAGCTTCCTTTGAACAACATACTATCTTGGATCATGAAATCCAACCACTTTTTCCTATCAAGTGCAACAAGATCTGTACAATCCGTCCATGCTTTACCAAAATCAAGATTATCTGGATATAAAGTATTGAGTTCCTTGAACCCAACCACCTCTATCTACATTTCTATTAGCAAAAGTTGTCTTCTACTAAGAGCATATGCAACTCTATTAGACTTCTCACTCCTATATGTCAAATTTTCTTTATAAATTTACAAAAACTCAACCCACTTCAAATGCCTTTGGTTCAATTTTCCTTGACTATTTAAATATTGTAAAGCTTAATGATCAGTATAGAAAACAAAATCCTTAGGAAGAAGATAGTGTCTCCAATTCTTCAATGCTTGAACTATAGTATAAAATTCCTAATCATAAAAAAATAATTTTTTTGGGTATGTGCAGGATCATGGTGTGCTAAAAAGTGGTGATGTGAAAAAAAAAAGTTTGAAGATGTTTAAAAGCACTTCAAAATTAGCTTTGACTTTTTGTTCACCTATCCAGGTACCAAATCTAGAAAGTAAGGCCCAAGCCTTATCAGATATCTGATATGATATTGGATATCCGATACTTGTGGCACAAACACATTGGAGGGAAAAAGAAATTTTGGAGGGAAAATTGAATTTGTGAGTTATATTACTAATTTGAGTTTTGAAATATGTAAAGATATAATATATAATCTATAAATATATAATATGACTAATTAATAAGTTATGAATAATCTATAAATATATAATATATATTAATATACAATAATATATTATGTTATTATTATTATAATCTATAAATATAATATATACATTAATATATATGAGATTATTATACTATATCATTATTAGTTTTACTATATTATTTCTATTAAAATTATTTATATGGGTCGAATGGGGTCTAAGGTCATTCGACACATTCCATGATGACATATGTCCATAGGGGTCTTAGGAGCCCTGGGGACATATTAGAATAATTTATATGGGTCGAAAGGGGTCACAGGATCATCTATGTCCCCTTTATACACATTCCATGATGACATATGTCTCTAGGGCTCCTACAACCCCTAGGGACATATTAAAATTGTTTATATGGGTCAAAGGGGGTCATAGGAAACCTATGACCACTTTCGACACATTCCATGATGACAAATGTCCATAGAGCTCTTAGGGCCCAAGGGATATATTAGAATTGTTTATATGGGTCGAAGGGGGTCATAAGACGACCTATGACAACTTTCGACACATTCCATGATGACATATGTCTCTAGGGGTCCTAGGACCATTAGCGACATATTAGAATAATTTATATGGGTTGAAGGGGGTCACAGAATGACCTATGAACCCTTTTGACACATTACATGAAAACATATGTCCCTAGGTCTCCTATGAACCTTAGGGACATATTATATTTGTTTATATGGGTTAAAGGGAGTTATAGGTCATCCTATAACCCTTTTAGAAACATTCTATGATGACATATGTCCCTAGGGGTCCTAAGACCCCTAATAAAATATTAAAATTGTTCTTATGGGTTGAAGAGGGTCATAGGATGACCTATGACACCTTTTGACACATTCTATGATGACATATGTCCCTAGGGGTCTTAGAACCAGTAGGGACATATTAGAATTGTTCATATGGGTCAAAGGGGGTCATTGATTGACCTATGAAACCCTTCGACACATTAAATGATGACATATGTCCCTAGGGGTCCTAGGACCACTAGGGACATATTAGAATCATTATTATGGGTCCAAGGGGGTCATAGGTTGACCTATGACCTCCTTCAACCCATTATATGATGACATATGTCCCTAGCGGTGCTAGGACCCCTAGAGACATATTAAAATCATTTTTATGGATGAAAGGGCATCATAGGGTGACCTATGACCTCCTTTGACACATTACATGATGACATATGTCCCTAAGGGTCCTAAGGCCCTAAGGGACATATCAGAATGCTTCATATGGTCAACCTTTCAATTCATTAAATGACAACATATGTCCCTAGGGGTCCTAGGACCCCTAGGGACATATTAGAATCGTTCTTATGGGTCAAAGGGGGTCATAAGTTGACTATGACAACCTTTGAGCCATTAGATGATGACATATGTCCCTAGAGGTCCTAGGATCCCTAGGGACATATTAGAATGCTTCATATGGGTCAAAGGGGGTCATAGGTTGACCTATGATCCCCTTCGACCAATTACATGATGACATATGTCCCTAGCAATCCAAGGACCCCTAGGGACACATTAGAATCATTCTTATGGGTCAAAGGGGGTAATAGGTTGACCTATGACCCCCTTCGACCTATTACATGATGAGATATGTCCCTAGGGGTCCTAGGACCCCTAGGGACATATTAGAATCATTTTTATGGCTCAAAGGTGGTCATAAGTTGACCTATGACACCCTTCGATCTATTACATGGTGACATATGTCCCTAGGGGTCCTAGGACCCCTAAAGACAAAGTAAAATTGTTCATATAGGTCGAAGGGGGTCATAGGTTGACCTATGACCCCCTTCGACCCATTACATGATGACATATGTCCCTGGGGGTCTTAGGACCCCTAGGAACATATTAGAATCATTCTTATAGGTAAAAGGGTGTCATAGCATGACCTATGACACCCTTTGAACCATTACATGATGACATATGTCCCTAGGGGTCATAAGACCCCTGAGGACATATTACAATCATTCATATCAGTCGAATGGGTCATTGAACCCATTAAATGATCACATTTGTCCCAAGGGGTCCTAGGACCCCTACGAACATATTAGAATCATTTTTATGGGTGCAAGGGAGTCATAGGTTAACCTATGACTCCCTTTGACCCATTACATGATGACATATGTCCCTAACAGTCCTAGGACCCCTAGGGACATATTATAATCATTCTTATGGCTCAAAGGGTGTCATAGAGTGGCCTATAACCCCCTTTGACTCATTACATGATGACATATGTCCTTAGGGGTCCTAAGGCCCCTAGGATCATATTAGAATGCTTTATATGGGTTGAAAGGGGTCATAGGTTGACCTATGACCCCCTTCGACCCATTAAATGATGGCATATGTCCGTAGGGGTTTTAGGAACCCTAGAGAAATTTTAAAATCATTCTTATGGGTCAAAGGGGGTCATAGGTTGACCTATGACCCCCATTGATCTATTAAATGATGACATATGTCCCTAGGGGTCCTAGGACCCCTAGGGACATATTAGAATCATTCATATAGGTCAAAGGGGGTCATAGGTTGACCTATGATCCCCTTCGGCCTAGAATCGTTCTTATGAGTCAAAGGTACCCATTACATGATGACATATGTCGCTAGGAGTCCTAAAAACCCTAAGGACATATTAGAATCATTCATATGGGTCTAAGGCCCTTCGACCAATTACATGGTGACATATGTCCCTAGCTGTCTTAGGACCCCTAGGGACATATTATAATCATTCTTATGGGTGAAAGGGGGTCATAGAGTGACCTACGACCCCCTTCGATGGATTACATGATGAAATATGTCCTTAGGGGTCCTATGGCCCTTAGGCACATATTAGAATCATTATAATGGGTCAAAGGGGGTCATAGGTTGACCTATGACCCCCTTCGACCCATTACATGATGACATATGTGCCTAGGGGTCCTAGGACCCCTATGGACATATTAAAATCATTCTTATGACTCAAACGGAGTCAGGGTGACCTACGACCCCCTTTGAGCCATTACATGATGACATATCTCCCTAGTGATTCTGTGACCCCTAGGGAGATATTAGAATCATTCATATGGGTCAAAGGGGGTCATAGGGTGACCTATGACCCCCTTCAACCCATTAAATGATGACATATGTCCCTAGGGGTACTACGACCCCTAAAGACCTATTAGAATCATTCTTATGGGTCCAAGACACATTACATGATGACATATGTCCCCAGGGGTCCTAGGACCCCTCGAGACATATTGGAATCATTTTTATGTATAAAATTGGGTCATACGGTAAACTATGACCTCCTTTAACCCATTAGATGATGAAACATATCCCCAGGGGTCTTAGTACCCCTAAAGACATATTAGAATCATTCATATGGGTCAAAGGGACTCATAGGTTGACCTATGACCCCCTTTGACCCATTAAATGTTGACATATGTCCCTAAGGGTCCTAGGACCCCTAGCAACATATTAGAATGGTTTACATAGGTCAAAGGGGCTCATAGGTTGACTTATGACCCCCTTTAATGCATTCATGATGGCATATGTCCTTAGGGATCTTAGGACCCTTAGGGACATATTGGAATCATTCATATAGGTCCAAGGGGGTCATAGCTTGACTTATGACCCCCTTCGATACATTAAATCATGACATATGTCCCTAGGAGTCCTAGGACCCCTAGGGACATATTAGTATCATTATTAAAGGTCGAAGGTGGTCATAGGTTGACCTATGACTCCCTTCGACCCATTAAATGATGAAGTATGTCCCTCAGGGTCCTAGGACGCCTAAAGACATATTAGAATAATTCTTATGGGTCAAAGAGGTTCATAAGCTTAACTATGACTCCCTTCGACCCATTAAATGATGAACTATGTCCCTACGGGTCCTAGTACCCTTAGAGACATATTAGAATAATTCTTATAGGTCAAAGGGGGTCATAGGTTGACCTATGACCCCTTTTGACCCATTAAAAGATGACATATGACCCTAGGGGTCTTAAGATCCCTACAGGCATATTAGAAAGCTTCAGATGCATCCAAGCAGGTCATACGTTTACCTATGATCCCCTTCGACCCATTAAATACTGACATATGTCCCTAGGGGTCCTAGGACCCCTAGGGACATATTCAAATAGTTCTTATGGGTTAAAGGGGGTCATAGGGTGGCCTATGACCTCCTTCAACCCATTACATGATGACATATATCCCTAGGGGTCTTAGAACCCCTAAGGACATATTAAAATTGTTGATATGAGTCTAAGGGGGTGATAGGTTGACCTATAACCCCCTTCAACCCATTAAATGATGACATATGTCCCTAGTGGTCCTAGGACCCCTAAGGACATATTAGAATCATTCTTATGGGTCCAATTTTGTTATAGGTTTACCTATGACCCCCTTTGACCAATTGCATGATGACATGTCCCTAGTGGTCCTAGGACCCATAGGGGCATATTAGAATCATTCTTATGGGTGAAGTGACCTATGACCCCCTTCGACCCTTTACATGATGACATATTTTCCTAGGGGTCCTATGGAACTTAGGGACATAATAAATACTTCATATGGGTCAAAAGGGGTCATATGTTGACCTATAACCCCTTAGACATATTAAATGACACCATATGTCCCTAAGGGTCCTAAGACTCTTAGGGACATATTAGAATTGTTCATATGGGTCAAAGGGGGTCATAGGTTGACCTATGACCCCTTTCGATCCATTAGATGATAACATATGCCCCCAGGGGTCCTAGGACGCTTAGGAACATATTAGAATCATTCATATTGGTCAAAGGGGGTCATAGGTTGACCTATGATATCCTTCGGCCCATTACATGATGACATATGTCCCTAGGGGTCCTACGACCCCATATTAGAATCATTCTTTATGGTTCAAGGGGGTCATAAGTTGACCTATGACCAACTTCGACCTATTACATGATGACATTTGTTTATATTGGTCCTAGGACCCCTAAGGACATATTTAAATCATTCTTATGAGTCAAAGGGGGTCATAGGTCAACCTATGAGCCCTTTCGACCAATTATATGATGACATATGTCCCGAGAGTTTCAAGAACCCTTAGGGACATATTAGAATCATTCTTATGACTCCAATGGGGTCATAGATTGCCATATGACCCCCTTCGACACATTACATAATGACATATGTCCCTAGGGGTCCTAGGACCGCTACAGATATATTAGAATCTTTTTTATGGGTCGAACAAGGTCATAGGGTGACTTATGACCCCCTTCGAACAATTACATGATAACATATGTCCCTAGGGGTCTTAGGACCCCTAGGAAAATATTAGAATCTTTCATATGAGTCAAACGGGGTCATAGGTTGACCTATGAACCCTTTCAACCATTTAAATGATGACATATGTCCCTAAGGGTCCTAGGACCCCTAGGGACATATTAGAATCATTTTTATGAGTCAAAGGATGTCACAGGTTGATCTATGACCCCCCTTCCACCTATTACATGATGACATATGTCCCTATGTGTCCTAAGACCCTTAAGAAAATATTAAAATCATTATTATTGTTGTAAGGAGGTCATAGGTTGACCTACGATGCCATTCGACCCATTACATGATGACATATGTCCCTAGCGGTGCTAGGACCCCTAAGGATATATTAAAATCATTCTTATGGGTGAAAAGGCTTCACAAGGTGACCTATGACCCCCTTCGACCCATTAAATGATGACATATGTATTAGAATGATTTATATAGGTCAAAGGGGGTCATAGGTTGACCTATGACCCCTTTCAATCCATTAAATGACCACATATGTCCCTAGGGGTCCTAGGACCCCTAGGGACATATTAGAATCATTCATATAGGTCCAAGGGGGTCATAGGTTGACTTATGACCCTGTTTGACTCATTAAATCATGAAATATGTCCCTAGGGGTCTTAAGACCTCTAGGGACATATTAGTATCATTATTATGGGTCAAAGGGGGTCATAGGTTGACCTATGACTCCCTTCGACCCATTAAATGATAAGTATGTCCCTAAGGGTCCTATAATCTCTAGAGACATATTAGAATAATTCTTATGGGTCAAAGGGGTTCATAGGTTTAACTATGACTCCTTTTGACCAATTAAATGACAAACTATGTCCCTAGGGGTCCTAGTACCCTTAGAGACATATTAGAATAATTCCTATGGGTCAATTTGACCCATTAAATGATGACATATGTCCCTAGGGGTTCAAGGATCCCTAAGGGCATATTAGAAAGCTTCAGATGCATCCAAGGAGGTCATAAGTTTACGTATGATCCCCTTCGATCCGTTAAATGCCAACATATGTCCCTAGGGGTCCTAGGACCCCTAGGGACATATTGGAAAAGTCCTTATGGGTTAAAAGGGGTCATAGGGTGGCCTATGACCCCCTTCAACCCATTACATGATGACATATGTCCCTAGGGGTCCTAGGACCCCTAAGGACATATTAAATTTTTTGATATGGGTCTAAGGGGGTCATAGGTTGACCTATCACCCCCTTCAACCCATTAAATGATGACATATGTCCCTAGCGGTCCTAGTACCCCTAGCGACATATTAGAATTATTCTTATGGGTCCAATGTGGTCATAGGTTTACCTATGACCCCCTTCGACCAATTACATGATGACATATGTTCTTAGTGGTCCTAAGACCCCTAGGGACATATTAGAATTATTCTTATGGGTGAAGTGACCTATGACCCCCTTCGACTCTTTACATGATGACATATGTCTCTAGGGGTCCTATGAAAGCTAGGGACATATTAGAATACTTCATATAGGTCGAAGGGGTTCATATGTTGACCTATGACCCCCTTTGACACATTAAATGATGCCATATGTCTATTGGGATCGTAGGACCCCTAGGGACATATTAGAATCATTCATATGGGTCAAAGGAGTTCATAGGTTGACCTATGACCTCTTTCAATCCATTAGATGATGACATATGTCCCTAGGGCTCCTAGGACGCCTAGGGACATATTAGAATCATTCATATGGGTCAAAGGGGGTCATAGGTTAACCTATGATCCCCTTTGGCCCATTACATGATGACATATTTCCCTAAGGGTCCTACAACGCCTAGGGACATATTAGAATCTTTTTTTATGGGTCCAAGGTGGTCATAGGTTGACCTATGACCAGCTTTGACCCATTACACGATGACATTTTTTTGTATTGGTCCTAGGACCCCTAGGGACATATTAGAATCATTCTTATGGGTCAAAGGGGGTCACAAGTCAACCTATGAGCCCTTTCGACAAATTACATGATGACATATGTCTCTAGGGACATATTAGAATCATTCTTATGACTTCAATAGGGTCATAGGTTGACCTATGACCCCTTTCGACCCATTACATGATGACATATGTCCCTAGGGGTTCTAGGACCCCCAGGGACATATTAGAATCTTTTTTATGGGTCAAACAAGGTCATAAGGTGACCTATGACCTCGTTTGAACTATTACATGATAATATATGTCCCTAGGGGTCCTATGACCCCTAAGGACATATTACAATCATTCTTATGGGTGAAAGGGGGTCATAGGGTGACCTATGACCCCTTTCGACCCTTTACATGACTACGTATGTCCCTAGGGGTCCTATGGCCCCAAGGGACATATTAGAATGCTTCATATGGGTCGAAAGGGGTCATATGTTGATCTATGACCCCCTTAGAGCCATTAAATGATGCGATATGTCCCTAGGGGTCTTAGGACCCCTAGAGACATATTATAATCATTCATATGAGTCAAAGGGGGTCATAGATTTACCTATGACCCCTTTCGATCCATTAAATGATGACATATGTGCCTAGAGGTCCTAGAACCCCTAGAGAAATATTAAAATTCTTCATATTGGTCAAAAGGGGTCATAGGTCCACCTATGATCCCTTTCAGCCCATTACATCATGACATATGTCCTTCGGGGTCCTAGGACCCCCAGGGACATATTAGAATAAATCTTATGTGTCCAAGGGGGTCATAAGTTGACCTATGAACAACTTTGACCTATTATATGATAACATTTGTCCATATTGGTCCTAGGACCCCTAGGGATATATTAGAATTGTTCTTATGGGTCCAAGAACCTATGACCCCCTTCAACCAATTACATGATGACATATGTCTCGAGGGGTCTTAGGACCCCTAGGGACATATTAGAATCATTCTTATGACTCCAAGGGGGTCATAGGTTGACCTATGACTCCAATGAGGTCATAGGTTGACTTATGACCCCTTTCCACCCATTACATGATGACATATGTCCCTAAGGGTCCTAGGACCACTAAGGACATATTATAATCATTCTTATGGGTCAAATAGGGTCATAGGTCATCCTATGACCCCCTCAAACTATTACATGATGACATATGTCCCTACAGGTCCTAGCACCCATAGGGACATATTAGTATTTTTCATATGGTTCAAACGGTGTCATAGGTTGACCTATGAACCCCTTCGACCATTTAAATGGTCACATATGTCTCTAGGGGTCTTAAGACCCCTAGGGATAAATTAGAATCATTCTTATGGGTCAAAGGATGTCATAGGTTGACCTATGACCCCCTTTTGACCCATTACATGAAGACATATGTCTCTAAGGGTCCTAGGAAACCTAAGAAAATATTAGAATCGTTCTTATGAGTCAAAGGGGGTCATATGTAAACTTTTGAACTCCTTCAACCCATTACATGATGACATATGTTCCTAGGGGTCCTAGCACCCCTACAAACATATTAAAATTATTCTAATGGGTCAAAGGGGGTCATATGGTGACCTATAACACCCTTTGACCCATTACATGATGACATATGTTCCTAGGGGTCCTATGACCTCTAGGGACATATTAGAATCGTTCATATGTATCAAAGGGGGCAATAGGTTGTCTTATGACCACCTTCGACCTATTAAATGATGACATATGTCCCTACGACCACTAGGGACATTACAATCATTCATATGGGTCAAAGAAGCTCATAGGTTGACCTATGACCCTCTTCGATCCACTAAATGATGAAATATATCCATAGGGGTCCTAGGACCCCTAGAGACATATTAGAATCATTCATATGGGTCAAAGGGGGTCATAGGTTGACTTATGACCCCATTCGATTCGTTAAATGATGACATATGTCCCTAGGTGTCCTATGACCCCTAGGGACATATTAGAACCATTCTTATTGGTCCAAGGGGGTTATAGGTTGACCTATGACCCCCTTTGACCCATTACATGATTACATATGTCCCTAGAGATCTTAGAACCCCTCAAGACATTTTAGTATTGTTCTTATATGTCGAAGGGGGTCATAGGTTGACCTATGACTCCCTTCGACCCATTAAATGATGAAGTATGTCCCTAGGGGTCCTAGAACCCTTAGAGACATATTAGAATCGTTCTTATGAGTCAAAGGGGGTCATAGGTTGACCTATGACCCTTTTTGACCCATTAAATGATGACATAACATATTAGAATGCTTCAGATGGGTCCGAGGAGGTCATAGTTTGACCTATGATTCGCTTCGACGCATTAAATTACAACATATGTCCCTAGGGTTCCAAAGACCCCTAGGGACATATTAGAATCGTTCTTATGGGTCAAAGGTATGCATTACATGATGACATATGTCCCTAGGGGTCCTAGGACCCCTAAGGACATATTAGAATTGTTCATATGGGTCAAAGGGGCTCATAGATTGAAATATGACCCCCTTCGACCCATTAAATGACAACATATGTCTCTAGGAGTCCTATGGCCCCTACGGCCATATTAGAATGCTTCATATGGGTCAAAGGGGGTCATAGGTTGACCTATGACACCCTTTGACCCATTAAATAACGACATATGTCCCTACGGATCCTAAGACCCCTAAAGACATATTAGAATCGTTCTTATGGCTCAAATGGGGTCATAGATTGACTTATGACTTCCCTTAAACCCATTAAATGATGACATATGTCTCTAAAGACATATTAGAATGCTTCATATGGGTCGAAGGGGGTCATAGGTTGACCTATGATCCCCTTCGGCCCATTAAATGATGACATATGTCTCTAGGGATCCTAGGACCCCTATGGACATATTAGAATTGTTCTTATGTGTTCAAGGGGGTCATAGGTTGACCTATGACTCCCTTGAACCCATTACATGATGATATATTCTCCTACGGATCCTAAGACCCCTAACGACATATTAGAATCGTTCTTATGGGTCAAAGAGGTTTATATGTCAATGTATGATCCCTTTTGACCCCTTTTGACCCTTTACATGATGACATATGTCGCTAGGGGTCCTAGGACCCTTAGGGACATATTATAATTGTTCTTATGGATCGAAGGGGGTTAGAGGTTGACTTATGACCCCTTCAACCCATTACATGATGACATATATCCATAGGGGTCCTAGGACCCCTAGGGACATATTAAAATCTTTCATATGTGTCAAAGCGGGTCAGAGGTTGACCTATCACCCCTTTCGACCCATTAAATGATGATAAATGTTCCTAGAGGTCCTAGGACCCCTAGGGACAGATTAGAAACATTCTTGTGGGTCAAAGGGGGTCATAGGGTGACCTATGACCCTGTTCGACCCATAACATAATGACATATGTCCTTAGGGGTCTTAAGGCCCCTAGGGCCATATTAGAATGTTTCATATGGGTTGAAGGGGGTCATAGGTTGACCTATGACACCTTTCGACCCATTAAATAATGACATATGTCCCTACGGATTCTAGGACCCCTAAGGACATATTAGAATCGTTCTTATGGCTCAAATGGGGTCATAGATTGATGTATGACCCCCCTTAAATCCATTAAATGATGACATATGTCTTTAAAGACATATTAGAATGCTTCATATGGGTCGAAGCGGGTCATAGGTTGACCTATGATCCCTTTCGGCCCATTACATGATGACATATGCCTCTAGGGATCCTAGGACCCTTATGGACATATTAGAATTATTCCTATGTGTCCAAGGGGTCCATAGGTTGACCTATGACTCCCTTGAACCCATTACATGACAATATATTCCCTTAGGGATCTTAAGACCCCTAACGACATATTAGAATCGTTCTTATGGGTCAAAGAGGTTCATATGTCAACGTATGACCCCTTTTGACCCTTTACATGATGACATATGTCGCTAGGGGTCTTAGGACCCCTAGGGACATATTATAATTGTTCTTATGGATCGAAGGGGGTTAGAGGTTGACTTATGACCCCCTTCTACCCATTACATAATGACATATGTCCATAGGGGTCCTAAGACCCCTAGGGACATATTAGAATCTTTCATATGTGTCAAAGGGGGTCATAGGTTGACATATCACCCCTTTCGACCCATTAAATGATGATAAATGTCCCTAGGGGTCCTAGGACCCCTAGGGACATATTAGAAATATTCTTATGGATCAAAGGGGGTTATAAGGTGACCTATGACCCTATTCGACCCATAACATAACGACATATGTCCCTAGGGGTCCTAAGGCCCCTAGGGACATATTAGAATGCTTCATATGGGTTGGAGGGGGGACATATGTGGACCGATGACCCCTTTCTAAACATTGAATGACATCATATTTCCTTAGGGGTCCTAGTGGAATCGTTCTTATGCGTCAAAAGGTGTCATAGGTTGACCTATGATCCCGCGTTGACCCATTACATGATGATATATGTCCGTAGAAGTTTTAAGAATCCATAGAAAAATATTAGAATCATTCTTATGGGTCAAAGGGGATGATAGGTGAATCTATGACCCCCTTCCACCTATTACATGATGACATATGCCTCTAGGGGTCCTATGATCCTATCAACATATTTGAATCATTCTTAAGGGTCAAATGGGGTCATAGGTCACCTTCAACCTATTACATGATGACATATGTCCCTATGGGTCCTAGGGCCCCTAGGGACATATAAGAATCATTCATGTGTGTCAAAGGAGGCAATAGGCTGACCTATGAACCTCTTCGACCCATTAAATGAAGACATATGTACCTAAGGGTCTTATGACCCCTAAGGACATATTGAAATTGTTCATATGGGTCAAATGAGGTCATAGATTGATCTATGGCCCGCTTCGATCTATTAAAAGATGACATATGTCCGTATGCATCCAATTAACCCTAGTGGCATATTCCAATCATTCATATGGGTCAAAGAGATTCATAGGTTGACCTATGACCACTTTTGACCCATTAAATGATGACATATGTCCCTAGGGGACTTAGGACGCTTAGGGACATATTAGAACCATTCTTATGGGTCCAAGGGGGTCATAGGTTGACCTATAACCCCCTTTGACCCATTACATAAAGATATATGTCCCTAAGGGTCGTAGGACCCCTAGGGACATATTAGTATCATTCTTATAGGTCGAAGGGGGTCATAGGTTGACCTATGACTCTCTTCGACCCATTAAATGACAAATTATGTCCCTAGGGGTCCTAGGACCCCTAGAGACATATTAGAATCATTCTTATGGGTCAAAGGGGGTCATAGGTTGACCTATGACCCTTTTCGACCCATTAAACAATGACATATGTCCCTAGGGGTCCTAGGACCCCTAGGGAAATATAAGAATTGTTCATATGTGTCAAAGGAGGCAATAGGTTGACCTATGACTCCTTTCGATGTATTAAATGATGACATATGTCCTTAGGGGTCCTAGGACCCCTAGAGACGTATTATCATTTTTCATATGGGTCAAACGGGGTCATAGGTTGACGTATGATCCCCTTCAATCTATTAAATGATTATATATGTCCCTTGGCATTCTAGGACCCTTAGGTACATATTAGAATCATTCATATGGGTCAAAGGGGGTCATAGGTTGACCTATGAACCCCTTCGACCCATTGAATGATGACATATGTCCGTAGGGGTCCTAGGATCCCTAGAGACATATTATAATTGTTCTATTGGGTCATAGGGTGACCTATGACCCTTTTCAACCCATTACATGATGACATATGTCGCTAGGGGTCCCAGTACCTCTAAGGACATATTAGAATGATTCATTTGGGTCAAAGGGGCTCATATGTTGACCTATGGCCCCCTTCAACCCATTAAATGATGACATATTTCTCTAGGGGTCCTAGGAACACTATTGACATATTAGAATCATTTATATAGGTGAGAGCGGGTCATACGTTGCCCTATAACCCATTAAATGATGACATATGTCCCTTGGGTCCCAGGATCCCTAAGGACATATTAGTATCATTATTATGGGTCAAAGGGGGTCATAGGTTGACCTATGACTCCCTTTGAGCCACTAAATGACAAAGTATGACCCTAGGGGTCCCCTAGAGACATATTACAATCATTCTTGTGGGACAAAGGGGGTCATAGGTTGAACTATGACTCTTTTTGACCCATTAAATGAAAAACTATGTCCTTAGGGGTCCTAGGACCCTTAAAGACATGTTAGAATCGTTCTTTTGGGTCAAAGGGGGTGATAGGTTGACCTTTGACCTCTTCTGACCCATTAAACAATGACATATGTCCCTAGGGGTCTAAGAATCCCTACAGACATTAGAATGCTTCAGATGGGTGCAAGGAGGTCATAGGTTGACCTATGATCTCCTTTGACCCATTAAATGCTGACATACAAGCCTAGGGGTCCTAGGACCCTTAAGGACATATTAGAATAGTTCTTATGGGTCAAAGGTGGTCATAGGGTGGCCTATGACCCCCTTCAACCCATTACATGATGACATATGTCCCTATGGGTCCTACCCCTAAGGACATATTAGAATCGTTCATATAGGTCTAAGAGGGTCATAGGTTGACCTATGACCCTCTTCGACCTATTAAATAATGACATATGTCCCTAGCGGTCCTAGGAACCCTAGGGACATATTAAAATCGTTCTTATGGGTGCAAGGTGGTCATAAATTTACCTATGGCCCCTATCGACCAATTACATGATGACATATGTCCCTAGCAGTCCTAGGACCCCTAGGGACATATTAAAATCATTCTTATGAGTGAAAGGGGGTCATAGGGTGACCTATGACCCCGTTCGACCCATTGCATGATAACATATGTCCCTATAGGTCATATGGCCCCTAGGGACATATTAGAATACGTCATATGGGTCAAAGGGGGTCATATGTTGGCCTATGAATCCCTTAGACCCATTAAATAACGTCATATGTCCCTAGGGGTCCTAGGACTCTTAGGGACATATTAGAATCATTCATATGGGTCAAAAGGGGTCATAGGTTGACCTATGACCCCTTTCGATCCATCAAATGATGACATGTGTCCCTAGGGGTCTTAGGACCCCTATGGACATATTAGAATCATTCATATTGGTCAAAGGGGATCATAGGTTGAGCTATGATCCCCTTTGGCTCATTACATGATGACATATGTCCCTAGGGGTCCTAGGATACTTGGGAACATATTAGAATCGTTCTTATGGGTCCAAGGAGGTCATTGGTTAACCTATGACCAACTTCGACCAATTACATGATGACATTTGTTCATATTGGTTCTAAGATCCCTAGGGATATATTATAATTATTCTTATGGGTCAAAGACAGTCATAGGTCAAATGACCCCTTTTGACAAATTACACGATGACATATGTCTCGAGGAGTCCTAAAACCCCTAGGGGCATATTAGAATCATTCTTATGACTCCAAGGTGGTCATAGGTTGAGCTATGACTCCAAAGGGGTCATAGGTCCCCTTCGACACATTACAGAATGACATATTTCGCTAGAGGTCCTAGGACCCCTATGAAAATATTAGAATAATTCTTATGGGTCAAAAGGGGTCATAGGTCAGTCTATGACACCTTTCGACCCATTACATGATAACATATGTCCCTAGAGGTCCTATCACCCCTACAAACATATTAGAATCATTTTAATGGTTCAAAGGAGGTCATAAGATGACCTATGACTACCTTTGACCCATTATATTATGACATATGTCCCTAGGACCCCTAGGGGCATATTAGAATCATTCATATGTGTCAAAGGAGGCAATAGGTTGACCTATGACCCCCTTCGCCTCATTAAATGATGACATATGTCCCCAGGGGTCCAAGAACCACTGGAGACATTAGAATCATTCATAAGGGTCAAAGGGGCTCATAGGTGACCTATGACCCCCTTCGATCTATTAAATGATGACATATGTCCCTAAGGGTCCTAAGACCTGTAGGGACATATTAGAATCATTCATATGGGTTAAAGGGGGTCATAGGTTGACCTATGACCCCATTTGACTCATTAAATGACCACATATGTCCCTAGGGCTCCTAGGACCCCTAGGGACATATTAAAATCATTCTGATGAGTCCAAGGGTTTCATAGGTTGACCTATTTCCCCCTTCGACTCATTACATGATGACATATGTCTCTAGGTGTCCTAAGACCTCTCGATCATATTACTATTGTTCTTATGAGTCGAAGGGGGTCATAGGTATACTATGACTCCGTTCCACCCATTAAATGATGAATTATGTCCGTAGGGATCCTAGGACCCGTAGGGACATAATAAAATCTTTCATAAACCTATGACCCCCTTTAACCCATTAAATGATGACATATGTCCCTAGGGATCTTAGGACACCTAAGGACATATTAGAATCATTCTTATGGGTTTGAGGGGGCCATAGGTTGATCTATGACACTCTTCAACCAATTACATAATTACATATGTCCTTAGCATTTCTAAGACCCTTAAAGAGATATTAGAATCATTTTTATGAGGGTCAACCCATTACATGATGACATATGTCCCTAGGGTCATAGGTTGACATATAACACACTTTGACCCTTTAAATGATGACATATGTCCCTAGGGATCCTATGACCCTTAGAGACATATTAGAATTCTTCATATGAGTCGAAGGGGATCATAGGTTGAGCTATGATCTGATTCTGCCCATTACGTGATGACATATGTCCCTAGGGGTCCTAGGACACTTATAGACATATTAGAATCATTCTTATGGGTCCAAGGTGGTCATAGGTCAACCTTTGACCCCCTTCAATCCCTTACATGATGACATATGTCCCTAGGGGTGCTAGCACCCATACCGATATATTAGAATCATTGTTATAGGTCAAAGGGGGTGATAGGGTGACCTATGACCTCCTTTGACCCATTACATGATGACATATGTCCCTAGGAGTCCTAGGTTCCCTTTGGACATATTAAAATATTTTATATGTATCGACAATAAGTTGACCTATGACTCCGTTCATCCTATTAAATGATGACATATGTCCCTAGGGGTCCTAGGACCATTAGGGACATTAGAATCATTCTTGTGGGTCAAAGGGCGTCATAGGTTGACCTATGACCCCCTTCTATTCATTAAATGATGACATATGTCCTTAGGGATCCTAGGACCTCTAAAGACATATTAGAATCGTCCATATGGGTTGAAGGGGGTCATAGATTGACCTATGACCCCCTTTGACCCATTAATAGACAACATATGTCTTTAATGGTCCTAGGACACTTAGAGACATATTAGAATCATTCCTATGGGTCCAAGGGGGTCATAGATTGACCTATGACTACTTTCGACCCATTACACGATGACATATTTCCCTAGGGGTCCTATTACTCCTAAGAACATATTAGTATTGTTCTTATGGATTGAAAGGGTTCATTTGTTGACCTATGATTCCCTTCGACCCATTAAATGACAAAGTATGTCCCTAGAGGTCTTAGGACCCTTAGAGACATATTAGAATCGTTCTTATGGGTCAAAGGGGGTCATAGGTTGACCTATGACCTATTTTGACTCATTAAACAATGACATATGTCATTATGGGTCCTAGAACCCTTAGGGACATATTAGAATGCTTTCGATGGATCCAAGGAGGTCATAAGTTGACCTATGATCTCCTTTGACCCATTAAATGCCAATATATGTCCCTAGAGGTCTTAAGACCCCTAAGAACATATTAAAATCATTCTTATGGATCAAAGGTACCCATTACATGATGACATATGTCCCTAGGGGTTTGAGGACCCCCAATGACATATTAATATCATTCATATTGGTCAAAGGGTATCATAGGCTGACATATGACCCCCTTCAACCAATTAAATAATGACCTATGTCCCTAGGAGTCTTAGGAACATATTAAAATTGTTCTTATGGGTCCAAGAGGGTCATAGGTTGACCTATAACCCCCTTCGACCAATTACATGATGATATATGTACCTAGCGGTCCTAGGACCCCTAGGGACATATTAGAATCATTCTTATAGTTGAAAGGGGTTCATATGGTGACCTATAACCCACTTCAACCATTTACATGATGACATATGTCCTTAGGAGTCCTATGGCCCCTAAGGACATATTAGAATCGTTATTATGGGTCGAAGGGGGTCATAGGTTGACCTATTTCTCCCTTTGACCCATTACATGATGACATATGTCCCGACCCCTAGGGATATATTAGAATCATTTTTATGGCTCAAACGACCGTCAACCCATTACATGATGACATATGTCCCTAGGAGTCCTGTGACCCCTAGACAGATATTAGAATCATTCATATGGGTCAAAGGGAGTCATAGGTTGACCTATGATCCCCTTTGACCCATTAAATGATGACATATGTCCATAGGAGTCCTAAGACTCCTAAGGACATATTAGTATCGTTATTATGGGTCGAAAGGGGTCATAGGTTGACCTATGACTCCCTTTGACCCATTAAATATTGAAGTATGTCCCTAGGGGTCATAGAATGCCTAACGACATATTAGAATCATTCTTATGGGTCCAAGGTTGCCATAGGTTGACCTATGACCCCCTTTGACCCATTACATGACAATATATCTTCCTGGGGGTCCTACAACCCCTAGTGACATATTAAAATTATTCTGATAGGTTAAAGGGGTTCATAGGTCAACATATGACTCCCTTCGACCCATTACATGATGAAATATATCCCTAGGGGTTCTAGGACCCCCAAAGACATATTAAAATCATTCTTATGGGTCAAAGGAGGTCATAGGGTGACCTATGACCCACTTCGACCCATTACATGATAACATATGTCCCTAGGGTTCCTAATACCCCTAAGGACATATTAGAATCATTCATATGGTTCAAAAGGGGTCATCTATTGACTTATGAACTCCTTTGATCCATTAAATGATGACATATTTCCTTAGGGGTTCTAGGATCCCTAAGGACATATTAGAATCGTTCATATGGGTCCAAGCAGGTCATATGTTGACCTATTACCCCCTTTGACCCATTAAATAATGACATATATTGGTTGGGGTCCTAAGACCCCTAGGGACATATTAGGATCATTTTTATGAGTCAAAGGGGGTTATAGGTTGACTTTTGACTACTTTCGACCTATTAAATAATGACATATGTCCCTAGCGGTCCTAAGATCCCTAGGGACATATTAGAATGCTTCAGATGGGTCCAAGGAGGTCATAAGTAGACCTATGATCCCCTTCGACAGATTAAATGCCGACATATGTCCCTGGGGGTCCTAGGACCCCTAAGGACATATTAGAAGAGTTCTTATCGGTCAAACCTATGACCCCCCTCGATTCAGTAAATGACAACATATGTCACTAGGGGTCCTAAGAGCCCTAGGCACATATTATAATCGTTCATATGGGTCAAAGGAGGTCATAGGTTGAGCTATGATCCCCTTCGGCCCATTACATGATAACATATATCCCTAGGGGTCCTATGACCCCTAGGGACATATTAGAATGATTCTTATGGTTCCAAGGGGGTCATAGGTTGACCTATGAACTCCTTCAATCAATTAAATCATGAAATATGTCTGTAGAGGTCCTAAGACCCTTAGGAACATATTAGAATCGTTCATATGGGTCCAAGGGGGTTATAGGATGACCTATGACCCCCTTCGACCCATTAAATGATGACATATGTCCATAGGGGTCCTAAGATCCCTAGGGACATATTAGTATCATTCTTATGGATTGAAGGGGGTTATAGGTTGACCTATGACTCCCTTCGATCAATTAAATGACGAAGTATGTCCTTAAGTATCTTAGAATGATTAGAGACATATTAGAATCATTCTTATGGGTCAAAAGGAGTCATAAGTTGACCTATGACCCCTTTTGACCCATTAAACAATGACATATGTCCCTAAGGGTCCTAGTAGCCTAAGGGACATATTAGAATGCTTCAGATGGGTCCAAGGATGTCATAGGTTAATCTATGATCCCCTTCGACCCATTAAATACTGACATATGTCCCTAAGGGTCTTAGGACCCCTAGGGACATGTTATAATCATTCTTATGGGTAAAAGAGGGTCATAGGGTGACCTATGACCCCCTTCAATCCATTACATGTTGACAAATGTGCCTAGGGGTCCTAGGACCCCTGAGAACATATTAGACTCATTCATATGGGTCAAAGGGGGTCATAGGTTGACCTATGACCGCCTTCAACCCATGAAATGACGACATATGTCCTTAGAGGTCCTAAGACCCCTAGGTACATATTAGAATCGTTCTTATCAGTCCAAGGGGGCCATAGGTTGACCTATGAACCCCTTCTACCCATTAAATGACAACATACATCCCTATGGGTCCTAAGACCCCTTGGGACATATTATAATCATTTTTATGGGTCAAAGGGTGTCATAGGTTGTCCGATGACCCCCCTTCAACCCATTGCATGATAACATATGTCCCTATGAGTCCTAGGACCCCTAGGAAAATATTAGAATCATTCTTTTGGGTCAAAGGGGGTCATAGGTCAACCTATGACACCGTTCGACCCATTGCATGACAAATTATGTTCCTAGGGATCCTAGCACCCCTACAGACATATTAGAATCATTCTTATGGATCAAAGAGGGTCATAAGGTAACCTATGGTCCCCTTCGATCCATTAAATGATCAAATATGTCCCTAAGGGTCCTAGGACCCATAGGGACATCTTATAATCATTTATATGTGTCAAAGGGGGCAATAGATTGACCTATGACCACTGTCGACCCATTAACTAATGACATTTTCCTAGGGGTCCTAGGACCACTAGGAACATATTAAAATCTGTCATATGGGTCAAAGGGGGTCATAGGTTGACCTATGACCCCTTTCAATCCAATAAGTGATGACATATGTCCCTAAGGGTCCTAGGACCCCTAGGGACATATTAAAATTGTTCATATGGGTCAAAAGGGGTAATAGATTGACCTATGAGCACCTTCAACCCATTCAATGATGACATATGTCCCTAGGGGTCCTAGGACCCCTAGGGACATATTAGAATCGTTCTTATGGGTCCAAGGGGGTCATAGGTTGACCTATGATCCTCTTCGACTCATTACATGACGACATATGTCCCTAGGGTTCATATGACCCCTAGGGACATATTAGTATCATTGTTATGGGTCGAAGGGGTTCATAGGTTAGCCTATGACTCCTTTCGACCCATTAAATAATGAAGTATGTCCCTAGGGGTCCTAGGAACCTTAAAGACATATTAGAATCATTCTTATGGGTCAAAGGGGGTCATAGGTGGACCTATGACCCCTTTCGACCCATTAAATGATGACATATGTCCCTAGGGGTCCTAGGACCCCTAGGGACATATTAGAATGCTTTAGATGGGTTAAAGGAGGTCATAGGTTGATCTATGATCCACTTCAACCCATTAAATGTCGATATATGTCCCTAGGTGTCCAAGACCGCTAGTGACATATTAGAATCATTCTTATGGGTCAAAGGGGGTCATAGGGTGGACTATGACCCCCTTCAATCGATTACATGATGACATATGTGCCTAGGGGTCCGAGGACCCCTAACGACATATTATATTCATTCATATGCATCAAAGGGGCCCATAGGTTGACCTATGACCCACTTCGACCCATTAAATGTGACATATGTCCCTATGATTTCTAAGACCCCTAGCGACATATTAAAATCGTTCTTATTGGTCCAAGGGGGTCATAAGTTTACTTATGACCCCTTCAACTAATTACATGATGACATATGTCCCTAGCTATCCTAGTATCCCTAGGAACATATTAGTATCATTCTTATGGGTGAAAGGGGGTCATAGGTTACCCCCTTTGAACCACTACATGATGACATATGTCCCTAGGGTTCCTATGGCCCCTAGGGGCATATTAGAATGCTTCATATGGGTCAAAAGGGGTCATATGTTGACCTATGACCCCCTTCGACTCATTAAATGATGACATATGTCCCTTAGTGACATATTATAATCATTCATATGGGTCAAAGGGGGTCACAGGTATACCTTTGACCCCCTTCAATCCATTAAATGATGATATATATCCTTAGAGGTGCTAGTACCCCTAGGCACATATTAGAATCGTTCATATGGGTAAAAGGGGGTCATAGGTTGACCTATGATCTCCTTCGGCCCATTACATGATGAAAAATGTCCCTAGGGATCCTATGACCCCTAGGGACATATTAGAATCATTCTTATGGGTCCAAAGGGGTCATAGGTTGACCTATGACCCCCTTTGACCCATTACATGATGATAAATGTCTCTAGGGGTCCTAGGACCCCTAACGACATATTAAAATTGTTCTTAGGTGTCAAAGGGGTGCATAGGTCAATGTATGACCCCTTTTGACCCATAACATGACGACATATGTCCCTAGGGGTCCTAAGAACCTTAGGGACATATTAGTGTCATTCTTATGGGTCGAAGGAACCTATGACCCACTTAGACTCATTACATGATGACATATGTCCCTAGGGATCCTAGGACCCCTAGGGACATATTAGAATTATTCTTATGGGTCAAACGGTGTCATAGGGTGACCTATGACCCCCTTCGACTCAGTAGATGATGAAATATGTCCCGAGGGGTCTTGTGACTCCTAGGAAGATATTAGAATCATTCATATGGGTCAATGGGTGTCATAGGTTGACCTATGACCCCCTTTGACTCATTAAATGATAACATATGTCCCTAGGGGTACTAGGACACCTAGGGACCTATTAGAATTGTTCTTATGGGTCGAAGGGGGTTATAGGTTGACCTATGACCCCCTTCGACCCATTACATGACGACATATGTCCCTAGGGGTCTTAGGACCCCTAGGGACATATTATAATCATTCTTATGGGTCAAAGGGGGTTATAGGGTGACTTATAACTCCCTTCGACCCATTACATGATGACATATGTCCCTAGGGGTCATAGTACCTCTAAGGACATATTAGAATCATTCATATAGGTTAAAAAAGCTCATAGGTTGACCTATGACCCTTTTTGACCTATTAAATGATGACATGTGTCTGTAGGGTTCCTAGCACCCTTAGGGTCATATTAGAATCATTTATATGGGTCAAAGGGGGTCATAGGTTGACCTATGACCCCCTGCGATCCATTAAATAATGACATATGTTCCTAGGGGTCCTAGGACCCTTAGGGACATATTAGAATCATTCATATGGGTCAGAGGGGGTCATAGGTTCACCTATGACCCCCTTCGACCTATTAAATAATGACATATTAGAATCATTCATATGGGTCAGAGGGGGTCATAGTTTGACCTATGATCCCCTTCAACCCATTACATGACGACATATAGAATTTTTCTTATGGGTCCAAGAGGGTCATAAGTTGACCTATGACCCCGTTCGACCCATTACATGACGACATATGTCCCTAAGGGTCTTAAAACTGCTAGGGACATATTAGAATATTTTTTATGGGTCAAAGGGGATCATAGGTTGACCAGTGACATCCTTTGACCCCTTAAATGATGACATATGTTCCTAGGAACATATTAGAATGCTTTAGATGGGTCCAAGGGGGTCATAGGTTGACCTATGATCCCTTTCAACCCATTAAATTGCGACATATATCCCTAGGGGTCCTAGGACCCCTAGGGACATATTAGAATCATTCTTATGGGTCCAAGGCGGTCATATGTTGACCTATGAGCCCCTTCAAACCATTACATGATGACATATGTCCCTAGGGGTCCTAGGACCCCTAGGGACATATTAGAATCGTTCTTATTGGTTAAAGGGGGTCATAGGGTGACCTATGACCCCCTTCGACCCATTACATGTCAATATTATATTTAATAATTATATTATATTGTATATTTTAATATAATAATAATATATTATTGGATTATATAACAATTATAATCACATATGTTACTAGATTATAGATTTAATAATAATAATGACAATATATATTATTATATAAAATAATTTTGTCATATAATACTATTATTTATATTTAATAATAATAATATATATCACATATATCACTATATTATGTTTAAAACTATATTATATTTAATAATAATAATCATATATATTAGTATAATGTAATAATAATTATAATATTAATGTTCACACATTCACAAAATATATAATTTCTTCTAAAATTGTCTAAAGTTATTGTTTTCTATTTATTTGCCTTTAAATTTGTCTCCTTCCATATTTAAAATTAAAAAAAAACTTCCCTTGTGAAATTTTCCTCCAAAAATGAATGAGAAGTCACTGAGCCATATCAGATATCTGATTAGATCTGGTATTTACCAAGCCTACCCAGTCAAGTCAAAAAACATGTTTGAGGAGGGTTTAGTGACACTCAAACTTTGGGTAGCCATTTGACAATGTTATTTTGATTGAAATTGAATGAAATGAAAATAGTTTTTTAATATCGCTCTCGAGATTCCATCGATATTATTACTATCAAATTCTGAGTTCGATAAGTATTTATTAGTTAATTATCAATGAAGATTATTGTAAAGTGGTTATTGACATACTGATTGAAAAATAGCTATAACTTTCAAATGGTATAACATTTTTTAAATCGAAAAGTTGTGTCACATTCTATGCTCGCCTAGTATAAGAAAAAATAAATAAAATTAAATTTGGTAAAATTTTTTGTTAGTTAAGGTGGTCAAACACGGGATTTTTTTTTCCGAAAATGTTTTGATAGAATATTCATATTTAATTATTTATGTGCAATAAAAATACCAAAAGATATGCATCACATCCGGGCATGAGTCTACTTTTTATATCTATAATTATATTAAAAAAAAATTATCATTTGATTTTGATTAAGGTGGTCAGACATACACCTACTTTTTATTTTTGCCTTGAAATTTTTGTAGTACTTCATTGAAATCCAAAATTTTGACCAATTAATTATTTTTTTCTCCTAATAAGGCCTAGTAGTTTAGAAACTAAATTCAATTTCCTATAGATTATTTTCTTACAACTTTTTGATATAAAGTCCATAACCACTTTAAAATTATGTGTCAAGTTGACATAACCTTAATTTGCTAATTTTTCACTACCTATTAAGGCCATAGTTTGGTACACCATGATCTTGCACATACCCCTTTTAGCATCATTACATTTCTAACTAAAGTAAGCAACAAGTTTGCCTTCTTGGCTCATAAGCTAATGTTGCAATACCACTACCATCAGAGTCTACTTGAAACACCTTCTTAAAATTAGGAAGTGCTAAAAGAGGATGCTAAGTAAATTTTTGTTTCAAAAAATTAAATCTCTTATCTTCTCCTATAGTCCACTTAAATTCTTTCTTATTCACTCTCATTGTTTCAATCAAGGGTCCACAAATACTATTAAAACATCTTTTGACCTTTTTTTTATAAAAACTCGCCTATCCATGAAATGATCTTACCTCTATCACACTCCTTGGAGTAGGCCATTCAATGATAGCCTTCACTTTCTCTGGGTCCATTCTTAGACCTTCTACTAAGACTACAAGTTCTAGGTACACCAACTCCTTCCTTACAAAAATGTACTTCTTCAAGTTTATCAACAACTTTTCTTCCCTCAACTTATCAAACACCTTGCAAATATGAATCAAATGCTCCTCTAATTTCTTAATAAAGATCAATATATCATCTAGGTAAAAAATGACAAACTTATTGAGAAACTCCTTCAGTACCTCATGTATGAGCTATATAAAGTGATCAGTACATTGGTTAGCCCAAAAGGCATGAATAAAAACTTATGTAGTCCTTCTTTGGTCCTAAAAGTAGTCGTCAATTCATCACCTTATCTAATACAAATATGACGGTACCCACTCTTCAAATCTATCTTTGTAAAATACTCAACCCCACTAAAACAATCCATAATATCATTCATCCTTGGCAATGGAAATCTATACTTGATTATGATCTTGTTGAAAGCACAAGAATCTGTGCACATCCTCCATTCTCCATTCTTCTTAGGTCCTAATATGGATGGTACAAAACATGGACTTAAACTCTCTCAAATCAACCCCTTCTGCAACATCTCATGAACTTGCCTCTTCAACTCTTCACTTTCTGTTGGTGTCATTCTGTGCACTACCTTGTTTGGCAAACTGACTATTGGAACCAAATCCATCTAGTGATTGATCTTCCTCACTAGGGGCAATCCATTTGGTACATTATCTAATATAATATCAGAAAACTCTCCCAACATACTTGCAACTTCTATAGGTACCTTCACTACTTCTTCTTTACTATCTTTGGGAATTATAGAAAAACACATATTATCATTCTTCATACCTTTGAGAAACTCTTTTCCATCAATAAAATATATTTTGGATGCACTACATACCTTTTATTCTTTCTTTTTCAACAACTTCAACTTATGTTTCACCCCATCCTTCATTAGAGTATAGGTATTTGCTCTCCCATCATGTACAACATGCCTTTCAAACTACCATGACTTACCCAACAACATATGAAATATGTCCATAGGTATGATATCACAAAATACCTCATCCTAGTAGTTTCACATCTTGAACTTCATTGAGAACTGCTCATTGACCATGACCTTGTGGTCATGTTGCACCCAAGCAATACAATATGGACATAGGTGTTTCTATCTCTTCAGCTTCAACTTCTTGATCATTTTTTCGGACACTAGGTTATCAATACTTCTACCATCAATGATCACATCACAATACTTATCTTCACGTTTTCACTTTGTACAAAACAAGCTCCTTATTTGATCAGGTTCATTCTCACCACTCAGCAGGACTCTTCTGTTAACTGGGACTTCTCATCTTTTAGCATCTTCAGAATGTGACAATCTAGCATCTTCATCAACATGTGCAACTCTAGCCTAGCCTTAGGTTCTTTGATCTATCCTTCCTTGGCACTGGGTACATTCAAATGCTCTATACCCTTCTCCATAATTAAAACATTTTCCATAGAAACCTCTTATTCCAGATCCTTGTCCTTTGTCTCTTCCTTTCTGATCTTTATTGTTTTGATCATGGAAATGATTGGATTTTTTCCCCCTTTGGTTATAATTTCTACTTATAGTCTTATCCTTGTTCTTTTTATCATCATTACAACCTCTATAAGATCATCTTCGAGATCTTCCACCATGACCTCTTCTGCTATTCCTATTGTCAAACTTCTTGCTTAGTTTCTCCTCAACTTTTAGGACAAATTGGTATGCCTCCTCAATACTATTCATTCAAACTAGGCTCATCTCATCCTAAATTCTTGGCCTCAACCCATAAAGATAACATGTCACTTTCTCCTTATCAGCTTTTGCATGGCTGGTTCTAACGAGAACTTGGTAGAACTCTTCAATATAGTCTAGAATAGATTTTCACACTTGCTTAAACCCTTGCATTTTCTTCAATATATCAAGCTCATAATCCATAGGAATGAATTGTCGCTTCAATTTAGCTACCTTCCATTCCCATATGGTGATTTTATTCTTTTTCTTTCTATTTTGCTCCAATTGAAGCTCCTGCCACTAGATCTTTGCATGTCCCTTCAATTTTTCCTTCACAAACTTGACCATATCAATATCTTCAATATCTTCATACTCAAAGCACTCCACTAGTTCATTGATCCAATTGATTAGCTCCTCTTGGCTAATATTTCTTGAAATGTGGGAACCTCAAACTTAGGTCTTTTTCCAATCTTGGAGATGGCCCTAAAAATCCTCTCTTCCTTTGGGTTTAGAAGTACCTCTACTCGGACATTTTCTTCTACTTCATCCTCATCCTCACTTTCATCTCTTATGAGAAGATTTATTCCTCTACACATTGTTCTTCCAATTCTTACATTTTTCTTTGGAGGACTAGGAAACTATCAGGTGTAACACCTAGAGCTCTTTTGCCATGCTTTCTTTATTGAGGGATTTTTTCTCTTTTGTTGAAGCCCTAGTGCAAAATAACTCACAATCAATGATCTATCTACATACTTAGCCCAAACCATAGTCCTAGTGTGAACTACCTCATAGTTGGTGATCTATCCACACACTCAAGAACTCTAGCTCTAATACCACTTGATGAAGGGTGCTCTCTTTGAAACCATAAACACATAACATAAACAATGAAACAACAAAAAATGTAAGAATTAAGAAATTCACAACTACAATATTGTAATTCACATGGGCACCTTCATTAAAGTAATATGCAAAATGAAGCTGCAAACTACCATCCAGAGTTGTTCTACACAATGTTTGGGCCTTTCTTAAATAGGAAATTTTATGCCATGCCCAAGAAGGTTCTAGACAATGAAACTTAATATCTAGGGCTGAAAAAGCCTAACAATACATATAGAGTTAGTCAAATACATCTTTGACAATTATTTTAGATATTTTAAGTAGACTAACTTTGGAAAGCCATAACTCTCAAATTATTGCTTTGATTGGCTATTATAACCACTTTTCAGAAATGCCAACTCTTCATCTATAGGCATGAAACTATGCAAGTGCCCTTCCATCGAGTTTTTGGACCTCATCTGGCCACTCTAAGGTCTCCAACAGTGAGCCTAAATATTTTTTTGCAAATTTTTCTACCCAAAATCTGCAATAACTTCTATGGCACTTAAGCTAGAGCAATGAGATGTTATGGAAGGCTTAGAACTCTAAAATCAACCTTCTTGTAGAAAATAAGAACACTTTAAGCTCATATAAAAAACTTACTAAAAATGGCAATTCCCATAAATAATAACCACCTTGTCTACTAGTTCGTATTAAAATAGAAAAATACTAAAAATAAAACATTTTTTGGGTGATGCAAGATTGCTCTTACATCTAGGATGGTCTTCCATCATGTTCCTTGAATTTAGTAGCAACTATAGAAGTCGGTAAAGTCTGAATTACTTGGTTAACACTGTTAACTATACAATAGGCTTTGTAGATACTTACTATTTGAATAAGTGTGATTCACTAATAAACAAACTTGACTGCAATGCCAACATTAATATCTTTTGATCCTACTATCATTATAGATGAAATTTTTTGGAATTGAAGTTTCTTTAATAAAGAGCATTTATATTAGGTATGAAAGCCCAGTGAGTTGGATTCATTAGTTTTTAAGACCAGTTAACATAAGAGTTCTAGTGATCTAAAACTTTATGCAAGGAACTAAGAAAATAGTTCCAATGATTAAAAGTAATAAATTTCTTGATCAAATTTGACTATAAAGATGTCCAAATAGGGTTCTACAGATGCCAGTTGGTTGAAAATGATTTTTTTAATTTGGTTACACCTTAGAACCAACTTGGCTTATGAAAATGATTACTACAATCACTAATTATTAATCTCTTAAAGGATTATTTAATTTTCAAAAATTAATTCACAACTAATATCAAAAAATAATATAATTGCAGCTTCATTAAAAAATATAGAAAGAAATAAGAAACAAAGTGAGCACAATATTTTTAGACAAATCATCCCTGGAAAAACCCCTAAGGGAAAATCAGTTCTACATATACAGAATTGTATTTACTTAAGAAAATAAAGAGATACAAAATACCTTGCCTCTTACTAGTAAAACTTTGAAAACCTCCCAATTTTTCCTATTGATATTCCTTCTCTGATATCCCAATTGTTATCATTGTGCCCTTGCTAACACTATAAGACTATTTTCTATCACTACAAAGTCAAATACTAACATTATAAATGACTCTCCAAGTGTTGGAAATATGAGGTAGGGAAGAAAAATAAGAGGGGTGGGGTGAATCAGGAACCAATAAAACTTTAATCTTATTCCACCAATTAATTCTTCATTAATATTCTGATCTAATTGCATGCATGAAAGAATGAAAGAAAATAAACATTCATATCAATTTGACACAAGATATGGTGATGTAGAAGCCTTCCAAATAGAGAGTAAAACTAAGGTGTAGATGATACCCACAAGCTTTAGTACTACAGTATAATGTTGGCTTCTAGAAGCTTACAATTGATCACTTCTAATGATCTACCCTGTTAGGAGCAATAATCACTGCTAGGTCCACCTTTTGAAAGGATTTACAAATCATACAATAAAGTATGCACTCAATAAAGAGATTTTTCAAAGACTATTAAGCCTACCCTATTAAAAGACTTAACTAATAGACTTTTTAGATGAACTAGTAGTTGATCTCATATATGTGACTTTGATTTGTAGGTTGAGATTCCTTTGAAATGTAAAGATCACCTTGTTGTGATAGATAAACTTTTGCTACACCTTATACTACTTGTAGCCTTCTTAATTTGTACTTCTAATCTTCATATTTTCTTCATACATTTTTCTTTGGATATGATACAATTCATTACATATATACTAATCCAAAACATAATTCATCAAAGTCAACTACAACACAGGTTTCCATCAAGATCACAAAGTCAACTTAACTACTGATACTCAAGTTAAGAAGATGAACTAGGTGATGTTCTAAAACAGAAACTATAGTCAACACTTGGAATTATCATGCACTTAGTAGACATAGAAGCTTGGTTCATATTAATCACTTCCAAGTGGCCTAAACTTGGTTAGTACTTGTGACTTAGTGAACACTATGAAACTTGTCATATAAACTAAATCTTTTAGTTGACTTTGCGTGGCTCAATCAATACTAAAAATGTGAGCTTGGTATAAACAAAATCACTTGGTTGACACTTGTTTTCTTGGTCAAAACTAGATTCTCATCACTAATACCACAAGCTCAATAGATATTAGAGACCATAGTTGACACTATGCAACTTGGTTATTACTATGAAGCTCAGTTAGCACTATCACTAAACAACTCAATAGATATTTCTCATCATGACATGGATAGAGATTCTAGAACTTGGTAACAACTATAGAACTCATTAACAACTATATTACATAATAGCAACTGAAACACTTGGTTAAGACTACAAACTCCATAGCAGCTTAACCAATTGACTACATGTGAGTCACTAATAAAAAACTTTGACCTTAATCTCAAAAATTTCCCCCTTTGACATTAGTGATAAAAACACTTATCAATATAAAACTAAATACTCAAAATTTCAAGTCCCTTGAAACATTCTTTTATCTCCTTTCTATATCTACAACTCAGTAACATACTCTATTTTTGGGATTTTTCAAAATTACTTTTGTAAAATATATTTTCTTATTATATGTATATGTATTTTTATAATACTATGCTACTCCCCCACACATATTTCTCATCTATACACATATATCTTATATTATACTTCTCCCCTTTTTGACATAAATGCCAAAGGTGTATACTACAAGTTAATGCAAAAATGTGGCAATAAATTAGAATGTGCATTTAAAATCAATATCATTTTTTTGCACCAATTTTTTTGTAGCACCTTGCTTTCATGCAATGCAATATTTACTTTTACTGATAACTCCATCTTGTGATTAGCTATGGAGAAGTTATTATAATGGATAAGTGTTTTGGCATGTGTAATGTGTTTCTACAATGCATCCATGTTTGTAAGAATCATGCCTTGGATATCTATAAGTGTGGCCCTAATCCTAGCTTCTTCACTTAATAATTCTTCTTGCAAATTTGTTAGAAATCTGATCTTTGAATAGTGAGCAAAATGATAGCTTGGGTCAAGTGACAACTAGTTTCCACTTGCCTTTAAGTCTTCATCTATCTTAGATAATTTTTCTTTAATTCCTTGGGTGCAGATAGATGTATCACACAACTTACTAAATAATGAAGTTACATTATTTGTGGATGTTCCTAATGAACTAAAATAGTAGACAATTCTACTTTATTTATTGCAATTTTGTGTTCCACTTGTTCCAATACCTTGTTCTCAAATTTTCTCTCTACTCTTTGTAGAAACTTTCCTTGTCGATTCAAATCTCATTGAATTTATGGACAACTTCTACTAACTGAATCAAAACAGGTTATGCACTATCAACCTCAATACTTAGTGCACTTAAAAATACATCCTTTACATTTTCTAGTACTTGGGTTTCCTCCTTTTTCTAATCTCTAAGAATTTGTTTCTTAGCTCTCTTTTACAATAATTTCCCTAAGATGTTCATCTTATCAGTATTGAGGGTAGTGATATCCCAGTTTGGAATACTAATATCCTCATCTAAATCTATTTCCTCTTCTTCATCCTTTGCTTTCAAAATAGGAGAAATAATTTTCTTACCCTTGTATGATACTTTAGTACTTGGTTGAGACTGGTCCTCCACTATCATTTTACTTGCCATTAATTAATTTAGAATTTTAATAGTTGTAGAAATAGCAACAAAAATAGATATGTTATTGATAGTAAAAATAACTTGTTGCTGCATTATCAAATCTAATGATGTTGGAGGAACTTGTTGCTTCGTAGATAAAGTTTTGATCAGTTCAATCAAATAGTACTTAGCTGAATAGGTGCAAAGATTGGTTGGGTGCTTGGTGTTGTAGTGGTTTCCACAACCAACTCAGAAGAAGCTTTCTCAGAGCTTGATGACATTAAATCTTTTCTCGGAGAGTGAGGAGATAAGGCCATTACTATGGCTACAATCTTTTTAGGGTCAATTTCCTTAATACTTTGAATCTCAGGGAGATTCTCCTCTATAGCTTCCTATTGATTCTCCTTATCATCTAGATTTACATCTTCTATTTCAAAATTTTCTTCATCATCATTGCCATCATCTTCATTGTCATCTTCATCATCTTTGTCACTAACATGAATAAAAACATTTCTAGATAGATGTAGATCATAAATTTTTTCCTTGTTGTTATTGCTAACTTTACTACATATTCAATTTCATTTACCAATATCATGCATGCGTTGAATTTAAGAGTGACCTCTTTATTTTTTTTATCATGGATCCTTTCACCTCTTTTTCACTAAGACTCAGCATGAGTTCCCTCAGAGTCTAATCAAATATTTCTTTTGTAGTCTTCTTAGTATGCTCTCATCTATGCTTGATTGCTTGCATAAGCTCATTGGGAATTTTTTGTACAAGTTGATTAGGAGAGTACTTCCATTCACCCAATTTTGTCATGATCATGTCCTTGGTCTTCTTCTTCTCATCTGTGTTCCTAGTTTCATATCTGAGAGATTTGAAATTTTCCATTCTATCTCCTCTTTCTATTTCATTTAACTTTTCCTAAAATGTAGCTAGAGGCTTTTTGAAAATAATTTTCTAACAATCCTCTTCACCTAACTTCAATTTCTTCCTAGATTTTGATGCTCTTCCTATGAATATAATAGTGGATGACTTAGTAGGTTTGATTATGATAACCTTACCTTTCTTCCTTATGGGCTCTTCTTCCTTAGACTTGGTTTCTTATACTTCATCCTCTGCTTCATCTTCTTCTACATTATCATTTGTTCTCTCTACCAACAAGAGAGTAGAACTGTCTTGCATTACTTTTTCTATCCTCTTTCTTCCTTTGTTAACTACTTGAGGAAGCTTAATTTCAAGTTCTATGCTAGCTTTGGCTTCTTCATAAGTTCCAAACTATGGTGCCTTGGGATCCATGGGCTCATTTACCAAAGCCTCAATGATATCTTTTGTATCATCAATGTTAACGCCATATTCAAGTGCTATCACACTTGCCATCCTTGGTTTAATTGCATGAATGTACACTTTATAATAGTCTACCATGAAACAAATATCCTATTTGTAGTCTTCTACAGTCTTCTCTAGTATCCTATATCTATTATTCATCTTTTCCTTGAATGTATCAAAGTAGTTAAACATAAAATTGTCAAAAATTTCACCCATCTCTGCTATATATATTCATTAATATGATATAAAATAGGTTCATCTTTTCTCCATACAACTATACCTTTAGAAGGGAATAATTTTTCTACAAAGAAAAATAATCAATTTAAGAGTGAACCAAACTTACAAAGACTGTTCTTGGAACCTCTTATGCTTTCCATGTTCTTATTGAATTGATTCAATAACAACTTGACAATGTCAAATGACATGTTGTTCTTCACCACCTTGAGAACCAAATCTACTACTTCACATGACACACTATTGAGATGACTAGAGTTGTAGATTTTGTGGGTAATCACAGGAATTCCAAATTTCAATTTTGTGTATGTGATTCCACTTATCTTCGTTCCTCTTCCATCTCACTCAATAAGAGTCTTCTTCATTAGTTTAGCTTGACCTAGGGTTTCAGTCGCCTTAGCATTTTTTAACATTGGAAGGCTAGTGATTCTATGAATCATGTTCCTTGTAATCAAAATGGGTTGGTCCAACCATAACTTTCCATTGTGGACTTTTCTTAGTATGAATTCTATCCATTTTCCCTAAAAACTCCTTGACATATGCAAAATACACATCAAGCCCTTTTCTTCCAAATGGCGATGCTCGAGTTTTAAAGTGCCATTCACACTTACCTCATTCAATGCCTCATGAATTTCATATGTTCCTATCTATTGAATAAAATAGTGAAAATATGGACATATATCATGCATGAGTAATACTTGAGAAGTAATATGAGATTGTGCACTTGCAGAGTCCAGTGATTTGGCAATTGCTAGATTGATTTTGAAGGTTGGAAGTTCACATTCTGCTCCTTGAATCAACATTTCTAATCCTTTCTTTGCTTTTTTGCTGAAGGAAGTCATATTCATTAGGGTCTTGAATGGTTTCAAAATGCTTCAAGAATCCTTCCAACAAAAAACACACAAATTGCTTGAAAGCATAGAAATTGTTCTTCACAAATAGCTATCAAAAATTCATGGTAAAAAATGAATTCAATTTTCTTCCTTTAAAAAAACTTTCACCTTTCAATTGCTATAAATGCTTTGGTATCACCACTCACTTTGTAATAGACTATCTTCCACCCACTTCTATGTTTCAATACTTGATATACATTCATAGCTTGGGAGTCTCAACATTTCTTGGTAGAGTTTTCAATAACTTGGTGTCCATACACAATACTTTAGTGTAACTTGACCTTGCTTAGCTATGTCTTGTGACCTAACCTATCTTAGTAAGGGTCTCAACCACTTAGTGATCCTTGTGCATCTTGAATTTTGATATGGAAATTTTCTTCTTGTTGGCTAGAACTGATGAGAGATGTTTACTTTAGAGTCTTGGTTACAGTTATTCATATGGGAATTCAAGTTGAGATGATTGAATCAACTAGTTCTTGAGTGGCATCTCCTTAATGACTTGGAATTTTAATATTAGAAGATTTTGGTATCAAATGCTACTTCATCTACTTTTTGGTATTGTTAGCTTTGGTTTTCTTTTAATTTTCAATTCTTCTAGTGTTCATATAGTTTTTGGCAAGGTGTCCAAGTTTTGTACAAATGAAACATCTTCTAGTGGTGTCTCGCTTCCTCATGTGATATTTTACATAGTTTGTTCCAATGTGCCCAAATTCTCTATAGTAGTTGCATCTACACCATGTGTTGTCGTCCCATCCAAATATTTCTTTCATATTCTATTTTTATAAATTCAATATCTTAGTTTTGCACTCAAAATATTTGTGTCCTTGTTTCTTGCAATTGTGAAATTTACCTTCAAACTTAGGTTTCTCCTTGCATTAATTTTCTATATGACCATGCTTATTGCAATTTTAATAGTTTCCATTTAATTTTTCTTTGCCATTACTCCAACATTTGTTTGATGTATGACTTAACTCACCATAATGATTACAAGTAGGCCTTTGATTCTTATGAGCTCCTTGCTTTGATGATTCACGTTCTTCTATGCATCCTATTACTACTTTGGCTTTATGACTTTACTAACTTTTTTCATTCAACTGATTCATGTTTTCTTTATAATTCAACATTCTTTCATATGTTTTCTTTTGAGTGTTTAGATCATTCTCTAGTCTTTCATTGTTTGATCTTAGATTCATGAGTTGTTCATTTTCATTAGTGAGCTCATCAATGAAGTCTATGTGCTAAAGGGAGAGGTGCTAAATTCCATTGTTATTTTCTCCTATCTCTTCTCTAGCTTTGTCCTTTTCTTCCATGAGTTCACATAATCTTGTTAACTAGATTTATTGTTCTCTTTTCACCTTTTTAATATTCTTCTTGAAGATTGGAATTATTTTTTAATAGATCTTTCATTTCTTAATCAGCTTCATCTAAATTTATTTCTGAACATATTTATTCAATTCCTTCTTCACTGTACAGTTTGTCATTATTTGTAATGCAAGATCTTTTCTTCTTTTCAATGATTAAGAGAGTTACTCCTTTACATTATTTAGATGCCTAAAAGCCAATTGAAGATCTAAATTTTCATTTTCAATAGCCTTATCTAGTGTGTATACCTCCACTGCTTCTAATCTTTTATCAAGTTGCTAAACTTCTTCTATGAGAACCACAAAGCTGTCATACCAATTGTTGGAAATATGAGGTAGGCAAGGTTACTAAGAGGCAAGGGGTGAATTAGGAACCAATAAAATTTTAATCTTATTCCACCAATTAGTCCTTCATCAATTGTATGATCTAATTGCATACATGAAAAAATGAAAGAAAATAAACATTCATATCAATTTGACACAAGATATGGTGACCCAGAAACCTTCCAAATAGAAAGTAAAACTGGGGTGGGGATGATACCCAAGAGCTTTAGTAAAGCCATATAAATTTTACTTATGAAGGCTTACAATTGATCACTTTTGGTGATCTACCCTATTAGGAGCAATAAGGACTTCTAGGTTCACCTTGTCAAAGGATTTACATATCATACAATTAAGTATGCATTCAGTAAAGAGATTTATCAAAGAGTGGTAAGTATACCCTATTAAAGGATTTAACTAATACACTTATTACAATGAACTAGTGGCTAATCTCAAATCTGCAACATTGATTATTTGGTTGAGATTCCTTTAAAATGTAAAGATCACTTTGTTGTAATAGATAAATATTTGCTACCACTTATACTACTTGTAGCCTTCTTAATTCACACGTTTTCTCTTCATACTTATTTTATTTGGATACGATATAATTAATTACATATATAACAATCCAAAACATAATACGTTAAAGTTAGCTACAACATAGGGTTCCATCAAGATCACAAAGTCAGCCCAACTACCAAGACTAGGGTTCAAAAGAAAAACTCAATGATGTTTTGATACTTGACAACCATAGTCAACACTCAACATTTTCATGCACTCAATAGATATAGAAGCTTGGTTCGTAATAATCACTTCCAAGTAGCCTAAACTCAGTTAGCACTTGTGACATGGTGAACATTACAAAACTCAACATATAAATTGAATCACTTGGTTGACACTTCTTAGCTTGACCATTGCTAGATTCTCATCACTAATATTGCAAGCTCGATAGATATTGGAGACTATGGTTGACACTGTGCAACTTAGTTAATACTATAAAGCTTGGTTAGTACTATCATTGAATAGCTTAGTAGATACTACTCATCATGAACTATAAAGAGATTTTGGAGCTTGATAGAAACTGTAGAACTTGGTAACAACTATATTACTCAGTAATAATTGGAATACTTGGTTAACACTAAAAACTCAAAAGTAGCTTCACCAATTGACTAAGTGTGAGTCACTAATAAGAAAACTATGACCTCAATGTAAACTCCAAGTTATGTACTCCAAATGCCTTAAAGAAATGGATGAGATTGATTCTCAATCAATGATCAAGATTAAAATAACTTAACAACCCTAACCAAGTTGGTTTCTAAAGGGGGCCAATTATTTAGTAAATATTTGTCCCTAATATAAACAATTAGATAGATAAACTATTGTTTACAAAATAATAGCACGTGGACAAATAGTTATCCAAAGCTACAATACTAACACACCCTCCTAGCGATGAAGCAATTCTGCATAATGCCCAACTTATCTCTAAAGATGATAAATTTTGATCCCCAATGCCTCACTCATAATATATGATACCTTCTCCTCTATAGGTATGTACTATAGCTAAACAACCCCTGATTTTACAAAATATTTTATAAAGTGATATTTGATATCTATTTATTTACACCTATTATGAAATATTATATTCTTAGACAACTTGATGCAACTCTAATTATTGCAGTGTATCACAATAGTCTTAATGTTCTGACCAAATAAGGCCATGAGAAAATTTCAAGGTTATATAGCTTCACATGTCACCATGCTAACTATTATGTATTATGGTTCTATTGAACTAAGGACCACAAACTTCTACTTTTGGAGAAACCAAGATACAACTCTTGATCCCAAGATGCAACAACACCTTGAAGTGTTCCTTTTGTCTATTGTACTACCTTCACAATCTATGTCATTATAGCTCATCAATTTGATACCTTCACCTTGAGCATATCTTATCCCACACTCAAATATACCACATAGTTATGACAACATATTGTTAACTATTGTCCAAAGCATTCTCTATGGTTCAACCATGATTTGACTAAGAGAGTTTAATGCAAATTCTATACATGGACTAGTGTTCACCAAATACATAAGCACAAAAATCACCTTCCTAGATAAGGTGAGATCTACATCTTTTTTCCTAGATGTATCTACCTTCCTCCAATTCATGATCATGGGTGTATGGACATGGCTTTTAAATCCTCTATTATGAATCTCTTCATAATTTCAATGTAACATTTCCCTTGAACAAGGAAAATCTTTCCATGTGTCTGCCACAACTCCATGCCAAGAAAGTAATGCATAAATCCTCAATCCTTCATCTCAAACTCTTCTACAAGGTCCCTCTTGCAATCCTCTATGAGCCCTATTGATCCTATAAGAAACAAGTCAGTGAGATAAAAAATAATAATGAGAAACTCACACCCAACCATGAAGTAGTAGAGGTTAGAATTTGCTTCAGTCTTCACAAAGCCCATTTCTTGTATCTATGTATGAATGCACTCATACAATGCTCTAGGATCCTTCTTGTATCTATACAAGGCTCTTTTCAATCTACACACATTGGTCTCTTTTTTGTCTACCATAAATACTTCTAGTTTCTCTATGTATACCTCCTCCTTCAACTCTCCATTAAGAAATATTTTCTTGACATCTATTTGATGGATTTGTCATCCCATATATGTTGTAAATGAGATTATAGATTATATATAAGTATAACTAGCCACTCAAGAAAATGTCCACTTATAGTCTATTCTCTCCTAAGAGAACCCATTTTCCACATAACTTTCCTTATATGTCTTGATGTTACCATCTTATCCTTGCTTTATCTTATAGATCCAATGTGAACTAACTAGTTCTCTATCTATTGGTCTCAAAAATACCTCCAACACATCATTATACATTCTTGAGGAATATTTCTCAACCATAGCATCTCGCCATATGTGATGCTCTATAGTATCCTAATATTACGAAGGCTCACTTCTACCAATTAACTAACTAATGATACATTGTCATTGAAACTGGTTGGTTGTTTGTACTATCTAGTAATTTTCCTACAATCTATTACAAACTCCTAAGAATCTCTTTGTGTATCTTGAACATCATAGTTCTTATTACCAACTCTAGAGGATGAAATATAAACCTCTATGCATTATTGATGCATTCTATATTGTACTAGTTGCTCCACATTCTTAGAATCTTCACAACCTATGCCTAGACTTGTACTAGTAACTATACTTGAGTATTATTTCCCTTAACTAAGCCTTTTAGCTTTCGTTAGTTGCTAACTTTGATCATCGACTAGAAAATCTATCAAACTTTTAAATTCATTGTAATCCATGAACTTTACATCACATTTAAAAATGATTCTTCTAGTCTTGGAGATAAAAATCCTACATTCCTTTGAGGTTTCATTATACCCAACAAAGTACCCTCTCTCTATAATCTACTCTAACTTCATATGTGTATCACCTGGAACATGAAAATATGCCAAAATCTTAGATATTCTAAAAATAACATTAGGCTTCTTACCTATGAGACTTTCTTTTGGTGTCATCCTCCTTGGTAACTTGTGTGGAACCATGTTTTGAATGTGTACTATTGTATTGCATGCAACTGGCCATATATAGTGGAGCATATCCTAGTCATGTACCATAGCCCTTGCTACCTCTGATATAGAATGGATATCCCTCTTAGTTACTTCATTTTTCTATGGATTTTATAGAATAGTCCACTCTCTCTTGATTCCCGCTCTAGTACAAAAATCATGGAAGTTATTTTTGTAGAAGTTGAGAAAAACCAACTTCACAATTTTCCAAGAATGTCTATATGCAAATAAGTTGTTGCTGAAAGGAAACCAAAGAGGGAAAAAGTGTACCTTGGAAATCTTAGTGGAGTGAGAGAAAAAATGTATTCTAAGATTCTAAAACAAAAAATACAAGAGTTCAACCTTAAAGGTGAATGAAACCCTAAAAAGAGAAAAGAAGCTAGGTTGCACATTATAATTAATATAAAATATTAATTATATGTACCTAAAAGACAGCTTAAGTAAAATAGACTAATAGAAAACTTAATTAATTAAATCAAGGTGATATAATTAATAAGTGTAAATAAATAATTACAACACCCCCCTCAAGGGAAGCTCAGGAGGTAAGCTAACCTAGCACAACTATGAAAGAAGGAAAAAGAGGTCCCAATAATAAGGCCTAATCAGGTACCCAAAACAAGGAAATCTCTATAAATCGGAGATAAAGGAGAAAACCCAGTGGGAAAAACACATCTCCAAAAGAGAAAGAACACACTTGCTGGAAGAAACATAAAGGAAGGTAGGCCTCAAAAAGACCACCCAACGACAACTTCCATAACCCCAACCATGGAATGCAGTTGAAGATAGCATGATGATGCAAAAGATTTGGTGAAGATGTCGGCAACCTGTGCATTAGTGGGAATATACTCCAAAGAGAGAAAACTATTCTTAATCTAATGATAAATGAAATGCATATGAATCTCAATGTGTTTAGTGTGCTAATGCTCCACCATGTTGTGAGAAATATGAATAAGACTCTGATTATCACACCATAGAATAGTGGGATGATCAGGAGGAAAACCAAACTCAGTCATCAACTAGTGAAGCCATAAAATCTCCTCACTAGCACGCACTATTTCTCTATACTCAACCTCTATAGATGAAAGTGTGTGAGCATGCTTCTTCTTGCATGACCAAGTGATAGGACCAGAGGCAAGACAAAAGACAAAGCCATAAGTATACTTTTGATCATCAATATCACCAGTCCAATCTGAGTCAGTAAAGGCAATAATGTGAGGTGTCTCGAATGTATAATGAATTCTATACATAATTGTGCCATGAATGTATCTCAAAATATGCTTAGTAGCTTGATAATGACTCTCATGAGGCTCATGTGAAAATTGAGAGACAAGACCAACTTACAAAAAGAGATCAAGGTGAGTATGTATGAAGTACAACAAGCCACCAACCAACTATCAATACAATGTAGGATCCACTAAAAGTGAAGTGCAAGAGGTAGACAAGGTAATAATCAATTGAAAAGGTGTGGGAGTAGGTTTGAAATCAAGCATGTCAAGAGCATACTTCTACTAGTAAATAAAGATCCCAATAGAGGACTTAATAGTCTTTAGACCAATAAATTAGTGTAATATATCAAGATTAGTTATCTCAAACTATTCCATCAATGCATGCTAAACGTCTTGAAGCATAGATGATGAGCTAGCTATGAGAAGAAGATCATAAAAATATAGCACAAGGATCAAAACCTTAGCCTCAAGACATTGAATGTTTATTGTAGGATCAAAATGATAGCATGTGAAGTTTGTAGAAAGAACAAAGGAGTCCATCTACTCATACCAAGCCTAAGAGGCCTATTTGAGACCATATAATAAGTATCAAAATCTACAAACCAAGGAGGAATTCTACATAAATTCTTGAGGCTTCTCTATGCAAATATCCTCAATAAGATCACCATGTAAGAATGCACTCTTTACATGCATCTAAAAAATGGGCAATCCCTAAGAAGCTGCAATGGATAAGACAAGGAGAAGAGAGTTCATCTTAGTGACAGGGACAAATGTCTCAGTATAATCAATGCCCTCAACCTATGAAAAACCCTTTGTGACAAGATGTGCCTTGAACTTATCAATGGGACCATCAACAATAAAATTAGTATGATATAACCATTTGCATCGCACTAACCTTCTTCCCTTAGGAAGAGAACAATGATCCCAAGTATGATACTTCATCAAAGAAGAACACTCCTCCTCCATGGAACTATCCCACTCAGTATGTCTTGTCACTATTGCAAATTTCTAGGGATCATCACAATTAACATGACTTAGAAGTCTAGAACACAAAATATGAGAGTGTGTGCAATAGGAAGTGGAAGGGTCACCAACTAGAGATCCAAAAACCTTAACTCTAGCACTAGCCCATTTAGGCATCTATGGAGGATCCTATGTTGGAGGTAAATGGGGATCACCAAGATCTTCATCCTCATCATCTAAAAAAGTGACTGGAAAGGATGAGGGAATAGTTGTAAATGAAGTAGACTCTAGAGTTAATGTGTCTATTGTAGGAATGTGCTCATCAAACTAGACATCTCATCAAAATAGTACCTATTTAGAATCAAGATCAAACAACTTGTATGCCTCAACATCCTCACAGTAGCCAAAAACAATAAGGTGTCAACTCTTCCACTCCATTGTTCTCTTCTGAGCATCAGATACGAATGCCCATGCTTCACTACCAAAAACTCAGAATGAAGATACATCAGACTTGACATGAGACAAACCCTCCTCAGGAGTCATATATCAAACTACCTTGTGAGGCATCCAATTTTGAATATAGTTGGCATAATTGACTGCATCTACCCAAAAGGATGAATCCATGGACTTGGACTATATCATACAATTAGCCATCTCCCAAAGTGTTATGTTATTTCTCTCTACCACACCATTCTACTGAGGGGTGTAGGGCACTAAAAAATGATGCCGAAGACCATGTTCAAAGAAAAAATCCCTAAAATCTTGGTTCAGATACTCCCCCTCATTATCTGTGGATATATACCAAATAGAATGACCAAATTGTTTCTCCACAAATGTCTTGAAGACTCAAAATGAATCAAAGACATTAGACTTGTACTTCAAAAAGCACACCCATGTGTGCCTAGAGAAGTCATCAATGAAAGTAACCACATATTTGGTATTAGAAAAAGGAGTCAAAAATGACATGAGGTCACTATGAATCAACTCCAATGGTGCCAAAGAACAAGTAGCTCATCAATGTGGAAAACAATCCCTATGTTGTTTGCTAAGAGCACAACCCTAGCAAACACCATCTATGTAAGAAATCTAGGGAAGCCTAAGAACAAGTGCTTGTGTGCTCATATACTAAAGATACTTGTAAGTTACAAGGCCCAAATGCTTATGCCAAAGTCTACTTACTAAATCTACATGTGCTACAAGATAGGAAATTATGCCATGAGAAGACTCAAATCCATCAAATCTATATAGGTGAGATGCAAAGTCAACACTCATGGTAGCCACAATCAACTCAATATCATTTAAGTCCTAAATAAACACATCATGTGGTGAGAACTCAACTATCTTACTAGAGCTAGAGTCAAAAATTTGATAAATAGAAAATAGGTTCATTAAGGTGCTAGGGACAAAAAGAACATCCTGAAGAGAACCCCTAGCTAATGCAATAAAACTAGAACCCAAGACTAAAAGATGTGATGAGTTTGCAACAACAATCTATGAAGTAGTAAATAGAGCAAGTGAGGTGATCAACTGTTTAGTATGAGTCATATGGTAGGTAGGCCCAAAAGTCAATGCTTGTGTAGTGAGAATGTGAAATTTCTTTATAGGGGCGATGAAGATTTAAGAGTAAAAATGTCATGCTCATGCATGGCTTCCTCTAAAGACTCCAAACATTTCCAACACCTGAAAATAGGATATCCATCATTTCCACAAAAACTATAGGTCTCAATTGATTAATTCCTAGTCTTGGAGGAAGACTCATTAGAATTTGAATAAGATTTACCCTTGGAAGGGTTATCTAGAGGTTTGGGATTAGTTTTTGGTGTATCTTTCTTTAGTTTAGCTTTAGGTTTTGGTTTCCCCTAAGAAGACTAAGCAACCAATGCTTAGCTAGAAGAGCCAGACGTATCCACCTATTGGATCTTTGCTTTTTCTTGTGTCAACCAATCAAAAAATTTCTTAAAAGAAGGCATTTGATGTATGTTTCCCAAAGAATCTATAGTGGAGTAGAAAGTGGAAGAAAAGACCTGATACTATCCTCACAACTTTGATAGTATCAAAAAAATACACTCATCACCTATCTTGTTTTCCCACATCCCTACAAAACTGAATATAGAGATTTGAACTTCATCAAGAAATCCTCAATTATAGGAATTTTTGAAATATAAAATGAGTAACTAAGAGGGGAGGGGTGAATCAGTTACTACTAAAATAAATCTCAAATCCCATAGATGCTAGTACAAAAATAAAAACTAAAAACTAAATAATATTGATGCTTGGCAAACACACATAAAATGTGGTAACTTGGTAATTAATAATTGTGCTTGGTAAATCCTTGATATATAAACTTTAGATGTTATCTATGATTAGCATTACTTTAACTTAGTTTCAAGAACACAAAATAAAATAGCATGAACACATTTAACACTAGGATTTAACATGGAAACTCATTTTGGGAAAAACTAATAATTGCAACTAGTTATTGCTTTCACACTTTTGAAGCGAGTCCTGTTAGGAGTCAACCTTGTTAGAGGTTACAAAACACACTATTAAGTGTGACCCTATTAGAGGATTTAATCACCCTATTAGGAGTGGCCTTGATAGAGGTCATTAGACAATTCAATAGAATTGCCATGTTGTTAGAGGATTTCCAAATAACTATTAAGCCAACTTTGTTAAGAGATTTAGATCACTACTACAATGGTTAGAGAATAACAATGAGATGACTTGATTTGAATGTAACTTAATTTTTGATTATGGATCTCTGTTCTATCTTGTACTTGATCCTTCCTAATTAAATATATATTTTTTTCTCCACAAGGATATTCTACTTATCCTTCAAATTTGCTTCCTCTTCTCATCATTAAATCTTCAATAACATCTTCATTCTTGCACATTCAAACTTTGAAACTACAAGTTGGCCTTATACTTATATCCTTCATATTATCAAGTTGGCTCATATACAACTTAGAATAATTAATATCCATCATCTTAGTTGGTTGGAATCAATAGATAAAACAATTGATCTTGATATGCCAAAATAAGAAAATCCTTTATTAGTTGACCTAGCTCGATAGAAACTAACTCATAAAAAATTTCCTCTATTAACCCATAGAAGCTCGGTTAACACTACAAACTTGCTAAAATCCTTTGGTAACTGAGTGAGCTTGGTTAGCACTAGTTCCATCCAACATTCCTTCATTAACAAAGTGAGCACAATTAACACTCATCTTTTTCATAGTTCCCTTTGACACCCAAGTGAACTCAGTAGAAACTACCTTCTCAAATAGGCAACCACAAGCATGCTTGGTAGACACAGAAAAATATTTTTACTGCCTAAGTGAGCTTGGCATATACTGACAGATAATGATATGACATTTGTGTAACATCAAAGGCAATACATAATTAATCAATTGTATCAAAAAATATCCCTCTTTCACATTGATGGTAACACAACATTTCATAGATTGATAATTTTTTTGGATTTGTTCTTGAGAACTCCCTCTATCATTATGAGCTCTTCCTTTTACTAGATCCTTCCTCTCTTTGCAACAACTTCTGCCAAGTTGATTCAAAGAACTTTCTTCCTCTTACAACAAACTTCTCCTTTTAGTTTCTTACTTTATTTTGGTTCCAAAAAATTCTTAGAGATATGATAGTAGAATTATCCCTCTTTGAAAACACATGCCAAAGACAATAATTCTGTTAATACCAATGTACCTTAAGTACTAATTCATTTGCAATATGCTCTTGTCAATTCTGCACCAACTAATTGATCTTCAACTTAGCTCTTGTTGATGCATCACTAATCTTTATTAATTAACTTTGGAGAGGGGAATGGACCCTAGCTTACCTCTTAGATACAAAAATGCATCCTTAGGTAATGGTTTGGTGAATATGTTTGTAATATGTCCTTTGTATTGACATATTTGCTTGACTTCTTTTTCTTGTACCAATTCTCTTAAGAAGTGATATTTTATTACAATGTGCTTTGTTTTGGTATGCATGATTGGATTCTTTGATATATTGATTACATTGGTGTTATCACAGTATATGACTATTGTATCCTTGATCTCTATCCACATTCCTTACAATAATTATTTGAACCAAACAATGTTAGATCAATTAACTGCTATTGCCACATATTTTGCCTCTACTATGGATTGAGATGTATAATTTTTATTCTTGATTGTTGAAAACACTAGCCTCTTATCAAGAAGAATGCTCCACCACTAGTTCTTTTTTTGTCATCAATACTTCCTAAAAAATTAGCATCACTAAATACCTTCATGTCCAAATTGCCTCCAAGTTTATATCATAAGCCATAGTCTTCTGTACCTTTAAGATATCTAATGATTCTTTTGATTTCCATCATGTGATTTTCTTTAGGATTAGTTTAAAATCCTATCACTATTCCAACTGCTAGAGCAATATTAGGCCTTGTATATACTACATACTATAACTTTCCAATCATTGATCTCTATGTGGTCTAATCCACTTCTTTGGAATAATCATTCTTAAAGAGCTTATGTCTAGTAGACATAGGGGTTCCAATTGGTCTTGAATCTTCAATTCAAAACTTTTTCAACATCTCCTTGATATACTTGGATTGAGTGATGTAGATACCATTTTTTTCTATTGTATCTACAATCCAACAATTTTTTTTCTCTCACCAAACATGGACATCTCAAATTCTTTACTCATTTCTTTTGAAAATACTTTGTACAAGTTGTCATTTCCTATAAATAGAGTATCATCAACAAATACCTCTGCCAACACAATCTTCTTATCTAGTCCTTCCTGGATATACAAACTACTATTATCATTTTTTCTTTGAAATCCAATCTATACCAAGTACTTATGAAGTTTTTTATACCAAGCTCTGGGAGCTTGCTGGAAACCATATAATAATTTGTGTGACTTGCAAACTATGTTTCTTTTGCTAGGATCCATAAAACATTTTGGTTGTTCAATGTAGAATTCCTCATCAAGAATTCCATTCAAGAAAGTAGATTTGACATTCATTTGATATAATTTAAATCCACTATGTGCTACATATGATAGTAAGGTTCTAACACCTTCTAGTCTTTCTACAGGAGCAAAATTCTCACCATAATTAGTACCTTCTTCTTGAGAATAACCTTTACATACCAATCTTGCTTTATTTCTTGAAACTTTTCCATCTTCATGTAGCTTATTTCTAAATACCCACTTTGTGCCAATTATATTCTTATCCTTGGGTGTAGGAATAAGAGTCCAAGTTTTGTTAATTTCTATGTGTTATATTTCTTTAATCCAATTTTCATTTTCTAGAGTATCTTTAACATTTCTAGGTTCAAATTAAACAAGTAAACATGTACCTTTTAATTTGGTTCTTGTCATTGTTCCATTAGATTTGTCTCTAGTTATCTGATCAGGTGCATGATGCCTTCTAAAATATCTAGCTAACATAGGCATTTTGGGATTTGAATGAGTTCCACTATCTTCATTATGAACTTTAGTTTCAAGATTGGTTCCTTCTATTTATGACTCAAGTCCATCAGGCTTAGTTTGAACTAGCTTGGTAGCCTTTGACTGTGACTTGGATCCTTTAGATCGTAACTTAGGTTGCATTATCTGCAACTCAATAGCTGTTGGAGATTTTGGGGATTGAGGAGATAAAAATTCCTTTCTCTTAGATAGATTTGGCAAGGTATTAGGTTCATAATAAAAAGATCTTATGTAATCCTCTGGCTCCTTGTTGCTTTCTTCTTCACTCTTTTTTGTAAACTCATCAATTCTAACATGTGCACTTTCTATTATTTTATGTGTAAACTAGTTCAACCATTTGTATGATTTACTTCTATAGGAGTATCCTAGAAATATGCCTTCATTACCTTTTACATAAAAAGTGTCTTTTCTAGACTCTTTCAAGATATAATATTTGCTACAAAATACTTTCAAGTTTCATTAGGTTTGTAGCCATACCATAGTTGATAAGGAGTTTTGTTTGAATCTTTCTTCAACTATACTCTATTTGAGGTATGAATTGTAGTGCTGATAGCTTCCTTCTAGTATTTGAGAGAAACATTATTTTCAATCATCAGGGTTCTTGCACAATCCATGACATCTATTTCTTCTTTTAGCTATACCATTTTGCTGTGGTGTACCAAGGGCTAATACTTGTCTTTTAATTCCTCTTTAAAAGTAGAAATTATTGAATTAATTTTAGATGAATTCACCACCTCTCTTTGATCTTAAGCATTTCAACCTTTTTCTAGTTTTTTTTTCTACCCTTGCTAGATACCACTTGAACTTTTGAAAAGCTTCTAATTTTTCTTTCAGATACATTACAATCATCATTTTGGAATAGTTATCAACAAAAAGAATGAAAAAAATTTCTCCTCTATAACTTTCTTTTCCAATAGGTCCACATAGGTCTGTATGAACAATTTCTAAGACTTCTTCTAATTGATATTTTTTGCTTTTGAAACTAGTCTTTCACATCTTACCAATTTGAAAATTCTTGCATAGACCCATATCAGGCTTCTTCAAACTAGGAATGCTTCTTACTCTTTCCTACTTTCTTATCTTAACATAATTATCAATGTTTACATGACATAGCTTATTGTGCCATAACCAACTTTCTTCTAATTAAGCAATCAAACAAAAAAAATCATTGAGATCAAGATAAAATAGATTATCTTTTGATTTCTTGCCAGATCCAACCAGATTTCCTTATCCATCCAGTAGTTTGGCTTGTCCATTCATGAATTCTAATTTGAATCCAATGTTATTCAACTATGCCACACTTAGTAGACTATGCTTTAGTCCTTCAACTCAATAAGCATTGTCACATACAAGTCCTTTAGTCAATAAAATACATCCTTATCCTTTTATGTTATAAGGTTAATTATTTCCAAATCTCACACTACCTCCATCATAATATTCCATGTGCTCAAATTTTGTTTTGTCTCTAGTCATATGATGTAAAAAATCATTTTCAATAATCCATATATCATTTTTACTAACATGAGAGATAAGTGCCATCTTATCTCCTTCATCATTAGATTCATTTCTCATAGCAAAATATACCATTTCATCTTCACTATTATCATAATCTTTAGCTATGAAAAAAGATTTCATACCTTTGTCCTTGTAGTTCTTGGAATCCTTCTTTCCTTTATGCTTATTGCTTTTCTTTTCATCTTTTATTTCCTTATTTGGACACCTAGCAGTAATGTGACCAACTTCTTCATAGGAAAAGCATATCAGAGGAACTTTACCTTTGTACTTTCCTCTTTTTTTGGAATACTTTCTTGCAAGTAGGGATTCAACAACTTCAAGATCACTATCTGAACTTTCTTTTGATTCTTCATCTTTGCTTCCTAATTGACTAGAATTTGATTTCTTACCCTTTTCTATGAGTGAGAATTTAGCTTTAAAAGTGAATTTATTAACTTTTGAGCTAGGAACATAGTTATTAAAGTTATCTAACTCAAAAGTTGTCAATCTTCCAACTAGAGCATCCAAAGATATTTTATTATTTGGATCACATCTCATTTCTTGAATAGCAGACACTCTAATTACATAAATAGGAAGAAGAGTTCTAAGTACCTTGCGTACAACTATTTTATCTTCAATGTCTCCTCTAGATGCTTTGTTTGCACTTACACTTGCTTTAATCCTTTCCATATATTTTGCAATGTTCTCATTTTCTCTCATTTTCATCGAATCAAAATTACCTCTAAGACTTTCAGCCTTAGCTCTTCTTAGATTCTCATCTCCTCCATATATGTCTTTTAATTTGCTCCACATCTCATAAGCTATATTGTAGTCATTGACTTCATCAAATTTAGCATAACTAAGAACATATGCAATGTCAATCATCATGATGTTATGATTCTTCTTTTCAAGAAATCTTCAATAGATAATGTTCTTGTGGGAGTCATGTATTCAGTATCAAGATATTTGCATCCCAAGTCATTGATGGTAGCCAAGTGTAACCTCATAAGTCTATGCCATGCTGTAAAATTGTCTCTATTTAGCTTGGGAATTTCTCATTTGTAATACATACAAATCTTTGGCTTACGTACTTAAAATCTTCTCTACAAGAACCAAAAACTCTAATACCAATTGTTGGAAATATAAGAGGAGTAACTCAGAGGGGAGGGGCAAATTAGTTACTACTAAAATAAATTCCAGATCCCATAGATGTCAGTACAAAAATACAAACTAAAAACTGAATATTATTGATGCTTAGTAAACACACATAAAATGTTGTAACTTAGTAATTATTGAATGTGCTTGTTAAATCCTTAACATATAAAATTTTGATGTTATCTGTGAATAACATTACTTTAACATAGTTGCAATCACACAAAAGAAAATAGCATGGACATATTTGACACTAGGATTTTACGTGGAAACCCAATTTGGGAAAAACCAACAATTGCAACTAGTTACTATTTCCACTCTTTTGAAGTGAGCCCTATTAGGAGCCAAGCTTGTTAAAGGTTACAAAAAACACTATTAGGTGTGACTATGTTAGGGATTTAATCACCCTATTAGAAGTGGCCTTGTTAGAGGTCTTTAAAAAATTCAATGGAACTGCCACCTTGTTAGAGGATTTGTAAATAGCTATTAAGCCAACTCTATTAAGAGATTTAGATCACTACTACAATGGTTAGAGTGTAACATTGAGATGACATAATTTGAATGCAACTTAATTTCTAATTATAGATCTCTATTTTGGCTTGTACTTTATCCTTCCTAATTGAATATAGCATTTCTAATCTACAAGGATATTCTGCTTATCCTTCAAATTTACTTCCTCTTCTCATAATTAAATCTTCAATAACATCTTCATTCTTGCACATCCACACTTTCAAACTACAACTTGACCTTATGCTTATATCCTTCACATTGTTAAGTTAGCTCAAGTACAAATTAGAATAATTAATATTCATCATCTTAGTCAGTTGGAATCAATAGATAAAATAATTGAGCTTAATATGCTAAAATAAGAAAATCCTTCATTAGCCGACCTAGCTTGGTAGAACCTAACTCAGAAATGATTTCCTATGTTAACCAACAGAAGGTCGGTTAACATTGTAAAATTGCAAAAATTCTTTGGCAATTGAGTGATCTTAGTTAGCACTAGTTCCATCAAACTTTCCTTCATTAACCAAGTGAGTTTAGTTAACACTCATCTTTTGCATACTTTTCTTTGATGCCCAAGTGAACTTCGTAGACACTACCTTTTGAACTAGGCAACCACAGGAACACTCGGTAGACACATAATACTATCTTTACTACTCAAGTAAGCTTGGCATATATTGATGCATAATGATATGATATTTGTGTAACATCAAGGACAATACATAATTAATTTATTGCATCTAATAGGGAATGCTAGTAGGTGTCAAAGAAGTCAACTTTGCATCAAGCTAGAGTGCCCAAAACTCATTCACTATGCCAAACAATTTGTAAAACCTGGTCCAAATAGCCCAAGGAGTAGTCAAGCCATCTAGGTGAAACAAGAGACTATCATAGATGTTTAGTGTAATCAAGCCCATGGATTTATCCATTTTGTTTTTGTGCCAAGGAAACTCTAACTAGTGTTGTAGGACAGGTTGATTTTCATCTAGGCATGACCATAAGCCATGTGACATAAGAAGTCAAGTGATGTGTGCTTTCTAATTGTGTTAGTTATGTGGCATTAGTCAGGCCATAGAAGGATCTAACATTAAGAGAAGAAGATGGAAGTAGAAGGTTCATTTATGAATTAAATTACATAAATCAAAATACACCCCACCATAATGCATGAATTTATCCCTCATAAATGAAAGAAACAACTAAGGAAAGGACAAAAATTGAGAAGAAAACCTAGACTCTAGATGTAGAGAGGGAGGAAACTAAAGCTTCTACTTCAAAACCAAAAATAGGAACTCAAATGACTGAGTCATAAAATAAAACTAGCATCAACATCTTTGGCTTCAAACTATCTCTTGTTCTTTTGGATTGAAAAAAGACCTTCATATGCTCAAGTTATGGTCAATATACTAAGTGCTCCTCCAAATAATAAAATCTCTAAAAAAATATAGAGACTGCAAAAAATTTGACGACCATGTGACCTTCAAGAGGATGTTCGCCAGAAAAAAATTTGGTCACCAAAAAAATGATGTCACTGCCAAAAAGATGAAGTCATTGCCAAGAGTTACTGAAAAAGGTACATTATCGAGAAGATGATGTCATGGCCTAAAAAACTAACTTCAGTGCTTGAAATAGTGATGTCACCAAATAAAAAGTTGACATCACTATTGATGGTGATGACAAGCTGGAGGAGGTAGTGGGCAATCAGTAGGGTGGCAGGGACGGTGCTCGTCGGGCGGCACTATGCTAGTGGTGGTTGTAGGACAGTGGCTTACCAATGGCGATGGAGCATGGACCAGGCTGTGATGGTGTGCTAGTGGGAGTAGAACATGGGCTAGGCATGGGTGGCATACTAGTAGTGCATGGGTGGGATGATGTCTATGCATCAAAAAATGTTTTTAAAAACACTATTTTAATTTTTTGTTTTTCTTGATTTTTGAGTTGTACGGACCCAAGAAGGAATTTTTCTTTTTTCCAAAGGCTACTATGGCCAAAATTGACAAATTTTATATGAATTTTGATTATACCAATCCTTCTGAGCATGATGGAAGCATCTATTTTTTCCCAAAGTGCACCAAAAAAAAGTGCCTCTTCTATATTGAAGAAAAAACCATTAAAATTTGGGTTTTCCTTCTTCAAATCATAGCTTCACGATTTTTAGAATAGCTAGAAGCAAGGAAGCTTTGATACCATGTAGAAGTTGAGAAAAACCAACTTCATAGTTCTCCAAGAACACCTACATGAAAATAACCTATTGCTAAAAGGAAACCAAATATAGAAAAAGCACAACTTGGAAATCTCGGCAGAGTGAGACCAAAATTGTATTCCAAGATTCTAAAACAAAAAATAGAAGAGTTCAACCTTAAAGGTGAATGAAACCCTAAAAGGGAAAATAAGCTAGGTTGCACATTATAATTAATATAAAATATTAATTAAGTGCACCGAAGAGATAGCTTAAGTAAAATAGAGTAATATACAACTTAATTAATTAAATCAATGTGATCTAATTAATATGTGTAAATAAATAATTAGTCTAACAATTTCCTTTGCACTTGCCTTCATTATTTGACTGAAGAAACTTTATCTTCTTTCTTGTCAAGCTTTCCTTAAGAGCCTTAAAGACTTGGAAGTGACATAACACCTAATTCTTGGTCTTCAACAAGTATATCTAGGTATTTATTAAGAAATCATCAATAAAAGTAACTATTAGAAATATATAATACTAAGAGGGGGGGGGGGGGACGAATCAATATTCTAGAAATTTTTCAGCATAACTAGATATTATTAATTACTTTGCAACATGCATATTAATTACTTTGCAACATGACTAGTACTATTAATCTATGAACTACATATAGTGTCTCAGTTCTTGTTAAAGGAATAGGCCCTATTTAAATCATCAAAACTATTACCATTTGGTATCATAATTACAACTATATGCAAGAAGAGCCCACTTCCCTAACATGAAATTATACAATATAGTTCCTTTATACAAAAGAAATAGATACAAAAATCTCTTTACTATTGATTGTTGTACTTCACATATCATGATGTAATATTATAATTTGCATCACATATCTCTCATATAAATTCACATGTCATGTATATAGTTTTCATTCTCATCATATACTTCACATTTACATATATCACACATATCACACTTACACATTGCTTCACATTAAACAACTCTTTACTTATGCTATTTTCCTTCACAAAAACTTTGTGTAGTTGGCTTGATACAATCACAGATTATGTTAACTAAGGGTAAACATATAGGATATCATCCCAAAAAGAAAAAATAATTATTTCATAACCAAAATAATTCCTTAACACTTTATACCTCTATTTTTGTTGTACTTTTTTTATATTGTGCATACTGCCTTAACTAGTATTTTGGCTTGTAACTTTGTATGTACTACCTGTAATGCTTTGCACACTTAGGTATGACATTATGATACTCTCATATACCTAGACATATTTTTAGCCTTTTCTTTACAAAAAAATCTATGTACTGCTAGTGAAACTATCTTACACTTACACAATTTTTTATCCCTAATTGTAGACTCATTGATAGTATATTTCTGCCATGTCATCCTAAGACATATGTTTCCATAAATGACAACCATATATCATCCTACTTAACCATATTTCCACTAGTAACATTTTACTCATATCCTATGAGAGATTTCATTGGCATTGGTCAATATATATCTATATGTACTAAATTAAGGACACCCTCAAATTTTCTATCACTCCTTGAAAAAAATGTTTTGTAAACTTCCCAACACACATCCCTTACATACACTAGTATGCTCTATCCTCACATTTGGAACACCCAAAACTATCTCATGAAGGAAATTAAGTGTTCCATGATGAATATGGACCATCCTTCTATGCATAAGAAAGACTGGTTAGTTTTGAGTGTTGTATTTAATAGAAAGGTAGGGTAGGTTGAAGTAGAGTCCTGTTTGGAGAGTGGAGAGTTGGGACCATTGAACCCTTATAGATAGTAGGAGCAAAGCTATGGGTAAAGGAGATGTGGGCTCAATATGAATTTGTGAATGAGTCAAAATATATCTATATGTACTGGATTAAGGACACCCTCAAATCTACTATCACTCCTTGGAAAAAATGTTTTGTAAACTTCCCAACACACATCCCTTACATACTCTAGTATGCTCTATCCTCATGTTTGAAACATCAAACACTATCTGATGAAGAAATTTAAATGTTCCATGATGAATATGGACCATCTTCCTATTCCATATCTCTCTAAGATCTATAGGATTACTCATGCTTATGAGTGCCTTAGGAGTATCAAATTTTGACCTATAAAGATGACCACTCATGACTCAAATATTTATGGGTGACTTCAAATCCTTATGCTTTACGAACACATGTATCCCTATAAAGAGTACATCATACCCTTTATCCTAAAGAGGAGATACATAAAAAAAATTCATATCAAAGCATAGCACATGAAAAACATCATGAAGTTAAATTATCTTTTAATCCTCCCTTTGAAACTGAATAGTCTATTTTCAAACTAAGTTGTGTTTGGAAAAGTTATTCATAAAAAATCTTGATATTAGTGTTTTCATCCTTATAATTGGATAAGTACTCAATAAATCTTATTATATAAAATGATTCCTATTATATATATACCAAAGACACTATGAGGTTTAGCTAACCATACAAGCTATGAGTGCAAATGCATCTTCCATTCTACTAGAGAGCTCTTATCCTCTTGTTGAAGCTGCCACCTACTTCTTTCCCTCCTTCCTTTCTAGGAAATTGCTGACAAAGTGACCATACTCATGACAACCAAAGCATTTGATCTTAAACATGTCATTTTTCTTCTCACTTTTGAATTTGATCCTTTTCTAAACCCATTCTTTTCTATCTCTTTCCCTGCCTAGACAACATTTTTATGTTTTGCCTCACTTTTTTGACTCTCTTTCACCTCATGGATAGACATAGTCTAAAGTCCTTTTGAGTTAAATTACTCCATAGTAAATCCCAACTCGGTAAGGTGTCTCATCCACTAACATCTTGAACAAAGAAAACACACTACTTAATAGACCCATTTATGGCTATTCTTACTAGCTCATTATCACTAGGGCTTTCTCAAACAACTGTTAAGCCTAGTGAGGTAACTTGTGAGATCTTCTCTTCCAGAATCATCTTCATGTTGGTGGAAGTAATCTGGTATAGATTAAAAATGGTATCCCACATCTTCTTTGTTTATCATAGCTATGAGATATGTGGAATGATCCTTAACATCACGAAGGACTATACTCCTTTCTTTTGTTGAGAGATTTTTGAAAGTATGAGTGCTAATGATATTTGTATGGGGGAGTATTGTATATATGTTAATATGATTATATGTTACATTGATGAATGAGTTTTTCATTGATGTCAACATAGTAGTTTTTTGTGGTATCTAATAAAAGAACAATAAAAAGATCAAGTTGGTATGGATGACTAGTTGAGTATTCTCATTATCTGAGGTTATGAGATATACTTCTAAGTATATAGTATATGTAGATAATGTCAGAAGAAGAAATCATAAATTTGGAAGAAGTTATGTAAATTTTGGTTATATCTATTCTGAGATAGAGTTTACAGAGGCATGTTCTAGTAAACATGTTATGTCTCTTAGTTGATTTGTTATTTTGAGAATCAATGTTGAGGATATTCAAAGAAGACATGTTGGTGATGATGTGGATAAGTTTGATCATCATAATATTATGTGTACAAAAAATTATTCAAGTTTCAAGGTAGAAGATTAAGGTTATCACTACGTGTAACATGTTCTTAATGTGGTCCTATGATGATTAATTGAGAACGTCTAAAAACCAACTTAGGAATTGTTTTATGGACTTGGTATAAAGGAAGGAATTTTTCTTTTATCATGTAAGAATGGAATTTTATTTATGTGAAGCAATTATAAGTAGTAGGAAGAGTGGAATGGGAAGTTGAGCAGAGTAGAGCAGAAGTGAAGGAAACTTCATGCTGAGGTTTTTCTAAGTGATTCAAGGTTTGATATTTAAATCCAAGGTTTGTGACCAAGTATACAAGGTCTAATGGTGATTGGTTTGGTTGAAAAAAAAATTGAAAGAAGAAAATAATAGAAAATTACATGTTTGAGTAGTGAGATCTTCTTGTAGTTAAATTTGCATGTTTTGGCAGTGGGTTCTTCTTGCATACATTGTACCACAACTCCTAGCAGGATTGGAATCTCCTAACATGGATTGAAAGTTTCCTAACAAAACTCATATGTACTAAATGATGTAATAGAATCCTAATAGGGTGCATCCTCTAAAAAGGAATATTTATATTAGTACATCATCTTGTGGCATCATTCCCACTAGGGTTTTCCCTCTGATCAAGGGTTTCCCTTGTTAACTTATCTAGTGTAATTGTCTATGTGCATCTTTGTATAGTTTTTGTTTACTTTGGTTGAATGGTTAAGTTTTTTTAAAGAAGATAATTTTTTTAATTGTTGGATGATTGATTCAATCACCCACACCCCAGCCCCCTCTCAGTTATCTTGGTGGACTATTGTTTCTAAAAATTGGTATCAGAGCATCAGGTCCTTAAACATAAAGCTTAACAACTTTAGGAGGTTAGTGGTGAGTTATTTTAGTAAAGATAGACATGAATCTGATGAAGGAAATTTTGACACCCAGAAGATGGAGCTTCTTAATATGACATCAAAATTGTGTACAAATTTGAGCACTGACAAGAAAATATAAGTTTAGATCCGAAGAAGACATGAAGATCAAGGAAGGTATTGATCTGGCTACAAAAAGAGAAAAAGAAGGTATAGAAATTTTTTTCTTGTTTGATATGTAATGAGTTTGGTAATTATGCATGTACATGTCCTAAGCGAGTAAGAAAACTATACAGAGTTCACTTTCTAGTGAAGATGAAGAATTTAAAGCAAGTATGGAAAGATTCTTGAATGATTCTAAGCTTACATTAGTTAAGAAAGAGGAAGTATTATGAGAGATAGCCTTGATAACTATTGTTGATCTAGAGGCTAACCATAGAAATGTGGAAGTTATCATTAATGATTTTTGGAATGGGAATCAAATTGAAGAATAGAGATTTTTTTCTAGAAATGAAGAATGAATTTGAGATGAGTATAATCAGAGAAATGATATATTTTCTAGGATTATAGATTGTATAGAATAAAGAAAGAATCTTTATTTCTTAGACTAAGTACTTGGAGGATTTACTGAAAAGGTTTGGTTTGCAAACATGCAAACCCATTGGACACCTATGGTAACTAGACATAGGTTATCTACAAAGGATGAGACATCTAACATTGAGTAGCAGAAGTAAAGATCTATGGTTAGAGGATTGTAATATCTGACTCATACAAGGTTGGATATAGAAAATATAGTTGGAATTGTTGCAAGATTCCAAGCTAATCCTAGAGAAGCACATTATGTAGTAGTCAAAAGGATATTTAGATATCCAAAAGGAACATCAGAGCTTGGATTGTGGTATGAAAGATCTAATGATTTTAATCTAGGAGCTTATACTAATGTTGATTGGGTAGATAATATGGATGACATAGAGAACTAGTAGTGGAGCCTTCTTTCTTCAAGGAAGGTTAGTTTCTCAGCTAAGAAAGAAGTAGAATTATACATCACAAACTATAGTGGAAGAAAAATATATTGCAATAGTAAAAAATTGAAATCAAGTCATATAGATGAAGCAGATGCTAAAGGATATAAGGATAGAAATCAATGAACATGTTATCATACATTGTGACAACATAAGGATGGTAGATATGTCAAAGAATCTAGTACTACATTCAAAGACCAAGCATATTTCTATTTATTATCACATGTTGAGGGAGAAAGTTGTATAAAAGGAAATTAGATTGAAGTATATGAGCACTAAAGATCAAATTGCAAATATGTTAACTAAGCCTCTTCCCAAAGATAATTTTGAGTATTTGTGAGGCATGCTCGGGGTTATGATCCTTCCTATATCAGAGTAAGTGATGCAAGAATGCATTAGTCCAATGTAATAGAGCACCATTATTTGTATGGACCGAATGTTGATGCTTCCTATATGGGGGAGTATGTATAATGGATAGAGTCATCTAGGATGTTGTTTTCAATAGTGTCTTTGGACACTTGAGTTAAGTAAGAATAAATTGTTGTAGAGTTTGATGGTTGCTCAAACCTTTGATATTGATGTCAATGGGTGAGATGTTTGGCATGAAAAACATCATGAGGAAAACATCATGAGAAGATCATGAGGAAGAATTTTTTTTTCAAAATGAGTAAAACATGGAATAATAGTTTGGCAAAAAGCACAGTGAGGTATATCAATGGGGGAGAATGATTAATGAAGAGAATTTGAAAGTAAAGATGACAAGCCTTTTGTTGGTATTCTTGGAACTAGATTTTTTTCATCTATGTTGCCATAAATGTCAAAGGGGGAAATTTTTGAGAGATTTTTGAAAGCATGAATGCTGATGATATTCCTATAGGGGAGTATTGCAGATATGTTACTATGATGATATGTTACATTCATGACTGGGTTTGTCATTGATGTTAGTAGTTTTTTGTTAGTTAAGTATTCTCACTATCTAAAGTTATGAGAGATACTTATAAGTATATAGTTTATGCAGTTAACATTAGAAGAAGAAATGATAATTTTGGAGGAAGTTATATAAGTTTTGGTGATGTTTATTTTGGGATGGAGTTTACAGAGGCATGTTCTGGTAAACTTTTAATATCTATTAGCAGAGTTTTTATTCTAAGACTTGAGGTTGAGGATATGAGGAAGACATGTTGATGATGATGTGGATAACTTCATTCATCATAATACTACATTTATAGAAAGTTATTCAAGTTGTAAGGTGGAAGATTATATTATTGCTATGCATAATGTGTTTTTAATGTGGTCCTGTAATGATTAATTGAGAAGGTCTAATAGCCCACTTAGGGAATTTTTTTTTGGACTTAGTATAAAGGAAGGAATTTGTTTTCATCATGTAAGAATGGAATTGTATTGATTCTAAGGGATTATAAGAAGAAGATGGAAGAATGTGAAGTTGAGTAGAGAAAAGTGAAAGTGAAGGAAACTTCATTGTCGATGTTTTGCTGAGTGATATGAGGTTTGATATTTGGATCTAAGGTTCATGATATACTCTACAAGGTTTGATAGTGGTTTGTCTAGTTGACAAAACAAAGGAAAGAAGAACATAACAATAAATTGCATGTTTGAGTAGTGAGCTCTTCTTGTAGTTGAAATTGCATGTTTGGGAAGTGGACTCTTCTTGCATACATTGTACCACAACTCCTAATAGGGATTCAAAGTCTCCTAATAGGGACTCATATGTACTTAATTTTGTAATAGACTCCTAACAAGGTCCATACTCTAACAAGGAATATTTATATCAGTACATCATCTTGTGAGCATCATTCCCACCAGGGTTTTCCCTTTGATCAAGTATTTCCCTAGTTAACATATCTGGTGTAATTGTCTATGTATATTTTTGTATGCTTACATTTACTTTGTTTGAATGGTTAAGTTTGTTTAAAGAAGATAAATATTTTAACTATTGGATAATTAATTCACCCCCACCCCCCTCAGTTATCTTGGTAGACTATTGTTTCTAACATATTTTGCATCATCCTTCTTGTACTTTGCAAGGTATGTTATGTCCATAGGTATAACTACAACACTAGTAACATAATCCTTGATACCATTTTCTTCCAATAATAAAGAAAGTTTGGCCTTCTAAATACAAAAATTTGAGGCACCATCCAATATGTCCTAATCTCTCAAACCAAATAAAGAAATGTCAAGGGATTAAGGAGATAATAAATCTAAAGAGATCAACCTTGGTTTTATAAACCCTAAATTTATTTCATAGGGAAAATAAATTCTACCCTTAACATTTCTCTGATACCATGTAAAAATTACTATTGAAGCCATCTATTATTAATATCACATCTTAAATAATTGTTTAAATATTGAAAAATAATTTATAGCTAATATCGAAAAGTAGCAAAACTACAACTTTACCAAAAATATAGAATGAAATAATTAACAAAATCAACACAATATTTTCTAAAAAATCATCCTTCAAAAACCCCCTAAGAGAAAATTAGTTCTATAGATAAGGAACTATATTAACTTCAACAAATCAAGGGATATAAAATTCCTTGCCTCTTAATGGAAAAATTGTCGAAACCTCCTGATTTCTCCTACTAATATTTCTTCTCTGCTATTGCCAACACTATCAGTATAGCCTTGTGAACACTACAAGACTATTTTTTATCACTGCAAATTTATTTTCTAACACTACAAATGTTTCTCAAACTTGTATTATCCAAATTCCCCTAGCCCCTGTATATGCTAGTCCTAGTGGAAAACCAATGGCCAAGATTGATTCTCAATTGACGATAGAGATTAAAACAACTTAACAAACCTAACCAAATTGGTTTCTAGTTACTTCCAATAGGTGTCAATTATTTAGTAAATAATAGTCAAATAATAGTCCCTACACTAACTAATTAGTTAGGAAAACTATTATTTACTAAATAATAGCATGTAGATGTATAGTTGTCCAAAACCAGCAAACTAACATGGTTGAGTTGGATCTAGTCATTCAAGAAATATCTTATTCATTTGTAGTACTTTATATAAAATATGGGCAATACTATATTGGTTATTTTAGCATTGGATTGATTTTAAATAGTAATCTTTGTCTATGGTAAAATTCATCCTAATGCAAAAGATAACTTTAAAAAGTGCATAGGATAGATAATTGTTTTAACATGGGGTTAATAATTCCTTTGGATGCACTTTGTAAGAGGATTAGATGGAGAGCATGCAATTTTACAAGAAACCTTTATTGAGGCATCATCTAAATACATGTATCCTTATAGGAAAATGTATGGGTGTATGGGGTAATACATATAATGAGTAATAAGGAGGGGAATTAAGCATTCCAAGTGATTCCTAAGGCTCATACTTGCTCAAGAGTACTCTAGCCAAATCAAGGCTTTGCAAATCTTCATTCCTATTTTTGGGATTTTACTTGAATTGTTTGTCTCACTTGGAAGATGAGCATGAAGAAATTTTTTTATGGATAAGCTTGGAGTTTAAGATAGACTCCAAAAAATAGTCCAATATATTATTTTAAAGCTCAAAAAACATAATGAGATAATGATTTTCAACTCCTACTTGCCAGAAGGAAGTCAAAAAACCTAGTTTTGAGACAAAATTAGAAGTCTGATATTTTAATTCTATTTTTCCAATTTGCAAACAAAAGCAAAAAGTTTCAAATATGAATTTTGAAAAAGCCAAGTGCTATCGTCTTAAAGATCATTATTGCTGTGAAACTATCATTCTAAAACTTTTCCCATGGGATAATGTGTTGTGACAAATTCATCAGAGGACTAGAACTGGAAACTATGTAGGCAATAATGTATCACTATAATCACTATTGCATTGAGTTAAAAGCCTCCTTTATAAAAATATCCTCCCAGTCTACTCATAAAAACAAAACAAAAAAGATTGTTTCAATTTTCTGTCACCTTTTCAGTGCCATTTATAATGCACTCTGCCAGATGTTGATTTACATGCTTTCAATTATGATATGTGGGATGTAGTAAGATGTTGTGCCGACCACATGAGAAATAATGAGCTTGATGAGAAATATGTTTCTAGTGTTTGAAATAGAAAGTGTACAATATATTTTATTGTCATGGACCATTTCAAATATGAAAAGCTTGATAGATTTGAGCGAATATATTCCACAAGGAGCATGATTTTTAGATCCTCAAATTTAATATTTTGTCCCAAATTTGTAGGCCACTATCCCAATTCACAAATGGATAGTGTAGTATTCTTGGAATTTTCTATCCATCAACCACATTAGTCATTTGACATTGATGAGGTTTAATAGAGTCAACGATGTAATGTATGAGAAATAAAAGTCATCACAAGAGGTGCAACTTTGAAGAGGAACAACATCTATATTATGTGAGGGAAATTGTCCACTCTTATGTACAACATTTCTAAATTGGATGCTAATAGTTTTAGATAAGAAGACATGTTGGAAATCACCAATATTGGAGGCAAATTGAAGTATAAAAGGTGATGTCATAGGCATCCAATTCATTGAAGATGCCAATCATGTATATTTTATAAAAAATATTGAAAGATTCTTTATCACACATTCACTACGTATTTATTTTCTCACACATATTTGTACTAAGGTGCTCAATACATTAGTGTTTAAGTTGAGATTTTATTATATGAGTTGTAACTCACTTGTATTGCTTGTGAGATGGCTGGATATGGTTACAAAGAAATGTTAAAGTACCATTTAGTCAATAAATAGATGATGTAAAACTCAAGAAATGAACCTACAACTTCCACTTGGCAAACTTTTTGAGGCAGGACCAAAACTGCTAACTAGATGGAGCTAATTGGTGGAAAGAATTGAAATGCCACAATGAAAATGGTAGATTTGGGGTGGGTCCATAGTAGTAATCAAGTTCATGAGAAGATTCAACATGGCTTGCATTCATGTTTGGAACCCTAATGATAAGAATGTACTAATGGTTGTCATCAACCCATGATGGAAATATGCATAATGTTTAACCATTCTAGGTTTGCGAAAAGGTGAGATGATAAGATTGTTGTAAATATATGATGGTATATGCATGATGTTTAACTATTATAGGTTCATGAAAAGGTGAAATTTTGCATTGACAGTCCCAACAAAAGGATAATGAGGTGGTAACATGTGGCATCGATGACACAATAAAATGATGATGCAGTGACAGATAATGTAGATAGGTTGATTAGTAGTAGGACACCATGTGACACTCTCTCACAGTGTTGATAGAGTTAACCATTGATGGGCCAAAAAAAATGATGATGAGGTGGTTGATAATGCACATTGAGTTAGTAGGAAAAAACCATGTGGCACTAACATAGACTTAACCCAAATTTCTAAGCTAGTCAAATAAGATGGAGAATTAATTTGATGTTGTTAAAAAGAAATTTTGAATGATCATGTCACTAAAAAAATTGATGATGTGGACCTCAAGGAATGAGCTTGTGACTTTCACTTCGAAAACATCATTATGAATGATCAAAACTACCAACTAGATGGAGTTGAGAGGTGGCAAGAAGTCAAAATTCCATAATTAAAATGGTGGATTTCATGGGTCCACAATCAATATTAATTATAGGTTCTTGACAAGATTACACATGATAGCATTCAATTTGGAACTTGAGCCACATCCACTTAAACATAAAAATGATCTAGTAGTTGTTATCAACCCATGATAGAAATATGCACGATGTTTAACCATTCTAGCTTCATGACAATGTTCTATGGAAAGAATGATCTAGCAATTATACTAAACCCATGATGGAAGATGTGTGATGTTTATCTATTCTAGGCTCGTGACAAGGTGACATTTAGCATTGATGGGTCCAACAAAAGCATGATGAGGTGGTGATATGTGGTACCAAAGGGCCCCATAAAAGGATGATGAGGTAGTGAATCATGTAGACAAGTTGATAGAATAGTAAAACACCATGTAGTACTATCATAGTGTTGACCTATTTGACCACTGATGAGCCCAACAAAAAGATTATTAGGTGGCTGATAATACAGGTTGAGTTAGTAGCAGAACACCATGTGGCTCTATCATAGTGTTGACCCAATTTCCAAAGCTAGTAACATATGAGGGAAATTTAATTTGATTTGGTTACAAAGAAATTTTGAAGCACTGTATCACCAAGAAATTGATCATGTGGACCTCAAGTAATGAACTCGTGATTTCCACTTGGAAAAATTCATGAGGTAGGACCAAAACTACTAACTAGATGAACTTGAGAGGTGGTGAGTAGTTGCAAAGCCATAATGAAAATGGTGGATTTGATGGTTCCACAATCAATATTGATTACAATTTCATGACATGATTTGACATAGCATGCATTTTAGTTTGGACCCAAGTCACATCCACTTAGAGATGAAAATGATCTAATAGTTTTCATCAACCCATGATGGAAAGATGCATCATGTTTAAGCATTCTAGGTTCATAACATTGAGACATGATAAGAATGATCTAATGATTATTGTACACCCATGGTAGATTATGCATAATGTTTAACTATGTTAGTGTAGTTTTTTTATTTTTCCTATTTTGCTAGGTTTTTCCTACACTTTTAATAATCTCGCTTAGGTTAATAAAGCATGTCTTATTAGGTGAATGGTTGTGAGGTGTCACCTTCCTACATGTGAGCATCCATTAGCTATCTTGGGAAGATACTTTGCCATCTTTAGTCTGATAGATGGTTGCTCCTCATTGGTTGGTGTTGCTACCTCCTCCCTCTTCCTAGCCTATATAAGCATGCTACCTGGCTTGTATTTGTATCTCTTGTTTCTACATCCTCTTAATGTTATTTTTCTTCCAGCATTTGCATTACTCTCTTGGAGACTAACTCTATGATGCTATTTTGATTTTGTATCATTTGCATTCATAGTTTAGATATTTACTCTTTGCACTAGTTTTCTGGGTTGTTAATCTTTTCAGATTCTAACATGGTGTCAGAGCTTTTCTATGTGCAAGAGTAGATTTTAGTTTCCTTATTTGAGAGATTTGGGGGGGGGGGCAAATAAACTTTATTATAGTTTTTTGAAAAACGAAGTATGCTCTTCTCTTGCATCTTTGGATGATCCTGAGAATCAAAAAAGTTTTGACAAAAACAGTTTTCTCTGGGGTTTCAATCTCAAATCTGACAACCAACTTGCATATTTGGAGTTTTCAATTAGTTTGTAGGTTCTAGCATGCCATTAATGGACTTAAGAAGCTGATCCAGCATTTGCATGTTATATTTTGGTTGCTGGGGTCATTTTTTGATTTTTGGAGCCATTTTTTACTGTTAAAGGCATCTGATTTACACTACAGCAACATCTTCTGTACATCAACAAGAAAAATGCTTTTTGGGTTTTGTTTGCAGCCCTGAAAAACCATCTGGGTATCTTTTAGATTTTACATGCAAGCTGTATATTTTTCAGAATCAAGCATGCAAAGCTACAACCATACCCCTCTCCGTTGGCAGTCACAGATTTGAATGCAGTTTTCAAATGTCTCGTTCTTGCTCATAAGGACTCCGATTTTGATGATTCTTATTATGAACTTGGCTATTTTTTTGTGCTCTATCCACTAGTGGAGTTTTTTTAAAATTTTCATGCATGAATTCTTCAGAAATTGCAGATTCTCAGCCGTGCCTATGCACAGTTCTCATTTGGGAAACTTCGGAGGATAATAACTTTCTCATACGACCTCATATCAAGGTGATTCTTTTTTTGAAAGTGCATAATTTTTCAAGTAGATTGCAATGGTGCTATTTGTTTCCTTAATTATTGTGCCCAAGTTTCACTTTTAGCATATGCTCTTCATGAGGGTTTGTAATGCATTGAAATCAAGACCACTAAGTATCTCTTTCTAGTGGTAGTTGTAAATGCACTAAAATAAAGTGCCAAATCATATTTCTTTGGGGTTTCTTTGATTGAGAAAAAGGGGGGGGGGGGGGGGGCATTGTCGTGGCTGGGTTCTCTTCTTTTTAGCATTTCTTTGCATTTCTTCATCATGGATCAAACAAATATGCCCATCCTAACTCCATACAATTACTTTGAGTGGAAATCACGCATGATAATTCACTTAAGGAAAGCTGGATTAAATAGGATAACTATGGGACTTGAAATTGAACTTGCTAAAGATGAAGACAAGCCTAAGTGGTTTAACAAATGTGATGAGGCACATGGAACATTGTGTTTGTCTATTTCTCCTGACTTGCTATTTCACATTGAGTCTTTGGATACACCAAATGAAGTATGGACAAAGCTAGAAACATTATTTGGCACACAAGATTCAATGAGGGGTCATATGTTGGAAAATGAATTAATTAGTTTGAGTCCAGGCAATTTCAACACAATCCAAGATTTCTTCACCAAATTGAAATCACTAAGGTTGCAGTTAAAACAATGTGAAATTGAAAAGAAAGATGAACAATTGATTCTCAACATTCTCTCTAAGCTAAGTTCAGAATATTCTGTGTTTGTCTCTACCTTCTATGCTACTAAGGGTGCACTTGGTACTCAATTCACCATGCCATCTCTAGATTATTTTGCTATCAATCTCACTCGAGAATAGGACAAGCTAATCCAGATGGGCACTCTTAAGTCCTCTAAGTCACATGCCTTAGCAACCAACCAAGGTACAAAAGAACAAAAAGGACAAAGTAGTAACAACAATAGTAAGGATGAGAAACAAAATAATAGTGAGGAAAAGAAGGATCAGATACCAATTGCTTCAAAAGAAACTATTGATACCTCATTCTCTAAGGGCGATAAGCCTAAGAAAGAAAAGGTTAAATGTGCCTATTGTAAAAGACTCGGTAATGATGAACACAAATGTTTGAAGAAACAAAATTGATCACTTGACATACATTCTTGAGAAGAAGAATATTAGTGTTCCTGAGTCTATCAAACAAAGTTCTAATGAAGAGTCTAACAAGGCAAAAGAAAACAACAAGGGGAAAGGAAAGGGCAAAGCTCTTGTTGCAGTTGCTTCCTCACCATCCACTTGGGTTCTTGATTCGGGTGCTTCGCACCACATGGCTTCATCTAAGGAAGAACTTGCATCCTTGGAGCCATGCACTATGCCTTATATTTTGATGGGTGATGACACTCCTATTGAGGTGTGTGGGAGAGGGTTTTTTGATGTGGGGGATGGCACATTCCATGATGTTCTTTGTGTACCCTCATTATCAACTAATCTCCTATCAATATACCAAATCACTCACACAGGTTTAGGCAAGTGGGTTGAGTTCACTCCTAATTCAGTGGAGATACGTGAGTTGCATAGTGATTCTGTAGTTGCAGTTGGGAGAGCAGATCATCAATCACAACTCTATTGTTTCTTTGGTTCGGTTGAGTGATCTACGTATTCAATTTTTGTTCCTATGTACTAGGCAGATGTGGTGGCTGGGCACCTATGCATTTTAGTGAGATGGTTCATCTACTATATAGAAACTCATTCATTCCTACCTTTGGAGGTCACCTCTCCGATTGATCAGCTCTTCAAACTTTGTCTTCTCTACCTGGTCATGCACTATTTCAGTGGGGGTTCCAGCAGTTTCTTCTGACAGTGTTTGCAGCTTCATGCTTCAAAGATGCTTCATGCTCTTTCTTGTTCCTTTCTTTGGGACATTTCCTAGATTGGAAGCTTAGTTTCCTTCATCTAGTTCTTTTTCTTTTATTGGGTACCTGATCAGGCCTTATTGCCGGGACCCATTTTCTTGCTTTCATAGCTTTTCTAGGTTAGCATCCACCTAAGCTTCGCTTATGGGGGGTGTTAGTGTAGTTTTTTTATTTTTCTTATTTTGCTAGGTTTTTCCTACACTTTTAATAATCTTGCTTAGGTTAATAAAGCATGTCTTATTAGGTGAATGGTTGTGAGGTGTCACCTTCCTACATTTGTGCATCCATTAGCTATCTTGAGAAGATACTTTGCTATCTTTAGTCCGATAGATGGTTGCTCCTCATTGGTTGGTGTTGCCACCTCCTCCCTCTTCCTAGCCTATATAAGCATGCTACCTAGCTTGTATTTGTATCTCTTGTTTTTGCATCCTCTTAATGCTATTTTTCTTCTAGCATTTGCATTACTCTCTTGGAGACTAACTCTATCATGCTATTTTGATTTTGTATCATTTGCATTCATAGTTTAGATATTTACTCTTTGCACTAGTTTTTTGTGTTGTTAATCTTTTCAGATTCTAACAAACTATTCTATGCTCACAAAAAGGTAACATTTGGAACCAATGGAATGGATTTATATAGTTACAAAGAAATTTTGAGGAACTATTTCATCAACAAATAGGTGATGTAGACCTCAAGCAATGAACCTGTGACTACCACACTGGTACATTTGACCCCATTTTTAGACCAAAAAATTTGACCATTATTAAAATGGGGTCAAATTGGTCAGAATATGCAAAGAAAAATATGTTTTTTTAAAAATCCATGCAACACTGAGTTTTGGTCAAAATTTTGATCAACACTAAGTGTTGGTTGAATTTCGACCAACACTAGCTTAATGAGGGTTATATACCAAAAAAATTACATTCTCAACCATGGAAATCAACACGAGGTAACTTTTTGACCCTACAAAATGATTTGTTATATGGGAAAGGATGATTTGTGGAAGGTGACAAAAGTAAAATCTTAAAAAAGCCATTGGTTTACTAGTTTAGTGAAATTTATTAAGACTATGCAATTAGGTATTTAATGTATGAGGGATTCAGCTGGAATCACATGTTAAAAATTACCCCTAGATTGTCTAGCACTCAATGTTTTTCAGTGTTTTTGTGATTTTCTTTTACAAAGAGAGTGACAGTAGACTTTATTCATTCAAGGTGGGGCTAAGGACATTGTAAACCATAAACCTTAATTCACACACATTGATTGAGAGTTTAATTAGGTCTTTATTCAACACAGGGTTGAGGACATTGTAAACCATAAACCACTAATAATACATTTACTCAAGAGAGAGATTGAGTACATTAATTAGGTCTGATATTGTGAATATGTGCTAACTATTTCTCCCTGTAATATTCTTAGACTCATGGTTCATGGATGCCTATTGTTGAGTGTTGAGAGTGGTTGAAGACTTGTGACCACAAGGATTCACATATTGTTTCTATTGTCAAGTGTTGAGAGTGGTTGAAGACTCATGACCACAAGGATTCACATCTTGTTTCATTCATCTTGTGTGAGTGATAATCTCTATGGTAGTCTCATAACACAACTACTCTCATTGCGCATCATTGGTATTTCAAATTTCCTGGGCTATTTGTATGAGCTAGAAGTGACACACAGGAAAAGACTTAGGATGAGTGCTATTTTGTAAATGGAGATTTGACATAGGGTTTGGATTAGGGTCAAGGTCTTCTAGTAATTTTTAGGCATCCCATGTTTAACCCCATTTTAGGGTTTATTTTATTTGGAGGGTTTTAAATATATAATTTTTTTTTAACCATTCATAATTTTTTTAGGGCAGAGCTTGCAGAGTAAAAGATGACTATATAGTGTACTTATTGTAGCTACTAATATCCTGTGTTTTTGTTTTTGTGCCATGCCTTATGCATACTTGTAACACTAACACATAACATGTAGTGTTTTTAGAAAAATTCTTACTTGTAACCCTTGGATAGGGACATTAAAATCAATGTCATCTTTTCATACCTTTAGAATTTAGTGGAACCATGGCAGGGATGAGAAGAAAACACAACAGACTGACTGATATGTTAAAGCTCACAAAAAACTAAGGTATCTACTATTCTGACTGAGTTTCTTTTAGACTAGAAAGATAAATGGGTTGCTTAATTTTATTGAATTGAGAGTTTTGGTTGCTCTTATTTATGTCACTCTAGCTTTTGTCTTCAGTTTCATCAATTGTATTATTGATTTCTTTTCAATACTTTTTATGGTACAAGTAGTTGGGAAATTTTGTGTATATTAATGGAATGTGTTGAATTTGATTGCATTAGGAAAGCTTAGGTTTTTGCTCCACCTAATTATGAATTTATGTTGAAGTTTCTAGGATACTAGCTAACCACTATATGGCAGGTTAGGTTCTTGAATTACAAGTAAAATTAGATTCTATGACCACCCAATCCAAGTCACTGGATATGTACTAGTGTTTCATCTCTCTTCTAGTTTGCAGTCTACATGTACATAGTTAGTTCAGTAGTCTTATGCAATGGCATATAATGAGGAGGAAAATGGCATATTGGGTCCATGATATGAGTAATTAGAAATTAAACATTCCCACCACATAAAAGAATGAATACTTATAATATTGCCAAATATCTGCACAAAAACCTTTAGGAACCTAATTTATAGTAATACATATCTCAATGAGAAGTGGTATCTCTCCTTCCATTGAATACTAGTAATTGATAAAAGGTTAGGATCCATTATTGAGCAAGGCTAGTATACTTGTGAGAACATTGTCTCAACCTTGACTCTAATCTAAAGCAATCAAAACCAATTCTGGAATCATTTTTATCAAGAAAAATAATTTGATAGTTCACTTTGTACGCCAAGAGGAGCACCAATTATTGGAGCAAAATAAAAGTATCATAATTTCTACAATTGACTATTAGTATTAAGGAAATTACTTAAGCCATTGTAATAAGGGTTTATCAGGTACTTGTCAACTCTACTATTAGAGACGTAAATACTTGGTGTTGGTAAACCTAACTATTATAGACTATAGAAAATAGCAATACTTTTTCAAAGATGAGAGGAATTAAATGGTGTTATAACACAAATCTAAAATTACAAATTATAATTTTAAAAAAATTGATGCATATATTGGCAGAATGGATAAACAAGAAGGAAAAAAAGAAAGCAACAAGTGAGAAAAATAAAAGGGGTGACTCATGATTGGTCAGACCCATCAATGCATTAAAGGGACTTGTATATGATAATGAAAGGTAGAAAATTTATCAAGCAATACATATCATCAATTAGACCTCAAGCAATTTATAGTGGTTGGTACAAGGTGGACACACCATTAGCCAAGAGGAGTATAAAATGCAATCAAAGCCTTGCAAAAAATAGTTCTTGTGGACCCACCAATCAAGCTAAAAAAAGAATGGAAATCATTAAAAAAAAGATTGAAAAAAAGTGACATATTATAAAGTAAGATGGCTTTGCCTCCTTGACATAGCAATATTTCTACCACCCATTACATCATTCAAACATGCATGATTGCTTCATTGTGATAGGAGAGAGTGATGAATTATTTTTGTATTCAATATAAATGAACCTCACCAAGTTAATCTATTTTAATACAATATACTTAATGTGATTAGGAATAGAGAAAATATTAATGATGCAAAAGTAATATAATGTTTTATAAGTTTCTTTCATTTTTTGGTTAGTAATAATATTTTATTATATTTATAAACTTTCAAAGATACATAGATAGGCTAAAATTTCAAATTAGCCTTCATACTATAACTACCACTTATAACTTATGGCATATCCAACCATTACTGTCAAACAAACAATCATCATATATGGAAATACAGCTGTGATTTTTTGGTAAACTTGCTACAAGTTTAAATTTATGATCATAACACATGCCTCGGTTTGTTCTAATGTCTTTTGATGCCACTTAGTTCAAGAATTCAGATTTTCTATGGACCTATGTTTTTTGTTGATGAAAATGGGCTAGGAATAGTGTTTCTCCAAGATTGATTTAAATTCAGAATTACTATTGATCTGTATTGGCGTTGATGAAAATAATCCAATATCTTGATTTTTCCAAGATTGTTTTTAGCTAATTTTTATTTGGAATATTTTCCCTAAATTTGACATCTTAAATTTGTGTTTCACTCTATTTTGATCCAAGTATATAGAATAGGGTCAATTGCCTTTCGATAATTCTTGGATGATTGTTTTAAAGAGCAAAATTTTGGTCCCTGTTGGCCTAAAGTCATTAATTATTCACCTCAACATAATTTTTTTGGAAGTTTTTTCAAACATGGAGAAACAATGAGCTTTCTCTAATGTCCATGTTTGACTAGTTTAATATCTATTTCTTTTAGATGAAAGCTTTCATTGAGCTAACTACTAGAATTTTACACTTGGCTTTATGATATATGAGTTAGCTGTGTGATGCACGGTTCAACTCTTTTTTAGCAACTGATTCTATTTTCATTATTATGTTCCAATCTTTTTGCTTCTTATGTTGTGAAAGATAACTCAATTGATTTATTACTACTTCAAATGTCACTTCCTTGCATTTACGAACACTTGGACCAAATGCAGCCAGAGTAGATTGGACTTAGATAATTTGAATAATGGATTGCTTGGTCTAACTTTCAATTGCTTTAGTTATGCTCAATATGCCTTGGGTTGTTGACTTCACCTTTACATTGTGGTTGGTATTTAATTAAAAGAATTTGAAACATATGTTTGGCCTGAAAAATGAAACATCATGATCTTAGTTACTACTAAAAATGGTTTGAGACTATCCACATTTTGGAGAAACTACCAAAGAACTATCTTGAAGTTGATTACACTGATTAAGGAAACTAGAAATAAGACTATGCATTCAATAATGGTAGGATTTTCATAACTCTCACTCACGGATAGATATATCAGTAAAAAGAGTGTTCATTAAGGTTAAAAAACTATAGGACACAATAAAAACATATAGTTGGCATCAAAATTTAGTCAATATAGGAAAATCAAAGGTGCAACAACTGAACCTTTATTTCTTTGATTGTAATCTTGTATTACATAAACAAGTTTCTCTTAGCCTAATTTAGATGCAACACCTTACATTATTACTTTTGTGATTCTTTTATATTTCCATCTTGTGTCTCTTTAGTTCCACCATCTACTTTTTTTTCATCCTTGTCAAAACTGGAGTTGTGTAAAGTTGTGCGAGACCCAACACTGCCATTTCCCACCTCTAATATAAATATAGGTGTTAAAGTTGAGGATTGTGGCACTGGCAATAGGCCAACCTCTTTACATGTCCACCTTGGAGGTACAACTTGTAATGAAATTTAATAATAATAAAAATTATGTTCAACATATTGGAGGAGATCCACGGTTGAAAATTTATGAAAAGTTAATGTCAATGCCACAACAAAGAAGGAATCAAGATATGGAGAAAATAAAGATGTTTCTATCTTTAGGGTGAGTGGAATGACAGTGTAGAAAAATTGGCAAGAATTTGATATGGAAAGCAAACACAAAGGAAAATGGAGTTGAGCCATGTATTCCTATGACCAATTCCAACTATCAAAGAGCAAGACTTAAAAATAATAATCATCCTACTCCAAATAATGAATTTATGGCAATGATAGACACCATAATTACTAAGTTGTAAGAAAGGATCAAGGTACTCCTTTCTCATCCTTCAATGATAAATTTCACAAAAGGATAGTTCATGCATTTGATTAATCTAGTTGTTTAGTGTAGTTCTTCCATCTATTGAACTATAGCAATTCTCTAATTTCATAAATTGTAGTTGCTTCAATTATATTGGATCCCAAAATTCAATGCGTTGTGTATCCATCTATGCCTGCACTTTGTCCCCTCTATATCCCACACCCTCCATTCATTTTGTGTGAGGATGAGAAAGGAACTAGAAAGACTTATCTTCATACAACTTACAATTATCTTCATAATAGCAAAGGAAGAGAGGATAAAAGGAGATTAAATTTATTTCTTATTTTCACTAATGATTTCTCTCCTTATCTAATTCCTAAGTAAACTTGTTGTTGGTTATGATATGCAGTCTACAAGTGAATTCATGTGAGATAAATATATCTATTGAAGTAGACTTAAAACATTTCATCAATGCTATATCAAGAAGAAAATACTATGACTGCTTGAATTTAATCAATGGTGCTTACTACATAAAAATAGGCTATTTTCATTACTTGAACGAAGATTTTGGTTTCCCACCAAGTTGTGAAATCAATTCAAGAATCCATTGTATTTATAGTAGTTCCTTATAAATATCATAAATGATGTAATATATGGCTAACTATATCTCTATTCCAAAACTGTAATGGTATGAACTTGGTTGATAATGCTTTAATGTTGTATTATAATTTCCAATGCACTTAAACAATTTTTCATATTTTATTATATTTTTAAAATGAAAAGAAAAAACACTAGGGTATAGTCACCAAACTTGGCAAAGAAAATGTTGATAAATGCATCTATTGAAGTAGACTTAAAACATTTCATTAATGCTATATCAAGAAGAAAATACTATGACTACTTAAATTTAATCAATGGTGCTTACTACATAAAAAGGTTTTGGTTTCCCACCAAGTTGTGAAATTAATTTGAGAACCTATTGTATTTATAGTAGTTCCTTATAAGTATCATAACTAATGTAATATATGGCCTAGCTATATCTCTGTTCCAAAACTGTAATAGTATGAACTTGGTTGATAATGTTTTAATGTTGTATTATAACATAGATATCCATTGAAAAAATCTGCAGTAAAGGACTCAAAAGTTAAATCTTTCCAATGGCCTATAATTTTGATTTGTAAGGTACATTAAAGATTCTTAGTAATGTGAACTAGCATTAAGTGTGATGAAGTTTTAAATTTTGGTTCATTTTTCTTTCTATTTTCCCTAATAACAAGAAATGTTGGACTAAAAATGGTGCAAGATGATGATGAAATCCTTTTGGGTGATTAGATCTTAAGGACATTTACTTATTTTCTTCCTCCTCTAGAAGAAAAGGTGTGTGACTATGTTTGCATGTGTATTTCAGATATACTATTAGTAGTAATCCTCTAGAGTTTTCACAGCAGGAAGATCCTCAGATCTTGTCTACATTGTGTTTTAGTGGTTTATTGTTCATGTATAAGCATTGGAAAAATGATGATTTCTTAACAACAAAATGATAGCTAGCACAAGTTGAGGGTAATAGAAATGGTGAAAATGTACCATCTTGTTAGTTCTTAAATCAATAGGATTAAATATCTCCTTACAGACTAATTCAAAAAGTGAAAAGAGAAAATCTTAATAATGTTGAGTATGAATAAATCCAAGCCGAGCCACTCTTTCCCCTCATACCAAAAAGTTAAGATTAATAATGAGTTAGTAATAAGATCTACTGCATACTCTTTTAAATCCATACTATTTTGAATCAACAAGGAGGAATTCACTAATAAATTTCAACCTAAAAAAGTGTTTTAATTTGATTGTTATATCTCTAATGAATAATATACTAATGGAAAATTTATATCTAAATATCAATAGCTGGAATGGTACTATTAAATGAGAAATTTTGTTGCATATCAAATACATCATATCTTTAATAAGTACAAGGAAGTAGGTTTTTAAATATTGCTTCTTGATGAAATTAATTCTTTTCCCACATATTATGTGTCTATTGTAGCTTTTTCTTGTTGTGGGGACAAAGTTGTAGCATGTTATTACAAGACTTGCACTAGAGAATGTGACTGGAAGTGGACATTTATCTGGTTCAAAGATCAAGCCACAAGATGAATTATTTTGGTTTAACAAGCTAGAGTTTCTTCTTTATTTGATCCATTTCATACTTTTCCAGGTATAAAATACTACAAATTTCTTTTGTGTTTACTCTTAGTCTCTATGGCATTGAATTGGGTTGGGATAACAATGTGTTCTCTTTGGTGTGTGATTTTGCAAAATGCATTTGAGCTGGCTTCATTCTTTTGGTTTTGGGTATGGACTAGAATACACATATCTATAGGAGCTCTGTGAGGCCTCACCCTGACCCATCGTAGCATAGTGATACATTACTCTTATTTTTTTTATCCGTGACTCGAGATGTCGAGACATTATCTGATGCTTAGAACATATTTTATTATTTCATGTTGTGTGATGTTATTTCCAGATATATTTGATGATTGTCATTTAAGGTTCATGTATATGTATGTTGACGAAATCAGTAGATGTAGGATTGAGATTTGATTTAAGATATTTCAAATGGTTAAGAATTATGAAGGGAGAAGAAACTTTATTAATGTATGTTTTAAATGATGAAAATTTCTAATACATATACGTTTATGTACATGTGATTTTACGGGACTACTGATGTGTGCAATGAGTGTGCAGATATTTAGCCGAGAAACCCTACGGAGGAACAAAACTAATCTCCATGTGCAAAAAATTTGGAAACCCTATTGTTCGTAATTATGTTCTTTCAGTGTCGCTTGACACTCGTAAAATGTTTATGTGCTTATTTTTGCTAGTTAGAGTTGTTAGATGGACCTATTTTATTCCTAGATTTTATTTTGTCTCTAAACCTCTTTCCTAATGCTTTTAGCATGTTTTTATTCTAACCAAAGGGTATGGGTATGGGTTAGGGGTCTTTTCCAACCCCTAAGCCCCTGGCTTTGACTTTTGAGGGCACTCAAAAAGTCCCTTTTTGCCTTTGTGCGAAAATTGCAAGTGGTTGTCATGAGTTGTCTTACCCCACCTCCTCTTAGGGTTTAACCATGGTGTAGGTTGAGTTAGGAGTTTCTAGTGTGGCTAGTGGGTGGAAATAGTTATTGCTCCTTTTTGGGTGGTTGAGTTGGAGGCTTATTTAGAGGCCTTCCTTGGTCTAGTGGTTTGGTTACCCAATCTCTACATTTAGAGAAGATTTCTTGAAGATTGAAGGAAGGAGGGATACTCTACTCAAATTGGTTCATTGCCATTACCTCTTTGTGAAGGTAGGAAACTCTCATGTCCCTTATTCAGTTTTTTTGTTTTGTTTCATGTTCTTGTTACCTTGTTGTTGTTTTACTGTTGTATGGTTGTGGGTATGTTGGGAAGATTTGTAAACCTTGTTATTTTGGTTGTTTTCCTTTCTTGTTTATGTTTGCAATTTTGAGTTTCCTTGCATGGGTGTTTTGGTATTACTCACCCTAGGAGAGGGCAGAAGTGACCAATTTTGGGAGAGGTCTGTTTAGTTGGACTCCAACCTGTGTAGAGTCTCTTCTCAGGATGAGAAGAGGGATAAAGGGTAGGGTTTTATGGGCCCCTACCCGTCAGCACAAACTTGGTATGAGTATGGCAAGTTCAAATGGAAGAACAAAAGTTCTTGGTTATTGGCCCCGATTGGGCATCTGAATTGGTGTTGTGCTTGACTTCTCCAGTTGGAAGAATCCACCTCCCCCTAGTCTTGATTCATTGTGAATCTTATTGTGGAAACCATGTGTGACTATGCATGCTTGATGTTCTTTTGGTTCTGCTTGGTTGTCACCTGATCAGTTATTGGTATCCTCCATGGTTCTTAAAATAAGATTCAGAAAATATTACAAACTCCTTGATTTGATCATGAAGAAAATTTGATAAAATTGTTGAAAACGGGGATTGAGATCCTATTGTAAATTGTATTTTTAAACCTTATTGTATATGGCAACGAAGCCGGGTTTTCTTCCTGATTCTTTCCCGGCTGAGCCTTTGAATCAGGTTAGCCAATAAAATAATGGTTGAGTGTATTTGGTTCTCATAATATTTGGTCATAATGTTCAATTGTAAGAGTGCTCATCAAAATAGAATAAATTAATTTGCATATATATAAATGGGAGAATAGAATCATAGATAATGTCATGGTTTATGAATGTTCAAGTTTTAATTATGTTAATGAGAAGCAATTTGATATGTTGAAGTTCCAATTCAATGTTTAAGTCATAAGAAGTGATAAAAATCCTACATTGTGATCACAAGGTTAACTCCCTCATTGTCAGGTTTCGTAATTGACTCAATCAGATTTGAGTAAGAAATATGCATCACTTGTATTCTGAATATAAAGGAACCTACACCTTGCATATGATGATTGATTAAACATAAATTACAGTAGGAAGAACAAAAAGATTATGACCTTACACATTCATTTCATAATACCAATACAATATAGCTTAATGAGAAATTCTTACTTAGAAAAAAAAAAGAGCACCTCCAAGAGCAGATTTGCTCTCTGGAATTTGTATGAGAATTGCAAAATTTTGACCCAAAGGCAACAGAGCATATTCTTGCTTGATGTCTTTAAAAAAAAATAATAATGAAATAAAATCATCTATCAAATTCGTTGATACAAATATACATTATTAAATTATAATTTGGTGGCAATAGTATTTATTGTTGACACTTCCTATGAAACCCCCACCTAATAAACTTTTGACATTACTACCCCCCCAACTAAACCTTCACCTAAAACCCCACCACACAGCACACTATCCATGACTTAGCGTAGCAAACTTGTACTAGGCACTAACATCTTTATTTCCCCTGGGCGCCAAGTTGGAAGGAAGGGACATGCGCATTTCGAGGCGACCATTCCAAACACAAGAAATATCAACATTACCCAACTTTGTTGACTCCCTCTCTCCCCAAGTGTCCACTATGAAGGAGACTTTCCTGGCACGCAATGAGGAGGAGGAGCAGGGTCTGCGCAGTACAGTTTTGGAGGATCGCGCAGAGCATCTTGGGATCTGCCCAAGATCTCATTGGAATATGGGGCGGGGGAGGGCAAGTGCCAAGTTCTTGGGGTAGTGGTAGGATAGTGTTTAATTATTCTTTTTAATTAAAGTTCCTTTCTTTTCTTAGCGTCGATTAGTTCTCATATATGCTGTTAGACACATATATCTATATTCAATTCACATGTACTATGGTTAGTGCTTAAAATTGCATAAGATGTTTTATATATACTAATTGGCATATTTAGTTTTAAACATTGGGTGGTAAGTATTGATACTCTTAAGTTGTCAAATTTTGTTTATTAGAGTTGAGTTAGAGAGTTTTATGTAAATTTATTATTAATGTGAGTAAGATCTATATAGTGTCAGTTGTCAATTATTATTACTTTGTTATCATGTTTTCCTTCAAATTAAGATAAGTTTTAAATTGTTAATAGATTGGTGACTTAGTTATTAGGTTACTTTTTCTTTTGTTCTAATCCTAAAAGTTTTAACTTGGAAATTAGAATATCTTAATTAGAATAATTTTAATGTTTCATTAATCAACTAAATGCTATTGGGAGCTTTATAGATCGATTTTAATATGGACTTAAACTTACGTTAGTTCAAATAAAGTTTGGGTTAAAATATTGATTTATTGAATTTATTCTAGTCATCTATGTTAATGGTAAACAATAAATTAATTTTTAGATGGTCACAAATATGTTGGAAATTTTTTTTAAGTTAGTTTAGATTTTGGATTAAAATTTAAAAAAAAAAATTGTGTGTGTGTTTTGCCCTAGATTGGTTTGGGCATGACAAGCTCCTAGTTTTTTATTATATATTACCAAAAATTTTTCTAAATTATCTATTGTAAAATTATATTAAGATATCTTTGCAATCACTTTTTTTTTTTAATGTCTTTAATCAATGCAGTGGAAATTTTGATATAATTCTTGTTATCTTAAGAATCACATGCTTGTCTATGTACATCTGATTTTGGGGTATGTAATTGATTATTTTATCACTAATTTCTAAGATTTTCTTAGGGTCCTTTGGATGTAGCTTACATCTATTGTTTTGATGAAAAACTTTGCAAGGCAGTTTCTTTGTAGCTTCAGTACTCTACCACTTCATGTACTTGCTACTTAGGTAATCCACACACTACTTACCCTTTCAAGTATTTCAGAAGGCCTTCAGATTGCTTTTGTAAACATATAAATGAGAAGACACACATACATCACACTTTACACAAGGGTTGCATAGATTCATCTTTGGGGTGTCAAATTCTTAATCTCTTGCCTTGGTTTCTACATGTACCTTTGTCCCTCTCTCTCTTTATGTGCATCATTTCCTACAAACATTAAAATAGAATGTTCCAACTTTAGTGGTTCTACACTCTAGTGTTTTTGTTATTGTTTCCTCTATTCTACTATAGGTAAAATATATCATATCTATAATAATGCTTTTGAGGGTGACTGACTGACAGTATTGAATATTCTTGGCTTCAAGCATATTATATGTGGGTAAGCCTTATTTTGGTTTCTTCAAAATTTTAATATGCTTCATGAAAAGTAGTTTTTTTAGTTTATTTTTTATTTTTTGCCACCTTGACAAGATTTACTATTTATGGCAGGTTGGTCATTATTGGATGGTTGCTTGTGACCTGAACATTTATTCTCAGTAGTGTGTTTATTCTACTTAACAAGTAAGTTCCCATTTGTTGAATGTGAGTTTATTATAAATGTTGTAATTATTAATCTATATCTACTCTGATTTTGAGTTTGTTTGGTTGAAACTAGGATTCTAAATTTTTTTGGTGAAAAGAGTAAAATGACTAGAGCATGGATATTTGGACCTTTCGCGAGTGGATCTATAGCCATTGGATTATACCTATTTATATTGATTTTCTTCCTTCATAGCTATCTTCATATGAAGATTATTACAAATAGAATAATATAGTATTCTTTCTCCAGGTCTTCACTTCAAGTGTTATACTTTATTGGATAGTCTTATACCTTGACCTTGGTCTTATACCTCAATCCTAGTGTTTGTTGTAAATATAAAAGGATGAATCTCAAAAACTTGATTTTAGGTCCTTGGGCATAATAGAAATTTCCAAATTTGTAGTAGATTTTTTTTGAGATATCTTAATATTTGAAATGTGAAACATCTCGTTCCATATTCTTGAAATAATTTTTCCATTTAATTTTCCTAATCTAACATTCTCTTCATTTTAGGATTCATATTGATCTTGTTTTGATTTAGCCATACAAGAAACAATAAAATAATCATGGAACTAAGACATTTTAGAGATTGGATTCCTGCATTCATTCATACCTTTTTCTTCTGTAATAAACATTGCTTCACTCACTTTTATTAGGTAATGAAATGGTTATTACATGCTGGCAGATACTTCTGCTCTTATGCTTTAGCAGCTAAATTGTTTTTGGATACAAAGGAAGTGTTATGCTTCACTAGGTGATCACCAGTAAGGGGGTCAGACTTGATTGAGAGGTGAGACTCAAATAGGAATTGTATAAACAAATAACTAAAAATTTTCTATAAAGGGACCCCTTCTTTGGGTTTAGATTTAACCAAAGATAGAGATAAAGAAGGAAAAAACCAATGGAAAGAAGGAAAAATCCAATAGGGAGAAAGAATATAACATAGTATTGATGATGATGATGAGATTTTTGAAGACATGTGATGTTGAGGCTTTTTGGGTGCTTATTGAAATTATTATTCTTAATTTTAATAATGAAGTTAGAACATTTCCCTCTGACTATTGAAGAGTCTTTAAATTGACATTGCAGATTTCATTGGGACATTTTTCATGACATTTAATAATTTGCATTATAGTATTTTAAATATTTATGGTAGTTTAGTTAATTTTAAGATGTTGTGCGGTATTTTGAGTTTAGTTAGTACTTATGTGATATTTTGAACTTAATATCTGCTACAAATTTGAATAAATTTGTGATTTTAAATGTTTGTGTGTGGATGAACCCAACCCCAGAAGCTTTTAGCAGAGTTATTGAACCTAAATTAGAACCATTAACTTTGATCTCATTCATGAGTATAGAAGAGAGGCCTATTTATTAATTCTACTCTAGGATTGCTACTTGGATTGAAATTTTGATGCTAGCCTTTGTTCTTGTCTAGAGTAGGCCAAGAATTTTTTTTTTGATTTTGCTTGTGTATTTTCAGTGAGGATCCTTGTAACAGACTAGTTTTTGAATTTGTATTTGAATACATGCTCTTTATTGGTTGTACAAATTTTTGAATCCCCCACTATAAGCTCCCCTTAAACAACCATGGTAAATTCGTCATATTGCCACTTCTAAAGGTTTCCCTATTTAATTTTTAGAATAATCTTTCCTCAAGGAAAACATTGCTATATAATATGTTTTGATCTTTTAGTCATCTTTATTAGTTGGTGCATTAATCACATTAGTCATTTCTATCAAGATTAGTCAAGGCATGTTGTTGATAGCACCTAAATAACTTTCACCTTGTGACATCTCTTTGAGGCATTTTTCAAATAATTAAGATACATTGTCTATAACTCCACATTTTGCAAACATCTAAGCCTTATAGAAATTATAGGATCATTTTAGTTACATTTGAAAATATTAATCAATAATTTCCAAATGTACAAATATAAACATTAACTACAACGTGTCCAATTTATTTGCAGATATATTTTCTTGTGAAGAAAGACCACAGTTGACAATATGAACCTAGAAAAATATAATGAGACAATGGCTACATTGTGGACTTAGTTATGAAGAAAACCTGATAAATGTTATTATCCTTGCAAAAAGTATAAGGGCTTAAAAGAATCAAAGAATTCTAATCACAATAGCCAAACTCATTTTAGGAAACATGGTCACATTGAAGGGGGCCACGATTTTTGTCCACTGCTAAATGTGGATTTCCTACTATAGGAACATGGAGGTGTGAATATTTGAGCTAAGGATAACACTTCCATGGAAGAAGATGATAATGTGCCAGAGGACATGATTGAAGAAGATGGTGTTGGGGTAGATGATGAAGAGGCTCACAATGATGGTACTAGGGAATTTGATAATGATGATGAAGATGGTATTGATATACCTTTACTTGAGAAGGCACATGAGCTCTTATACAAAGGCTCCCAAACAACTCTACTCTCAGCTATAGTGTTGTTGGTGAACTTAAAAGTTATGAATGGTATATCCAATGTAGCAATGTCATGTATGCCAAGGTATGTCATTTTTGTCATCTTTTTCATCTTCAATGTTAGCATACAATTACTATTCATTATATTAACAATGCATATCGTAGGTTGACTAGTGAGTTTTTCTTACCACCATCAAACATTTTGCCTCATTCATACCAAGAATTATCTAACATTATGAATCAGTTTGGAATAAAGTATCAAACAATACATGCATGTCCTAATGATCACATTCTATATCATAAACAACATGAATTTGTAACAGAATGCCCTAATTTTCATATTAGTAGATATCAGTTAGATCAAAAATAACAAAAAAAGTGCCTCATAAGGTTCTTCAATACATTCCTATTATTCCACATCTTCAATGATTATTCAGGTGCACTAGCTTGGTACAATTTATGGATTGCCATGCATGCAATAGAAGTTAAGATGACATTATGTGAATGTCTGCTAATGATTCTATACTTAAAGAGATAGAAGAAACCTGATCACACTTTAAATAAGAACCTCATAATCTAAAATTTTCATTGGCAGAGGATAGTATCAATCCATATGGAGATATGAGATCTATTTACTCAGTGTTGCCTATTTTTGTTATTAACAATAACATTCCTCCTTGGATGTCCATAAAGAGGGACCACATAATGCTATCAATGATTGCGCCAGGTATTGTTTTCATTTTATAGTTATCTAAATTAATTTATAAATAGTCCATCAAGATGGTCATAATAATTATGTAATGTTTATGTTCATTCAATTACTAGATAAATACCAAGTTAAAGATATGAACATGTATATCAAGCCTCTAATTGATGAGTTGTTAAAGTTATGGAATAGCATCACTATGTATGAAATATCTAGACTGATAGGATATCAACAATTTCAATTTCATGCAATGCTTGTATGGACAATACATGATGCCCTTGGGCTAACTCATTTGTGTGGTATGTTATATTGTTAAGATCACATATTTTTAGTCTATTATAGTGCTTGCATTACTATTGACTGCTTAAGTTGCGCATGATAATTGTACATGATCCAATTATACATGACCTTTTAGGTCTTTAGATAAAGGAAAAATTTTCATATCTAGTTTGTGGTCTAAAGATGAAATCTCATCATTTGAGTAGTTTAGGAAAGTAGGTGTTTGATGAGTTTAGACACTTTCTCTACAACAATCATAAGTACCGAATTGCTAAAAAACATCTTTTCAATGGGAAAGAAGAGACATCATCAAGGCCATGAAGAATGACACCTCATCTAGGGAAGTTGGAATACAATAAACTAAATCATCGAGGTAATGTCCAATTTGTCATTTGAAGTTTAAAATTTATATTTTGATATTGCTTATATTTACTAATGTTGTAATTAATGCTTATGAAGGTCATCAAGGCATCAATGACCAACTTCCTAGAGGAATGAAATGTTATACTACACAGATCTCCCAATCATGCATTTGTTTGATGCTATGCATATTGGAAAGAATGTAATAGAGACACTATGAAAAATGTTGGATGGAAGGCATGATAGAGAACAAATTGCCAAAATTTGTACTGACATTCATGAATCCAATCATGCACTAAAAGCTTTCATTGAATCAAAATAGAATTGGAGATCATATAAATACAAGTGCCCTTCCTTGGTTATTAATGGAGCAAAAAATTGATGCATTAAAAGAAGTCATAAAAAAAAAAAAAAATTCAATAGGATTTGCTACAAATATAAGCACTCTTCTATCAAAGAAAGCTGATTTTGGGTTAGGGTTGAAAACACATGATTGACATACTTTCATCAAAGTAAGTCATGTTCTCTATTTAAAGTATATTTGTAAGATTCAATGTACTACCTATTGTATTATTTAATAATATATTGAAATGATCATTTTTAAATGATTACAGTTTGTCCTACCTCTATCCCTTCTAGAATAGTTTGAAAATAGTATTAAACTAAGTTATATATGATCTTGGAAAATACACGAGGTTAGAAGTGTTTTTTCTCAAATTTGTAGCTTTTTATTTGAAATCTATTGTATAATTTTATTTGAAATCTCGTTTATGTGTTTTTTCATGTTGAATCTCTTTTAGGTGGTTATCATCTAAAAAAATTGATAAAAAAGATATAAAATATTGGAAGAGAAAAATTCCACAACTTATGTGTGAAATGCAAAAGTATTTACCTCCAACCTTCTTCAATGCTCAAGAACACTACCTCATACATCAAATTGAGGAGATTGAATTGTGTGGACCTATACAAGCTAGATGAATGTGGATGGTTGAGAGGTAGTTGAAATTTATGAAGGGCTTGGTTTGACAAAGAGCACATCCTAAGGGTTCTATGATAGAGGGATATATGATATACCAGACCATGATGTACATTAGTGAATATTTTTCAAAGTTTGCAGCAAATATTCATGTAGATCACATTTGGGATCCCATCTCTAATGAAAAATTTGAAGGGGAGTACCTGATGGGGAAAGGTAGATTGAGAAGGGTGAGAGGTAATTATAAGTTTTTTTTTTGTAGTTTAATAATTCTTATCCATCATTAATATATGTAAGTTGTTTCTAACTACTATAATTGTCTTCTTTATAGTTGGTCATGAGTGAGATGCACTACATTTGTATATTACAAAAAATTTTGATTGGCTGATGGTATGGATTGAACAATCTCAAGAAAATGGTCTCTCATTAACATAGGATAGTGTTGCATCGTTGGTTAAAGAAGCTCATCATAATGGAGATCCTAAAGTTATGCCAATGGTACTTGATCTAATATATTACTTAAAAGATACAAAGGTACGCATAAGATTAATAATCATGAGACATAAGTTTAATATCAACTCATAGACTGATGCAAATAATCTTGACATGTTTGAATAATTGCAGATCAAAGACCGCAAAGCTATGTACTACCATGGCTATAAATTTCACACAAAAAAGTTAGATTAAATGAAGAAAATGTGTGATTTTGAGATAAGTGTTGTCTTCATGGTCACCAATATTTCATCTAGAACTAACATACATCCTCAACAATCTAAAAATTGATACTATGGCATTTTGGATGATATACTTGAGTGCGACTTTAATTCATTTAAAATAGTTTTATTTGTCATCAAATGGTTCAGGTTACAACTGAATCAAAATGATCCTGATAGGACTATTACTAAACATGATAGTGGATTTACTATGATTAATACAATATTATTTAAGCTAGTCAAAGATGAGCCCTATGTTCTTCCAAGCCAATGCAAGCAAGTATTTTACTTTGGTGTTCCACACAAATCAGGTTGGTCATTTGTTGTTAGACATAACCCAAGAGGAATGATAGTAAAGTATAATGTGATCAAAGAAGAAGATATTGAAGAAGCACAAGAGGAAGTAAATGATTATCAAGAACGACAATTACCCAGTGATGAAGAAGAAGAAGATGGTGATGATTTTGGTCATGCTAAACATAATGGTGATTATGATGATGATGATGATGCTGATGATGATCATGATCATGGTGATGAAGATGGTGATGATGGTCATGATGATGATGGTTATGAAGATGATGATGATGGAAATGAAGATGGTGGTGGTGACGATGATGATCAAAGTGACAAGTACAATGATGGTGATGATGATGATGATGATGATGATAACATGGATGAAGATTATGATGATCAATGAAATGTCTAGGTAGGATCAATGTCAAATATTTTTTTAGATATACACATTAGTTACACTAAATTTTTAACTTAAGACAAATGATTTACATATACAATCTACTTTATTATTAATATTTTTTTTTGGTAAGTCTATTACTTTAATTTTGTTGCTGATTTCTAAGACTTACTATTTTTTTCACAGGGTGATATGGATGCACCATCTCAGACACCTTCAGTAGAGGTAAACATTAATTATTATAAATTTTAATTTTAATATAGAAACAAATGTCATATTATTATGTTCTTTTCTTTATGGCTTTGAAGTTATTTTATTAAAAATTTACTAATATTTGATGTCTCAAATGATAGGAAAAAGCTAGAATGATTGTTGATCAAATGCGATCTAAAATATAGGTGTCATATCTACATGAAATTGCCCTTAATGCTGACCCTATGTTCATCACCCAAAAAATTAAAAAAAGATACACTGATGAACTTGTTAACATTATCATCAAGGGTGACAGAAGTGAGGAGAAAGAGGCACTGAGAATAGAATTGGATCGTAGAATCCAATCTTTGAAGGTAAGCAATAATTCAGCTATAGCATTAATAGAAGTTCAATAGATTTTAATATTTTATAGTATCTTATGGATCACGATCTCTAATTTTATGTTTTCTTGTATAGACATATGTGCTAGTTGTGACATCACATGGTGAACATGGTGAGGGTTATCATGCACAACCTTAGTGTAAGTAACACTTTGTTTGTTTCCATCAACATTATAACACTTATCTTTTTTTTGTGTGGATTTTTCTAGCTAGTATCCCATTGGATCTTTATCCATTGAAAATGTCTTTGCTAATAATATTGTATTCTTTAGCTCATGATGAAGTATAGACTCCTCCTTTGGTTGGCAGTCCAGTATTGCTTGGTGCATTGTCGACAACAAGGACCATGCAAGCATCCTCATCTATGCCCAGTAGAACTGGTAGAACCTTGTTTTTCTGTATTTTGTATTGAACACTAAATGAAGGACCAATTCAACATATATGTCTCCCATAAAAAATATTTTATGAAAAAAGATGCTTTACTAGGAGATATATAGGATGGTAAAATTTTGTTGTATATCAGTAAGATGTTGTACTTATGATATTTTAAAATATAGATATAGCTACATTTCTTTCCTTAATTTAATTAAATGATAACCTATGACATATTTGAGTAATAAAATGAACCAAAATAGGAAAGAGGGTAAGAGAGATTCAATCTTTTAGTTATTTTTAAGATAAACAAAAAATAAAATGTTTGGTGGATCTCATTGATCAAACTAACTTTGATCTTGGCAAGAAAGAAATTAATCAAAGTGCAAAATTAGTGTTCTCTCAAAAGAGGATATAGTCCAAGAAGGAATATGTTAAAAAGACAAAGAAGTAACCTTCTTCATTAATCTCTTTCTATAGTTTCTACATGCTATACAATGTGCTAGTCTTGACATTGATTTTTTTGCCAGCTATTGTATGTTTTAGCGATTCTAGTTTGTTATGCCTATTTGTAAGTGCTGATCAAAGAGATGTTAATAGCAATTGATGAGTATGAAATATGGGTATTCTATCTTTCTAATAGTATCAATACAATTTGTTTAAGTTAGAATCACAATTCCTATAGTGATAGGGAAATTATTGTTTGCTGGGATTTTGGATGTGATTCAGTATAATGGTATAGTATAGCATTTATCTGATGACATAGAAATTAAATAAAGGGGCAATAGATGTAGACTTTAAATTCCATGGAAGTGGCATATAGAATAGTGAGGTGTGAAATTGGTGGCAGGTTTTTGAATATAAGTAGCTTCAAATGTTGCATTATCTTGATTGTGTTTCTTGTAGGTTGGTATTTATGGTTACTAAAGGGCCTCTTCTATACAAGGTGGCTCTGAATAGAGGCCTATGGTCAATGGAGCACAAGAAAATAGGAAAGATGTATGATCATTGGAGCACAAGAAAGCAAAGATTCTTCTTGTTTTGTAGATGACATTTTGATTATATAGATGTCTAAATTTAGTACTACTACTGATTTGTAGCTAATAGAACATGAGTGCATAGGCGTCAACATTGTCAATTTTGGAAGATTGAATTTATGGAGCTTTAATTGGCTCATCATTTTCTATAGATTCTAAGATTCTAGTATTGTAAGTTATTTATAGCTAGTGTGATAGTTCAAGTTGTAATGCATAGTGATACATGTTATTTCTACCTTAAGGTGACATTTTACTACATTTTTCTTGAGGTTCATGGTATAAAAACATCAAAAAAATTTTTTTATAGAAATTACTCGATTTCAAGAAATCGAGAGAATTTTTAAAATCCAACAAGTTTAATGGTGTATTTTGCACAATTATTTCAATGCTTGATATGTAACATTTCATGCAGATAAGATGAATGAAAGTAATACCTGACAAGATGGATGTGATATATGATCATTTTATAATTTGAGTCTATTTCTTCAAGCACTCATAAATTTGTATGCAAAATTGTACACACCTTCAATAATTGTGTAATGTTTTTCACAAATTCAATAATCAATTGGTACCTTATTTAGCACCCACCTAGTCAGATGTAATTTTGACCAATTTTAATAGATTTTAGTATCTCTTAATTATGCCTTTTTACTCAAAACATCTCTTCATGTTTTTAGAGCACTCTAATAAAATCCTACATATTTTTTGACAAGACTACATGGAATTTGACTACTTTTTCTTACTTTAGTGTCATAACATATGTTCCTCTTTTAAACTAACCCTTTTCTACTTTGTTATAGGGTTAACTATGATTATATCATACCACTAACACTTTGATTTGATTATTGTGGCAGCCATAGTTCTCTAAGATGCAAGTGTGGTATTGCATACTTGAACTTGTTGGTCTTGTTTATCTATATTTGTGTACCTAGATTGTCATTGAAGGATAGGTTGATTTCTTTGAGTTGCAACTGAATTTGCCTATTTCTGATAGTAGACGCAATTTTTATGTTAAGTGCATTTGTAGAGTGAATTCTAGTGTTAGCTAATTGTCAATATTCATTTTTTATGAATGGTCTATGAATGTTAGAGGTGGGGTCACTTTCCCTACATGTTCAATCAAGTGCATTTATATGCACATGTGATTGGTTATGTTCAAACTATTTCCTCAACTTAAACCCAAGGCATCATTGTTGTAGCAATTTATTATTACCACAATGCCTTGTATGTTGGATGCCAATAAATCATTATTGATCTTAACTTTGAAGCTTTATAATCTTTTTTGGTGAAGTGTAACTCTTTGTTTTTGCATGTACTATTTTATTTCTCTTTTTGGTCGAGTGTAGCTTTATATTCTTATGTCTGTAAAATTACTATATTACAATATGGTATATTGTACTTTAGTTTGACATGCACATATTATTATGCTACATAGCTTATTGTGTATTTGTGTACACATGCATAAGAGTTACCATATGTTACATGGTCCTAGAGTTTGATATACGCGTATAGACTGTATATTTACCACATTTGTGTTTTATATGGTAATGCAAAATGTTATCTATATATAGAAATGACATAAATACTATTTTATCATCTCTACATGACTTCTCATTTTATAATTTTGTTGCTAACTCTGTGTTGAAATTACCAGTAAGAATAAAGCCTTGTGGTGTGTCATCCATAGAGATGGCCAAGATAGATTTGCTTCAACCCATTTGTATGCATAATTCACAAAATTTCCACTTGTACTTTTTCTTAACTTTTGTTTATTGCATGTATAAGTACTCTTCTACATTAAAGACACTAATCTTACATCAATTTGGTGAATAATCAGATCCAACTTAGAAGCTACTGCTAACAATGTTCTAAATGATGTGAGGAAAAAACATTTTTTCTAGTCAATTTCTTCAATTTGATTATATCCATAAGTATGCATATGTATTTGTATCCTAAATCTATTCTAGGAAAATATACAAGAGTTTCTAAGCTTGATTATTTAAGAATGAGTTGTATCTTTAATCCAATAGTTGTTTGGCTATTATTGACTACACCTTTCATAGTCTTTGGTATAGTCTTCTTCTCTGGTATTATAATTTACATTTGTTTCTAGGAAGCAAATTAATTGGTCATATTAAGAAGGTGTGACTCCTGGCATCTCTTTGTTGTCCAATTCATTTTGTGTCTACTTTAATTTTCATGATGTTTTAGTTGATAGATCAACAGAGAGCAGTACTGTTGAAGCTAATCCATTTCCTAGAGTAGTCCATGTGATTAGTACTGGTACATATGAAGGGACATTGTTTCTAAATAAGAAAGCTATGTTTCTGTTAAAAGAACAAAAGCTTCCAAGTGCTTTAAAATAGTTATTTTTTAAAGTAAAAATTTAGTTTACTTTTACATTACTCATTTTGGATTGATAAATCCTTTATGTTTTTGTAGGTAATAATGCTTTCTTTGAACATCTTTTGCATACGACATTGAGACTATTTGGACCCACCATACGTCAAAGGTACACAATTTCATATCATTGCTACACAATTTTTCTTTTCTTCCATTTAGTGTAATATATCAAAGTTATTGATCTAACAATCTGTTTGTTTTATGGAATTAAAAAATCAGCTAATTGCATCTTTTGAGGAGAAATTTGGAAAAAAAACATTTTTGACACTGGCCTACTTCTCAAAAGAGTAGCAAAACATATAAAGACTGTGAGGGATCACTATAGAAGGGCTCTTAAGGATAACCCAAAGTATGACTGTCCTCCTATGATTCCATCTATAGAGTGGAATGAAATAATATAAGATGCAAAGGAGAAAAGGTTATCTGAAGATAGAGATAATGAAGCAGCACAGGGCAAAAAGAGGTATGTCATCATAGTAGTAATTACATTGTAATCATGCATTAATTATTGATATTTGTAAATATATAATCTAAGATGTTTGAAATTTTTCATAGATTGCAGGACACATCCATGGCTATAGAAGTGAGACTAGAAAAGTTTGGCCAACACAAACTTGGCTCTAGTGGCTATATGAATCTTCAGTCTTGACTTATAAGTAGGAGCAATGAATATATATATATATTTTTATAATGTTGTAAATAGTTTTTTTTTAATGAAACCATACATGAAAAACTAACAATATTAAGCAAAAAATACAGGGCACAAAATTCAATGTGGAGGTCATAGATGAAGATAGAAAATTTCCTTGAAGGAAGGCTACAAAGTCTTAGCTATGCACCTACACGAAGAATCTGTAAGCCTTGCCCAACAATCTAGTGCACCAAATGATATCTCACATGTAAATTGGTCAGATGAAAAGTAAATGAAATTGAATAGTTGAGAAGATCCTTTTTCGGTATTAGTTTTGAATGTAAATTGATTGCATAACAATGTGCATAAAATTTTACTCTAGCCTTCATATCCTTCCATAGAACCTACTAATGATGAAGGCCATGATGTGCATTATAGTGTTGGATGTATTAATTTTCTATTGGAAATTAATTATGCAATTATGAATACAATTTAACATCTTCAATTGCAATTTGACATGTATCCTTTTTTTGAATATTTTAGAGCATGTTGAACATCATGCTAAAGGAGTGGAGCATGTTCTAAGTGTTCAACATGTTGATGTGGTGGTGGATGAAAATGTTAATGTACATGATGTGGTATTTTCAAGTAAGAAAAATACATGTTATGCTGTAGTAGTACTTAATTACAGACTTGCAACAGTTAAAAAAAGAAAAAAAGTATGCCAATTTATCTCATTTACTTGTTCTTGCAACAAAGCCCCCTTTAGTGTAGCAACCTCCTACTCCTCCAAAGAGAAGGAGTCATCATAATCTAAGATTACACATGCCAGAAGAGGAGGAGAATGATGTATATATGGATGCTCCTATGAGCGCTTTTCTTAAGAGAGCTCACAAAATAAAAAGAAGAAATGATGTTTTAAAAATCTTCTTTGATAAACCTTGTTGGATAATGAAAGAAATTTTTTTTAAGTAATTATGTATGAATGATGCATATTAATACTGATTTTTATTTTATGTTAATGAATATTGTTATGTGTTAATGAAGTCTTGATTAGTATTGTGTATTAATGAATTTTATATCATATTAATAAATGTTATGTGGTTGTATTGATTCAATGTTATAGTTCATAAATGGATGAACAAATGAATGAAGTATGTAATTAAATGATAATGTGTACTTTAGATTGATGTTAGGGGGAGGATGGTGAGGCCAAATGATCTTCCAACTTCACGTGGTTGGCCTTGTTAATTACAATATATTATAGTATTCTTGAAACCAAGTGAAAAAAATTTCATATGGTAGGTCTAAAATGATCCATGACTACTATTGCCGATAACATGAATTTATGAAATACATTGTAATATCAAAAATTCCAACACTCTACTTGAAGTATAGGAGTGGCCTATAGTCTTAGCATGAATTTTGAGTAATGCCTCTATCCAAATCCTTATTGAGAATCTTATCTTCTAGCATATTTTTGACAAAACCTAGTGCAACTTTTGACTCACAAGAAAAGTTGACCTTTAGTCTCATGTTGGAGACATGACCACATGCTTTTAGCTCTTGTCCCTTTCTTGAACTATACACTTGCTCACCATCTCTCAAAAATGGGTGTAGCATCAATGTTCCTACCAATCCTCCGTAATTGATGTTTTAGACATGCCTCATGTGAAGTGTAAAATTTTTAGACATGCCTTATGGAAACAATTTCAAGTTCTTAAAAAATAGAATGACTTAACACATGCCTATGAACATGATCATATCTAACAAATTCATGGTGCCTAAAAATATAGGTGTCTTTAAAGATCAATACAAGAGCTTTAAACTATTTGGTACCCTTAAAGATCAATACAAGAAATCTTAACTGACTATCGATGGTGTGCCTTTAAAGATCCATGCAAGTAGAAAGACCTTTGAACTAACCATAGAGGGCCATTATAGGTTCTTGAATGATTCCTTCATTAGCAAGATAATGTGCTACATGATCGTAGGTCACTTGCAATGTGAAAAGTTGATAGAATCAAATTTCTCCCTAACCTAGATGCTTATTCTACATATTTATTGAGCATTCAATTCAAATTGTTCCTTTTATTAATTGCATTATCAACAACTTAGTCACCTTCAACTATTAGAATTCTCTAGTTTTGAGATTATGCTGAATCCTACTAGAAATGCTTCCTATTTTACTTCATTGTTTGTACTTATACCAAAGAATAACAACCTTCCATACATCTCATTCAGTTAGAGCAGTTTTCTGAAGTTAGCAAAGTTTTCAATTTTTGGTTTTTTCATTATGGGGAGGAGTGAAGTGAGTTTAATGTATAATGAAAATTTGATATGGGATTTATGTGTGGTTACCTACAATGTTTTATATTTGATCATTTTGTTTCCTTTATATATTTACATTCTCAAGGTAGATTTGGCAAAGTCATTGTGGTCTAGCAATTTTGACTTTTGAGTCCTACTAAACTTGTTATTGTTGAATATGACTAATAGATGATAGCTGCCTTGAGAGAATTTGGGCTCAATTCATCAAACTTGATTCTTGGAATCAACTTCACCAAGATTAATGAGTGGACTAGTATAAAATCTTTATACTAATATCTCACTTTTATGTTGTGCAGTTTTTATAAGGTAATGGCACTCTCCAAACCTTGCCTGAAATCATCACTCTTGGAGATTTCAACATCCTCCAGAAGAAATGTATATTTTTTGCTAATGCATTTAATTTAGAATGTTCTGACAATGTTAAGTTATGTGTGTTATTTTTTCTTTTACATAGAACAATGTAGAATATGGAGAAGCTCATAGTCATAGTGATAATGAAGATTTTGTTTGTTCGAAAAACAATAGACTATAAAAGGTATACTAATGAATATTTAAAAAAATAATAATTCTCAAATAGATTGTAAAAGGACTAGATTAGTTTCTTCCACTCATAGGTTAGGTTTTTTTACTTGCTAGGAAACAATTTTTTCATTATTTGCATAACTGAGGGTGTCGTAGCTGCCAACACAAGAACAAGTCCCAAAAACATAGTGAAAGATTTTGTGAACTTTGGATTTCTATCCATAAAACCTCTCACTCTCACCATAGCTTGGTTTTTGTACCATTGATTGATATCATAGTTTAATTGGGAAAACTCATGTTCATCAGCAAAAGTAAAATTAGATTACTTGGGGATATATTTGTGTCATATTCAGCTTTAGGGTAGTGACATTTTGGGGGCATTACTCAGGCATATATATGTCTTCTTCTACTTCATATTCATGACAGTTTGTGTTTGGAGGAATTTATGTATCCAAAGTTTCAACTACATTTCTACTTGATCTATGCTAGTTTGTGCAGTTATAATGTTGCTAAGGTTTTATTCTCATCATTTTAGTTTAGCCATATTTCCATTTTGGCTTTCTTGTTTCCAATCCATATAGTTCTCACAAATTCATGTTAACCTATTGTATAAAACTTTTTTTAACTTTTGGGTGACAACCTTCTATGTCAAAACTTACCTACTTGGATAATCCATCTAAATGGATTCAAGGATTTTTTAAATCTGAGCATGGGTGGGGATTTGTCAAATTTTGTTTATCTATGAAAATAACATGTGACAAGTTGAATACATATAATGAATTGGAGTTCACCAATTGAATGATGATAGGATATATTGGTGCAAATGCTCCAAACACAACTTTTAGGAAGCTTTAAGTTTCAAGTTTGGAATTGATCAACATTCAGATTAGAGATGAACTGGTTATAGAGAATTGATAATTCAATGGTAGACTATTCAGCAGCCAATTCAACTCTTTACTCATCCATAAAAGCTAAACAACTTTCTGTAATACAAGTTTATTTTTTATAAAAGTAATTATGTAATATTAACCCTTTGCTCATCATAAAAATATAAATATCCAATTAAATGGTCATCAACCTTTCATAGTTTCCACAAATTGATGAAAATTCTTTGAAACTTTTTTTTCTTCTCCCTTGAGATAATTAAAGATCATTTTGTAGAACTTTTCCCACTTACTAATACATAAGGTCAATGGAAATGCTCCAACAATGCCAAAATTTGATAAGAAGTATGGACTAAAGAATTGATAGACTAAATAACAAACTATTTGAGCATAATATTATACTTCTATTCTTCATACTAAAGAATTGATAGATTAAATTAGTATAAACTTTTTCCATATCTCACTTTGGTATTTTTTGCTTGTATCTAGAGAAAATTTACTTCTGCCTGCATCATTCCTTATACCTATTTCCAATCTTTTGTCACCTTGAAGAAAGTTCCTTGCATGAGGAAAGCATGCAAGCCCACTTTTGGAAGAATAGATTACTGCCTTGTTACTTGCAATGTATTCCATATCCAAGACATTGACCCAATCACCACCACTATGCTATGAGAAATATATTCTACATAATTCTCTAGAGAAGTTTCTTATTCAAAGAGTGAAATGCTCCCAATCAAAAACATGCTCTCTAATTCTACCAAGAGGTAGATTCAACATCCCAATCTTTGCAGTGCCTCATTGAATGCTTATTGTTCAAGGATTAGAGACCTGATAAGCTGTAAAAAACCTCATGTGGTGCTAAAAGATTTTGTGATTCATCTTGTTGGCATGTATCAAAGTCCACTGATCTCAAGGCTAGTAAACATTTATCCTCCTATTCTACCATCCATAGAATAGGGTTGGCAAGATACTCATTCTAGAAGAGTAATGGAAAACATTACCCCTTAATATACTGGCTCATGCCTATTCCCCTTGAACAGTTCACTATTGTTATAAGGTGATAGATGGAAGAGAGTTGGACAGGTAGGTAGTTGTGTTTAGCAATAAGCCCTCCATTCTCTAATAGTTGTAGAGACTACCTTAATGAACCATCTAGGTTTAGTTTGGGTTAGTCAACTTTCTCTCCCTCCCTTCCTTAATATCTATAGAGACTACTATTCACTAAATAGAAAAAAAAAAAAAACGATTCCATACATAACATACCCCCCCCCCCCCCCCCCCCCACTCTAGTATAATGAGAGCCCCACCCACTATTATTAGAAGGGGGCCCCAGGGGCCACCCCTACCCTATAGAATGGTAGGGCTCATCATAATCCCACCCCTACTATTCTAAGGGCCATATTATGTATAGAATTGAATAAAGGTAGAGGTTCTAGTCCTTAGGCTTACAAGAATATGCCCAACCCTGAGTTATGGCAGGCATATTGCTAATGAATGCATGCTTACAAAGGGCCCCTAATATTCCTCCTAAATAGATGATTCCCTACTATTATATGCAAGAGGTTATTTGTTGGGGGGCTCACAGTCATCACATCATGTATAGTGTAGAGTCTACCCAGGCCCCTTACTTTCTTACCTTTATTATATTATTGTAGGAAATAATATCATATACTTGAGGAGGACTGGAGGTGTTGGCAAAGCTAAGACTGGCCTATTGTTAGGGAAGGAGAGGGATAAAGCACTTGACTGACAATAGGGAGAGGGGCTCAACTAAAGGGAGAGGATATCCCTCAACTAAGAGAGGCCCAACATTCTAATGGGTGACTCCACATCAACATTCTACTAGAACACTATTTTATTAACAAGCAACCTGTCTTCATGCATTAATCCCCTCTTAGCTTAGGAGTAGGTCATCACCATAGAGGTGGAGAATTTAAAGCTATATCCCACCTATCCCTTGGAAAATAGTAGGGTGGTAATAGATCTAATCATTCAAAGTGCTAATCCTTATATAAATAATAGAAAGGCTCAAGTGATAAGGCATGTAGTTGATTGATCCAAAGCCACACCAACGAGTTTCATTCCTTCATTGAAATAACACATGGCTAGAGGAGAAGTCAAGACATTAGTAGGAACCATGGGTTCGGAGGAAAGCTTGAATCGCATATAAAATAACAACCATTGATTGCTTCCAATACCAGTTGACTACATGCACAAGTCCCTAGGTGGGGAGAATTGTCAAGATGCTACCCATTTGAATAAAGACCCATTGAAATAAAGGTTGCTCAATAAATGATACCAATAGCTTGAAAAGCATATAATTAAGTGCCAGTCCTCTAAAGGACAGCCATGAGTGGACATAACATTGGGCCATCAGCAGCTCCAAAAGTGGGTTGATACCTAGGCTTTAGGTCCCTACATTTGGAACAAGGATATGCCAATCTATTGAATGGACAAAACACCCACATTGCTATATCAATAAATGTCCCCCCAAGTGTAGGTTTAACATGTACATAGACCTCTGTAGTTTCTAGTAGGAAGTTAGACCAAATTTACAATATTACATGTCTAAAGATCTAAGTAGGAAGTTAGACCAAATTTTCTCATAAGGGAGCTAATAATTTCATACTCTATAAAGTTTAAATAATCAAATTTTTGTTTTGGCCACTTTAGTTAATCTATCTTGATGGTTTTTGGTTATATCACTAAACTAATAAATGGATAGATAAATATTCCTTAAGACCAAGATTTTGTTACTCCTTTTGAACCAAAAGGATAAAAAAACCTAAAGCTTGGTCCTATTATTTTTAAAACTGTTGTTGAAGGAAATTTCAATTTCTCTATGTAAGATGATTGCCTGAATTATGCCCGAAGAAATACACTTTCATTTGTATGAGGTTTCTCAGTAGTTACTTTATTTTCAATTTCCACCTAAACTTGAAATGCATAATAGCCTTCTTTTTTTGTAAATTCAAAAACTACTCATGAAAAATAGGTTTATGAACTTATTAGTTTTGCAGGTGCATATTTGGCAGTTGGAGTTCGCATGCAATATTTTCTTAGAAGCTGCAAATATTTTATATTACTCAAATCTTTTGAGTTAGTCTAATGTGTTGAGATACAATTTTAGATAAGATTTAATTAAGATTAAAATCTAACATCTTTTATTTCTTGGGTTGTTTACTTGCCCTTCTTTAACAAGCCCATTACGAATCTGAATATGTCTTATTTAAAACATCACCTTAAACCACAATTTAAGTGTTTCAAACTCTTAACTTGGCTCATATTATACCACATGTTGACCTATAACTTATATATATTAGCCATCAGTCAAAATTAAAATCAATCTTGAAAAAAATTATGTTTTTATGATTGGGATGAGTTTATTATGTTAATCTAATGCTGAAATATCTTTCATTTAGTTTATGTACAACACAAAGAAAACCAAAATGTAATAGCAATTTTTAATAGATAAATGAACTATATAAACTTATAAAGCTCATAATAATAATGATTTTCCTATTGGACATGCATGCGAAATTAACAATATCAGATTTCCACAATCCATTTGTAATGCAAGTTCATTTTGGATTTGATTGTGTGTATTTTCTAGCATCATAGTTTCAAATCACTCTCCATAATCCATCATCTATTGGATGAGAGAGTTCAGGATGCATGGAAAATGTCATATCATACACAAGGCATGTGAACTATTTTATAAAATGCCTAAAAAAATTTATATATAGGCCTTGGTCAAAATTTCTACCTTCATTGGTCAAAACTTCCTATTAGAGTAAATAATTAATTATTAATTATTTATTCTATTTTCTTAAGCTTACTTAGGTAATGCATTTATTTAATATTTTGTATTTAATGCATGTAGTGGTTAGTTGTTGACAACACAGGAGTTTGTTCCCTTCTAGTTGTCAATCTTATCTTCTACCACCTTCTAGCTTGTTCTACAAGCTTCCATGAGCTCTTTATAAGCGGGCTCTTCTCATTGTATTTTTATAACATCACATATTGTGCATATTGTAAATACATTTTCATTGTGTTTGCATACTTATTGTCTCTCATGTCTGTTTAGGGTTCTGCCCTTGCTCCATGCTCTTCCCCTTCTTGGCTTCTCTTTGACGAGTTTTCGCATGCAGGTGATCTTGGGCGTCTTTGGAGTTGGCTTTCCTCAACTCCAACATGGTATCAGAGCCTTCCTGCTGCTGCTTCGTTGAAGAATTTTGAAGCTGTGATTTGAAGTCACAAACCCTAGTTTGTTTGTGCATTTTTTCTTCAAATCGAGGGATCAAAATTTTTTTAGAGCACTTTGGGCCCAAACGGACATCACCATTGGATCCAGAAGGCCGTTTGTAGTCAGGATTCATATAAAGCTTTTTGATTTTGGACATAGGACATTTTTGGAGACTTTTTGAAGCCTCCAGGGTCTGCCGTACGGATCATACGGATGCAGGGACAAGGGAAAAAAAAAATTTGAGCGCTCAGCCAAGCGACCACCCAGTGGCTGCCATCGTGTAGCTTGCCGACTGTTGCCACCGGCAGCGTCGCCGCTGAGCCGCTGCGGCTCGGCATTGCCTGCGGGCCACTCTGGCACCACCTTACGGCCACCTCTACCCGCCGACCTCCGCCTCCAGCTCCGCTCCGGCGGCAATTTTCTCTCCTGCACCGCTCACTCCTCCTGTCCACTTTGCAACTGACACGTGGAGGATCTGCAACACAGTTAGCACCAGCAAGGGTGACACGTGGCCTGGGTTCCACGTGGCACACTGCCACGTGGACCCGCCATGTCACCCCTGCCATGTCAATTTTGCCACGTGGCCCTTTTTGCGGCGATGGCTATCTAGCTATAAAATTTAATGCCCTAAATTACTGACATCAACATGAGGTCAGCACTGCATCAGCCCTTGCATGCACCTCTCCTGATTTTGTTTTGGAGCTACCTTTGGTTTTCTGGCCATAACTTTTGCATACGAAGGTATTTTTTCGATCCGAAAGAAGTGCTGAAAAGCTGGTTCTGAGACGGAGATTTTGGTGTAGGTATTTTTAGTTTATGATGCCTTTTTATTACCCATTTTTTAGTCAAAGTCTGAAGTCTTATTTTTGACTCCGGCATGCATATCTTTTACATCTCATGCCTATTTTTTGAAAACTTTATATTTCTGGAAAGCTGGTTCTATATACTTTTCAAAAATGTAGTCTTTTTTGTTAGTTTTTGGCCTCTACCCTTTCTATCATAGTTTTGGCATTTTTGCTATATGGTGGATATCTTGAGTGTTTCAGGCCCGAGGATCATTTTCCTGGCATGGTTTGCTTTATTTTCAGCTGTACTTTCTTTTGTTTCAGCTCTTTTTTAGTTCTAATAATTGTAGCTATCATTTTGAAGCACTTTTATGTATCGCACTGAGATAAAGTGTCACTTTTGCATTCCGGGGATCATGAACATTGTTTTGAGTCAGGTGTACTTGCACTATTTTCATAAAGCACCATGGGGGGGATTATTTGTTTGCTATTTTAGGCATTCTCCCTTTTTCAAGTGAGTGTCCCTTCCACAATATTAGCCCCATGCAGAGTCAGTTAGACCGTGTCTTTATCGGTGGCTGTACCTCTTTTCCTCTCTCCTCGTTCTTGGTTTGTCTGCAAGAGACTTTGACCCACTTTCTTAGTTGCCTGTCATCACACCCCATCTACATTAAGGGGGGGTTATGTTGTTGTTCTAATGCATCCATGGTTCGATGGTTTGATAGTGTGAACTATGTATTCAGTGGTTGATCCTATATACAAGGCGATTGCAGTGGCTGGCTACCTATGCATTTCGGTGAGATGGATCATCTACCATATAGACATGCTCGGTTCGTGCCTTCTTCTTCCATGGAGGTTCTTTTGATCAGCATTTTGGTAGATTTTTGGCTTCTTCATGCTTCAGTGATGCTGCTTCTTCATGATCACTCTTTGTTCCTTTTTTAGGGGACAATTTCCCTAGTTGGAGACTTCTTCAGTTTTTCACTAGGTTCTTACCTCTTTTTGAGGGAGGGTTTTTCCCCATGTGGTTTTCTCTCTTTCCCCGCTTTCAGAGGTTGCATCTTCTTGCATTGTACTTGGGTACCTAAAATGGCCTCGTTGCCGAGACCCATTATGCATTCATCTTAGTTTTGTGAGCTTAAGACATTTCCCTAAGTTGCACTTAAGGGGGGGGTGTTAGAGTAAATAATTAATTATTTATTATTTATTCTATTTGCTTAAGCTTACTTAGGTCATGCATTTATTTAATATTTTGTATTTAATGCATGTAGTGGTTAGTTGTTGACAAGACGAGAGTTTGTTCCCTTCTAGTTGTCAATCTTATCTTCTACCACCTTCCAACTTGTTCTACAAGCTTCCATGAGCTCTTTATAAGTGGGCTCTTCTCATTGTATTTTCATAACATCACATATTGTGCATATTGTAAATACATTTTCATTGTGTTTGCATACTTATTGTCTCTCATGTCTGTTTAGGGTTTTTCCCTTGCTCCATGCTCTTCCCCTTCTTGGCTTCTCTTTGATAGGTTTTCGCATGCAGGTGATCTTGGGCGTCTTCGAAGTTGGCTTTCCTCAACTCCAACACTTCCCACCTTTATTGGTCAAAATTTCTACCTTCTTTGGTCAAATTTTCCACTTTTATTGGTCAAAATTTTCTTACAACTTTGGTCAAAATTTCTACCTTTATTGGTCAAAATTTTCCACCTCAATTGGTGAAAATTTCTACCTTTATTGGCTAAAATTTTCAACATTAACTGGTCAAAATTTCTACCTTCATTGATGAAAATTTTCTACCTTCATTGGTCAAAATTTTGTCCACTTCCTACAAAACTTGACCCATGGCTCTGGAAGATTTTCGACCAATAGGTTGGTCAAAATTTTGACCAAATTTTTTTTGTTTGGTCAAAATTTTGACCAATAAAGGTAAAAAAGTGGGCCCAAATGTACTAGTGCCACTTGTCAACATTCCTATGGTAGGAACAAAATTGATGACTAGATAGAGTTGATAGGTGGCAAGAAGTTTTAATGTCACAATAAAAATGGTGGAAATGGTAGGTCCAAAATCAATATTGATTACAAGTTCATGAAAAAATTCCATATGACATGCATTTGATTCAGACCAAAGTCACATCCACTTAAGGACAAGAATGATATTGAGATTTTCATCAACCCATAATTGAAAGATGTATGATGTTTGACCATTCTAGATTCATGACAAGGTGACATAATAAGAATGATCTAATTATTTTTCTAAACCCATGATTGAAGATACATGATGTTTAACTATTCTAGCTTCATGACAAGGTGACATTTGGCACTAATAGGCCAAACAAAAGGATGATGATGTGTTGACATGTGGCACCAAAAAGCCCAACAAATGGATGATGAGGTGGAAAATAATGTAGATAGGTTGAGCTAGTAGAATAATACGATGTGGAAATTTCATAGTGTTGACCCAGTTGACAACTAACAAGCCTAACAAAAGGATGATGATGTTGAAGATAATGCAGGTTAAGTTAGTAGCAAAACACCATGTGCTACTATCATATTGTTGGTCCATTTTCCTAAGCTAATAAAATAAGAAGGAAAATTAATTTCAAATTTATAAGTGATGTATTAATAGTTGCTCTCTTTTTTAATCTCTTAGATGTAGATGGGTTTCCATTATTGACAAGGAGACTTAGGTGGAGGCTTTGGAGATTAAAAATGAGTTTCTCGTAAACCAAAGTGTAGAACAAGATATTTAATAGAAGATAAATAAGTGGACCATACCCAAAGTAGAAAAGACCATTTGGGAATGAGAAATTAAATATAACTTTTATTGAAGTAATGATAATCTCGCCCTATTGGTGTTTTAAAACTACCACATCGCATAAACCTAATATTGAGATGTAGAAGATTTGGAAAAAGCCTCAAGACTAGCTAGATCCCATATTCAGTATGATTAATCTCAGATCTGGACCAACTTCAATAGAGCACAAAGACTCTTTACACTTTAGGCCCTATAGAGCCAAGGCAGGGGCACCTTAGGGATTTGGAAATGAATTTCTTCTATGATTTTCTCACTAATATTTCTTCTTCTTAGATCTATCTCCTATAGTAGAAAATGGTCAACACTTTTCTTAGATTTGCATTTAACTTCTTCATTATAGTAGCTAGCTATAACTCAAAGGGAAACTATTACAAATATGTAATGATCAACAATTTAGGTCTTCATTATTGAAATGGAAAATTGATTTTGATTAATATATGTATTATACAACCATATAACTACATCAATTTACATTTGAATTAATGATCAGTGCCTTATCTATTGGTATACAAAGTCATACTAGTAACTCGAGACCTATTTATTTGACTTGCAATTAAATTTTTTAGCAATTAACCCTAAATTCCATTCTTATGATATCCCTACCATATACTTAGAAACCTTATCAGTTCATGAAATAATTTACTTAAATCCTTAAATTAAAAGTAATTAGTGAAAAGATGTGAAATTCATCCAAGCTACATTAAAGTGAAATAACTTTTCTCATTTCAATCCCAAAATTATAGATATGTGATAATGGAGACAAAAATAAGAGACAAATATGCAGAACTATCCTTAATAATACATCACTGTTATGAAATTCAAAATATAACTCAAGATATGATAAAACCTATCATTCAAGATTCATTGTATTCTTTGATTTCAAAAATTGAATACACAATACAATTGATACAAAAATTGGACCGACTGTAAATAGCATAAGCACTAAAATTCTACAAAACTCAGATCTTCAATCCACATCTTGAAAATTATTTTATAGAAGGATTGCAACAAGCTTTAGATGGGAGGACACATGTCAAAAATCTATTGGAAAGAAAATAAAAAGATATTTCTATACTATTGCTTTACAAACATTCTTTTTACTTGATCAAAATTTGCGATCTAGTTACAAAACAAGTAGGTGGCACTTTCTCCAGGCATCTTCAACATTTTTCTATTTGTTCTCTAACTACCTATAACTATATCTTCACACCACCTAGTCACTTTCCTTAGATGGTAAAGCTTTAATATCTTATATGACCTCATAAATGGCTATATTTGTATACACATATGGCCAAGTGGCTTCTTGATCTGCATTTAATTATTTGAGGCACTTGTTCCATTCAACATCTATTATAGCCTTAACCTCTACAATTATCTTTGACATCTATGTTTCTAACTTTATTAGCATGTCAATCAAATCATAAACTACCACTACATCTACCTCACCATTGCATTATGCTAAATCCTAGAATAGTTTAGAATATTTTCAAAAGAAGATGACCGATGAGCCTCTAAAAGGCCATTATTTTGAGAACCTTTTATCTTGTTTTTAACATTTGTCTTGCAAGAAATAGTTTATGACTCTATAGTTTAAGCATAAGAACTTTTGTTTCATAAATATGTTATCTATATGTTTAGACATGAAGATTGAACTATAGATTAATCAAGTATTCTATGTTTGCCTAAATCTATGGTTTTTTATGGTTTAATGAAGGATATTACATGTTGATAAATATTTCCTCATCTATGCTATGTTTGGGTAGGTTCCTTTCCTCTAGCCATAGGATTTGCAAGAGTGATAATTTTAACATTATACATTTTCTAACATTGATGATGAAATGAATGCATGAATGTAGAAGTTGTTACATTTAATGCTCTGCAAGTGTTGCCACATGTATTAAAGATAGCATTTCAGTGATAAAGCCAAAGTCGACTATGTGATTGATGAATCATTGTATAAGCAGGTCATGCTGCAAATTCTATTATGATGATGCACAAAGATAGCTTCCTCAACCTTCTATATTTCTAAGGGAGTTAAAAGACAGTTATAAGTGATTTTTTTGTAGACTTTATGATATGTAATTCATCCTCATTGATGGAGTAATCATAGGAGTAGGAAGTTATTGAGCTTTCCATAAAGTAATTTGCACTGAAACCTTGGAAATAGATTTTAGAGTTTGATCTTTTCTTGTTTAGACTACAAGGAAATAAAGTAGATTGTTTTAGTAAAGTAGAATCATGTTCTCAAATGTAATTTCTTCTTATGAATGAATAGAATATGGAGTTCAAGTTTCCACTTTCAAACATGATTTTTTTTGTATTCACTTATCGAAGGGGGCCCAATTGGTGAGTGAATTGCTTTGTTACAATATATTTCCTTTCTTTGTCTATTTTCTTACAAAGTAGACTTTTATAGTTCTTGCAACCATTGATACCATAATCATTGAACTGCTCCTACAGCATAGGTGTTTAAGTAGATTTACTATTCACAACATTACTCTAAGCTTTAAGGAAAATGACATTTCAATTGTTAGCCTAATTTCCCTCAGCACTTCTTTCCTGTTATAGTTGTAATGACTTAAAAGGGAACCAAAGCATGTAATTCGTAGCCACCCTCTCAAGTTTACACTCCCAAGTTGAAAAATAAAATGAAGTCAGTATGTTATTCGTAGGAAAATACATGACTCTTTCTAGTCATGGATTCAATGTAGAAGGATGTCCAATCCTTTATTACTAAGGTATTTTGCTGACCAACCATTTTTGACATCATTGCCAAGGAAGATGTAAACATAATTTAACCCTAAAGTCATTATGTTAGATTAGATTTTGAATTTTTTCATGCATAGAAGAAAAGACCCCTTTGGGACATTTCTTCCCTATAATATTGAAGAAGACATTTTTAATTCTAAACCTGAGGAACAACATAGCAAGAATGAAGAAGAACCATTTCAAAATTCATTCGCTACTACTTAAGAATGAATACCCTCATCCTCTAATGATTGAATATGAATGATCTCTTTGCTAAACTTGAATACCAAGATAATCCACTTTCTCTTGTCATATATTAAGCACGACTAATAGTACCTCCTCTAGGAATGGCTCAGCCTCAACCAACATTTCACTTTCCTATCTCTCCTTAGCAAAGGTAACCAAAATTTGAAAAATATACCTATTGCTACACTTCCCAAGTTTTATGGCTTGACCACTGAAGACCCTAAAAAATTTCTCTTCGAGGTTGACATACTATGTAGAAGCTATGGCTATACAATTGATGCTCACAAATTGGAGTTGTTTCCTTTTACCATTAAAGAAGCTACTTTGAGATGGTTCGCAGGTTTGGGTGCTAATGTTGTAGTAGATTGGCCTACAATGAGAAATCTATTTCTCACAAATTATAAGGAATACTATAGGGGTTAGGATTTAAAGGGAGATGAAATTTTCAAAATGTCCCAAAAATATGATAAAACATTAGAAGACTATGTTTCCCAGTTTATGTTTAACCTGAAATATAACACACAACACTAATTAAATGAGGAATCAAAGAAATGTCTTTTTCTAAGAGGTGTAAATAAAGGAAGCATTGAAGCTCTAGACCTTATGGTGGGAGTAGACATTAATCAAAAGAATCAGACTAAGAAAAAATGTATATGCTTGAACTATTCCAGAGCTACTATGAAGAAGAGTAAGGGACTTAGAGACCTACTGCATAAGTCCAATTGTAGTTCAAGTATCTAAAATGGACTTATCTAATCAAGGAAAAGGGTGAATAACTAGGGCCAAAGGCTCACCCAGCTATCCAAACCACCCTACAAGAGTTAACACAATGGAAGCAAACAAAAAGAACAACAACCAAAGGAGGAGAAAGAGTAAAATACTTTTATTGATTCATCAAAATATCTTCATAAATGCCCAGTTGTAAGGCTTTCTAGGTTACGGCCAAATATAAATACATTCACATTCAAAGATCCAACAAAAAATTCACACTTTTAGTTATGCTCTCTAATTCTCTTGCAAAAACCCACCTAACTCTAAACCTAAACACTCTATATGTACTTTCCAAAATAGCTTATAGATTATTCTAGAACATTACATAAGAGAAGGGCCAACCCAACAATGGTCTAGACACATCCCAAGAAAAGATCTTAACATAAATATCATGGTCAAAATAAATCCTACAAGTTGGCTCATAGAAATCACATCCAAATGCTGACACTTGGCATACACTAGTAACTCAACACATGAAGAGACACTTAGCATACACTGGGTAAATTGACACATGAAGTATCACTCGACATACACTGGGTAACTCGAAACATGAAGGAATTGCTACAGTAACTCAGCACATGAAGGAATTGCTATAGTAACTCGACACATGAAGGAACTACTAGGAACATGAATAAAATGCTAGGCACATGAAGGAATTCCTAGGCACATCAAGGAATTCCTAGGTACATGAAGGAACTACTAGGAACATGAAAGCCCATGAAGGAATTGCTAGGCACATGAAGGAATTTCTAGGCACATGAAGGAATTGCTAGGCACATGAAGGAACTGCTAGGCACATGAAGGAATTTTTAGGCACATGAAGGAATTTCTAGGCACATGAAGGATTTTCTAGGCACACGAAGGATTTGCTAGGCACATGAAGGAATTGCTAGGCACAAGAATGCTTTTCTAGGCAAATGAGGGATTGCTAGGTACCAACTTGCAAAATGAACAAAAATGAGGAGGATAACAAGGCAACCCAGGATGCTCTTGCATCATTATCTAATTTGCTATTAGACTTCAAGAAAGATGTCATTAATGATGTAGCCACTTACTTGGACACCATGCAAGCCTAAAGGAAGAAAGATGAAACTAATGTCATGTTTACTAAATACTGTCCACATTGTAGAGAAAAGAAAAAGTACTATAGATGTAAGTCTATTGAAATTATGGAGAAACAACCAATGCTGACCGAGTTCAAAGCTATTAATGAAAAGGAGAGATACTCTATGTCACTCATAGAATGCCATGGGATCAAAGACAAGGTATGCCAAAAAATCTTCTTTGAAGTTATCATAATAATAATCAATGGAAAAAGTTTCAAAATACTAGTTTTACTAGAAATCATAGTTGGTAACAACCCTAGTAGGGTTGGCAACAATCTCAGTAGGGTTGGCAACAACCTTAGAATTGGAGTCCCCAATCTAGTCAACCAACCATATTGCCACCAACTTAGTAGCAAGCTCTAATGCCTCCTCTTCTAGAAACTAATACTCCTTCCAAGAATACCCAACTACCAGTTCAACCTAACTCAAATCTAAACAATACTAAACAACAAACTTAATAGTAAAGCTATGTCATCTCATTGAACTATATTCACTTAAGATCAGGCAACACTCTTCCTAAACCCAAAAAAACTTTTAATAACTAAAGTTGAGGATCCTTTGATTGAGCATATAGATGAATCAAATGAACATACCTCTCCTATAGCGAAAGAACCTCCATTTCCCCATAGATTGATAGGACAAGGCTAGTCCAAGGAGCCATATAGTCATTGATTTGCTTAATCAACTAAAATAGATGACAATAAAAATACCATTGTTAGATGTTATTAAAAAATTCCTTGCTTATACTAAAGCTATTAAGGAAGCATGAAGCAAGCAACTAGGAAGGAAGAGGAAGGATCCAAAAACTATTCATGTCTTAGGATAGTTCTCTAACTTAATGCTAGAGAAATTAGTTGTACCCAAATACTCTAAACCTATGAGCCCTGTAGTTGCAGTTATTATTCATGGCATTGAAGTTCAAAAAATGATTTTCTTGATCTAGTAGAATATATTAATATTATGAAAAAGGAGGTATTATCTTAGTTACATATTGTTGGCCTCAGAGAAACATCCACCATCCTTCAACTTGCTGATAGTTCCACCATTAAACTAGATGGAATGATAGAAGATGATATAGTCACCCTAAATTCTTGGGAGTATCTAGTTACATTTGTTGTTCTCTCCCCAAAAACTAATATGGGAGAATATCCTTTAATCTTAGGAAGGACATGGTTAACCACTAAAAATTCTTATATAGCTTGCTAACCTTGGAAGATGATAATATGTAATGGAGTTCATACTAAGAACCTAAATTTATACTCCCCTACTCAGCCATTATTATTAGATGAAAAATTAGTTTGGCCATGCTTGTTGATGATGGTCTAGAAGCCAATTTCATCCATCAGTTGATGATGATAGGAAGAGAATCATTCATACTTGATGGAGAAGAAGATGAAATAATTTTTTCCATTATTTTGAATGAATATGGAACAAAATCTTTAATGTTTCCTCAAGCTAAATTCATTTTAGAAACCATTGTACACTCCCAACAAGAAGCTATGTTGCAACTACTATAGGAGAATTAGAATCCATTTTCTTGGGATTACGTGGACATGAAAGGATTATATCATATGCTCTACACTCATAATATTTATATTAGTCCTAATTTCAAACCTTTTAGATAGCCCCAAAGGAGACTTAATCTTATCTTAAAAGACATTGTTAAGAATGAATTGGAAAAGATCTTAAGTTTTGGTTTTATATGCCCCATCTCTGATAGTCAATGGGTGTCACCATTGGTCATAGTACCCAAGAAGGGTGGAAAATTATGAGTTTTTTAAGATTATAGGGAGGTTAATTCAACCACTAAGAAGGACCATTTTCCACTACCATTTATAGGCCAAGTCCTTGACAACCTTGTTGACACCAAAGAAGAAGAATGATGTACAAAGTTTTTTGGGACATGTTGCATATTACAGAAGATTTATTAAAAACTTTAGTCAACTTACAAAACCTCTCTAAAACTTGCTCAAAATAGACTCTAAATTTGTTTGGGATTCTAATTATGCAACATCATTCCTATAGCTTAAGGGAGTTCTTGCCACAACACTAATTTTGAGAGGACCCAATTAGGGCTTACCTTTTCACATTCATATGGATGCCTCAGACTATGCTATTGATGTTGTGCTAGGACAAAAAATAGACTCTATTGAACATGTTATTTATTTCATCAGTAAGAATTTGCAAGGTGCAAAATCTAATTACATAGTCATTGAAAAGGAATTACTTGTATTCATTTATGCTCTTAATAAATTTAGGCATTACAGTACTAGATATGAGATATTTATTCACACTAACCATTCTGCTATAAAATATTTTGTGAACAAATCTACAATTTTAGGAAGATTGGCTCGATGGTTATTGCTCATGCAAGAATTTGACATCACCATGGTTGATAAACTTGATAGGTTCAATGTAGTAGCCAAATTTATCTCTCAATTACATCTCCCTAATGATCCTACAACCATTGTTGATAATTTTCCAGATGAGCACCTTTTTCTATTACCCACACAAAACCTTTGCTATGCAGATATTTCAAATTTCCTCACCATAAGAAAAATGCCAGTATATTTCTCTACCAAAGGTAGAAAACTACTAGCAGAAAAGAGCTTTAGTTATTCATGGATTATTGGGTTTATGTTCTATACCAATTTTGATCAAGTCATGTGTAGGTGTCTAAGAGGAGATGAAACATATGATGTTCTGAAGGCCTATCATGATGAAACCTATGAAGGTCACTTTGCATCCAAAAGAATAGCCTTCAACATATTAACAACTAGGTTTTATTGGCCAAGCTTTTCTAATGATGCAGCTAGATATACAAAGAAATGTGACAAGTGTCAATGAATCGGAAGACCCACTAAGTTAGATGAAATGCCCCTATAGCCTCAAGTAGTTGTCACACCCTTTGAAAAATGGGGGATTGACTTTGTAGGACCCATTGAGCACTAATTATGTTACCAAATGGGTAGAAGCTAAACCAATGAAACACCCAAGGGATATAAACATGGGAATGTTTTTATATGAATCCATTTTTACATTGTTTAGTCTTCCTAGGAAATTGACATCCGATAAAGGGACTTAGTTTACATAAAATTTGATAACTACTCTTATTAAGGAGTATACCATTAGGCATGAAAAATCATCACCTTATCATCCTCAGGCTAGTGGTCAAGTTGAAGTTACTAATACGAAGCTAGAATCTATTCTAACCAAGACTATAGCACTTCATAGGAAGGATTGGGAAACATGCCTTCCTAAAGCTCTCTTAGCTTAAAGAACTACTTGGAAATCCACAACTAGGTTTACTCTATTTGAGATTTTTTATCATAAGTTAGCCATAATGCCTATTGAGTTTGAATATAAAACATTGATGACTGCTTTGGAGCTCAAGATTGAACTCAATATTGTCCAATAGGATAGAATCCCAAGCTTAAATAATCTTGATGAATGGTAGAAATCTAAATCAAATAATACTAAGCTCATCCAACATCAAAGGATACAGTGTCATGATAAGTTTATCAAATAGAAATTGTTTGCTATAGGTGAGTGGGAACTCCTTTATCACTCAAGATATCAGCATAATCTAGGGAAGTTTTGTATATGTTGGTTAGGACCATATGAGATTGTTGTCATATTTCCAAATGGTGCAATTTAGTTATCTACCATTGATCTCATTCACTTCAAACTGGTTGTCAATGGCCATTTCATCAAGCTTTACCATAAACCCACCAACCATGAAGAGTTCTTGTAGCAATTCTAGCACAATTAGGATATTTTCATTCTTGTAGCCATAGAGTCTAGGTCTTCTACCTTGACTCCTACTAGTTCTTGAATCTAATCTAGATATTCACTATTAATACTTCTTTTTGAAGTACTTTCTTTGCATCCATTTCACTTCTACTTTTCTCTATTCCATCTTTCCATTCCATCCCATCACTCTATCAATAGTCATGATCATTTTAGAACATCTTTCCTATAGTAGTTTCTAGGTACCTTTCACATAACTCTAAATGCATTTTTTTTTTCATGCTTTATTATGATTTTGTATTATTTATGTTTGTTCACTCTTTCTTATCCTAGCCTAGTGGAACCCATGCCTTCATTTAGTTGTGGGGAGGGAAATATTGAAATGGATATTTGATTTTTTTTAAAGCATTTTTCAAATTGCATGTACCTTTAATGTGCATTGAGATGACAAGAAATAAGTACATATTTAAGATCACATGCTAGTGACTTATCCCTCTATAATTGCATCATTATGCAATTAAGGACATTAAAAGTGGTTTTTTAAATTTTAATGATGTTTCACAGTGTGTTTGGGTGATGAATTGTACACATACAAAAATCATGAAATTTGATGCAAAGGGATATTATGAGATATGGTGCATTTAACTTCTCAAGTACATGTCATTTTTCTGAAAAACCAGAGCCAACATTATAAGCATTGATTTTCTAAGTCTTGAACATTAGATTTTTTTTGGAATTTAGCTATAACTGACCATGGGTAGGGGTATACAAAGGAACAAGCCTATTGATCATCGAGTTCTGTTGGGAGATGTAGGCAGCTGCAAAATGTTTAAGAGAAGCAAATGGCTAGATTATTGCCTTAGTTTGAGTAGATTTTGTGAAGAAGTAGCCATTCAATTTATGACCACCTTAAGAGATGTATTTATAGTGGTTAAAGGTCTAATAATTAATTTCTTAGAGGAAGTAATAGCCAAATTCATTGGGTTTCTCCAAGAGGGTGAAATCTAGGAGAAAGAGTTTGAATTGAAGATGGGTAGGGCACAATTTAGCATATGCCAGGACTCATCGTTGGACATTGATAAGAAACAAGGAACTTTGAGGTTATCCTTGGCAATGGAGTTAATTTAATCTACTACATTTATCATTTGATATTTCATGTGTGAGGGATGATACAAATATCTGCATGCTCTGCATTTCAAGATATTGGCTCACCTATGACATGATTATAGACAAGTAAACATTCCCAACTTCTTATTTAATTTTATTAAGAAACAAGCCTCTCTAGTATAGTTAGGTAGTGATCAATCAGTCCCTCATCATGGTTTGGTAAATTTAATTATAGAAATAGAATTAAATAAACATGCAATTGGGTCATGGGAGGAATTCTTGCAAATGAAAGAGGTAGAACCTAGGCTAGTCATCCCTAGAGGCTAGGGTGTACAAAAAAGGAAAAGAACATCCACATGATTCTATAAAGTTGTACCTAGAGCTAAGAATACTCCTAAAACCTCTCCCTCTAGTCTTAAGCCAACTAAGAAATGGATTTATAAGGTTGAGCCCTCCATTTTTAGAAAGAAGAAAATTAAAGAGGTAGAACTGCTAGTGCTCCTAAAGCCTCATCATCTATTAAAAGTAGGTCCTCTACTAAGAAGGATAAAGGAAAAAATTTGGAACCTAAAGTAGAAAAGCTAAGGAAATCAGATGAGGAGAGCAACCCTAATGAACCATTGCACTCTCAAGAGGAAAAAGATCTACAAAAGCCTCCTGAAGCACCCACCGTAAGCAGGTGGAAACGAAAGAGTTCCCCATGCCTATCAACACCACCCGTGAGGCAAAGTGAAAGACTCTCTAAGAGTAGGGTTCGGGAGTCCATTGTTCCCATAATAACTCCTGAAGTGTCTAACCATGAAAAAGAGCCCTCTTTGGAGGATAAACTTCCAAAAACTAAAGATAGTGAAAATGAGAGTAAAACTCATAATCTACCACCTGAAGTAGAGTGTAGTTTTAATTATGTTCTTATCAATACTGATAAGGAATCTAAGGAGATTGAAATGTTTGAGGAATTTGAAGAAAATAATTTTATACAAGACATTAGTGAAAATTATATAGAACTCCCTTTAGAAAATTATCTAGAATTTAGACTTGAAATTGTTCAAGAAGTATTGGAAAAACTGGATCAAGAAGGATTGGATACATTAGCTATAGTAGCCACAAAATCTAGTAAGGAGGAAAAAGAGGAAATAGTTGTTGCCACAAGAAAAAGTGGGTGCTCCGCGCTATAGAATGTTGACAAAACTCATAAATTGGCACCTAAAAGGATAGACCTCTTTATCATGAGTCATTCCCACCACTAGATTTATCCACACCTTTGTCTGTAGGAGTTAATTTATTTCAACAAATATTATGGGAAAGAGCTCAATGGAATTTGGAGAAAAAAATTAAAGCATGTTATTCATGAATAGAGCTTCCAGTTGAAAAAAAATGCCAATAAGAATGAAGTTCTAAAGAGAAGAATTGAGCAAATTATAGGATTGATTCCTGTGTTAATGGAATGCAAGTTGCCATCACCAGTATATGACCTATTTGTTAAAGAGAAATTTGTAAATTATAAGTTAGCTAGGATTGTATAATATCTTAACCCCTTTGTATCTGACCCAAATGAATTTTATGATGCATTTCAATATGTTCCCATGACCTTGAAAAATTTACTGTGTGAAGTGTATCTTCACAACCTGGTAGTTCCTAATAACTCCAAATGGAACCCAATCCTATATGTAGGGGATGTGCAGTTAAGGTCAACAATTTCATGAATGCAAAATGAAATAAGTAGAGAACATCAAGCCATACCCTACAAGGAAAGTGAGATGGAAACACCTTTGTTCATGAGGCCATAAGTCCAATATTCTAGATGAACATATTTAGATTGGGTTTCTATTTTGGGCAACCTTGTAGGACTTGCAAGGTGAGTACAGTTAGAGAGCACTCTTTTACAAACTAGGAACAACATTTATCTTAGAATGTAGAAATAACAATCATTGCCTCAAGATAGTAATGGTTTATAAAATGACATGATCTAAAGATAAGAGAACCACACTCTCCACAAAATCTAACTCTTGCTACAATAAGGATTCCTTGGTATATTGACTTGGGGAGAAATTAGTGCAAAGAATGGTTGCCACTAAGATATCAGCCTCCAATCCTCCTACAACCACTATTAGTAATAAATGATAATGTAGATGATCATGACATTATTGTTGAAGTTTAGTGCTGAAAGAGGCTCAATTCAAATTATGGTTACTTAAACTATGTGAGGAATGAGCCATGTGAAAGGACACCTAGTGATTGGAGAGTGTGTGTTTGGATTTTGAACTTTATGATTTCTAGAGACCAGCAATAGTTTAGTTGGGGGGAATGATGAACCTCTATAAGGCCATTATTATAAGAAATTTTTTTCTTGTACATAATAGTTATCTTGCAAGAAATAGTTTACGACTCTATGGTTTAAGAAAATGAACTTATGTTTTATGAGTATGCTATCTATATGTTAAGACATGATGACTAAGATATAGATTGATCAGTTATTTTATGTTTTCTTAAATCTATGGTTTCTTATGGTTTAATGAAGAATATTACATGCTGATAAATGTTTCCTCATCTATGCTATGTTTGGGTAGATTCCTTTGATGCAACCATAGGGTTTTCAAGAGTGATAATCTAAACATTATACCATTTCTAACATTGATAATGAAATGAATGCATGTATGTAGAAGTTGTTTCTTTTAATACTCTATAGTTGTTGTCATGTGTATTAAAGATAGAATTTCAGTATTGAAGTCAAAGCCAACCAAATGATTGATGAATCACCATATAAGTAGGTCATGGTGGAAATTTTGTTATGACAATGCACAAAGATAGCTACCTCAACTTGCTATATTTCTAGGGGAGTTAAAATGTAGGGATAAGTATTTTTGTTGTAGACTTTATTATTTGTAATTGATCCTCACTGATGGAGTGATTGTAGTAGGAAGATGTTGAGCTTTCCTTTATATAATTTCAACTTTAACCTTGAAAAGAGATTTTTGATTTTGATCTTTCCATGGTTTCACTAGAAGGAAATAGAGTAGATTATTTTAACATAGTAGAATCTTGTTCTCACTGTGATTTCTTATTATGAATGAATAGAATACATAGGTCAATTTTCCACTTTCAGACTTGATTGTTTTCTATTTTCTCATCCAAGGGTTCCCACATGGTGAGTGAATTGCTTTGTTAGAATATATTTTCTTTCTTATTTTATTTCCCTGAAAAGTAGACTTTTTCTATTCCTGCAACCATTAATAACAAAATCATTGAACTATTCCTGTAACATAGGTGTTTAAATAGATTTATCATTCATAGCATTACTCTTAGCTTTAAGGAAAATATCATTTTATTTGTTAGCTTAATTTCATTTAGCACTTCTTTCCCACTATAGTTGTAATGACTTAAAGAGGAATCAAAGCATATACTTTGTAGCAACCCTCTCAAGCTTACTCTCCTAGGTTCACAAATAAAATTAAGTTAGTATATTATTCTTAAGAACATACATGATTTTATCTAGTCATGGAGTCAATGTAGAAGGATGTCGAATCCTTTATTACTAAGGTAGTTAGCTAACCAACACTGATGATTTCATCTAGTCCTTAACTTTTTCATTATTATCTAGAATGGTAGACAAAAAATTGGGTGTTCCTGTAGCAATTTCCTTTATCTTATTCTGAATTAGTTGTAACTTTCTAGCAAAGAAACCATTCAATTCTTTCACCTTATTAATTATTTTCCTCACATTGATAATCATTACCTTTCAAAAGTTTTCTTTTGTGGTAGAAAAAGTATAAGATTATCAAAGAATTGGGTATAAGGGCTATAGGAAGATTGGAAATATTGTTGGAATATTAGAGAGATTGGTTTGATGATGATATGTTACATTCATGACTAAATTTGTCATTGATGCCAAGATAGCATGTTTGATATCCTTTGTGGTATTTGACATAAGAACAATGGAAAGATTGAGTTGGTATGGACAACTAGTTGAGAATGATAACCACCCAAGGTTATGGAAAATACTTTGGAGTATGTGATATATATAGTTAACATCAAAATTAGAAAGCATAAGTCTAGAAGAAGTTATGTAAGTTTTGATGATGTTTGTTTCTAGATAGAATTTATAGAGGCATGTTCTAGTAAACTTGTTATATCTCTTAGCAAAGTTGGTATCTTGAGGATCAAGGTTGAGGACATGGAGAAGACATGTTGAAGACATGTTGAAGATGATGTTTCTAAGTGTAGACACCTAAATTTGATTACACTATTTTAGTAATCCTATTTAGTTATCTAAAAAGGCATTATTAATTAAATTCTTATTTAATTAACCCTTTTCCATCCCCTAGTTGATTAATTTAATTAATCATCTATAGTCCTAATTAATAAATAAAATAATCTATTATTTATCAATTAAATCCTTTTCTCCTATCTAATTCCAAAAATCCCCATTTATTAAATAAATCTATTTGATAAATGAAATCCTCAAATTCAAAAACCCCTAACCTATCTCTAATCCTCCATTTAGCCTAATCCACCCCATCCACCCATACTAACCAAGCTTAGCCATTAACTCACCCACCCTCATTAATTCCATCCACTTGCACATCTCTAACATCCCTAATCTAATCCTAAACCCAAGCCTAATCCACCACCTAATGTTGTCACATTCCTTAAACAAGTTTAAGACTTTCCTAATCCAAACTAAAGTCTCCCCTCAAAAAACCCAACCACTAAGTCATGAGTGCTCTTACAAAACATAAAAACTCTTACACCCATCTTCCACACTCTTCCCTCTTCCACACTCATTCCTCTTACATCCCTCTTACATACTCAACCTCACTCATCATGACTTTAACCAACCCTTTACCCTACCCTCTCACACTCATCCTCCTTGTGACAAGTGTCACCTTCCCATTGGTGCTAAACAAGCACAATCCATGTGCTCCCCTTTGAGTGCATCTTAGCCCTCCTTAAGCCTTCATCCATCCTTGCATCTAAGCCCTCCATCCCTCTACCCCTTAGCCTATAAATTGAATCCCATCTCAAGCCATTTTATCAACAATCTTTGAGCTAAAGTTACCATGCTATTTTGAGAACCAAAGCCATCAACCATACCCTTATAATGCCAAATTGAGAGCTCACAAAGCTACCAATTTTCCATTACCCATCTCCATTGAAGTAGCTTTTGAGCATCTTGAGCATACATCCACAGCAAAAGGACACATCTACAAAATCAAGAAAGCATGGAGTGTTTTCTCTTGTGAGGTTTGCACTTCTTGTTCTCTTTCTCTGTCTAAGCATATATGTGAATTTAGTTTTTGGTTTGTGAATGTTTACTTTATTTGTTAATGTTCTTTGCATACTGATTCTGGTTCTACATTTTGGCACGCCCGGTGGGACCCCACTATGGGTCATTTAATCATCTATTTTCATCTATATGTCATTTTTCTAACCATCTAATGTTTGTTGTTGTTTGAGTGTGTTGTGAGGGTGTTTTGCTTATTTTTGCAGGTTAAAGAATGCACTTAGGAAGAAGCAATACCATCTAAAAAAAAAATTCGCATTTTCAGCTTTTTTGGCACAGTTTTGGTGTCTGCAACCTGTTCCATCTGCGCAAATCGACATCTGCAAAAATCTGCATCTGTGAAAATCGACGTCTGCAAAAATTGACATCTGCGAAAATTCGCGTCTGCGAAAATTGACGTCTGCAAAAATTGACATCTGCGAAAATCGACATCTGTAAAAATCCGCGTCTGCAAAAATCGTCGTCTGCGAAAATCCGCATCTGTGCAAATCGACATCTCACCTGTGTTCTGTGCTGCAAATTTGTTTTGTCCTCTTCATATTTTGGCATCTCTCTATTTCAGCGTCTTCGTATTTTGACAGACTGTCTTCTCTGCTTGCTTATGTTCCATTGCTTGCTTATGTTCCATTGCTTGCTTATGTTCCATTTAGACCATTTTAAGCATTTTTACGCGTAGAAAAAACAACAAAAAAAGTTAAAAAAAAAATTTCCCATAGTTAAGCTCTCATTTTTGAAGATTTTGGCTAACTAACTAAATTATTATTATTTTTTTTTTGTCTCATTGCAGGTTGGAGCACATATGGAACCACTAACCATGTTTCTTGCAAGTTTTCATGTTACTAAAAAATGAACTTGAATGTTTAACCATTTGTCTTTGAATGCATGTTGCTAAAAAAAAAAAAGAACTTGAATGGTTAAACACATTTTTCATTGAATGAATGTTGCTCAAAAACACACTCTTGAATGTTATGGATTAAAATCAACTTTCTTTGGAATGCATGCTTAAAACAAAAAAATCCAATTTTGAATGGCAAGGATCAATTAACCATTACAAATCTCTTTTTCACATGCAATCTAGGTAAAGTTTGATTTTTGGACATTTAAGAAACTTTGTTAAGTTAAAATAAAAATTTACAAAAATCAATTTGAGTAGTTCCTTGGACTCACCTCTTTTCTAATCACCCATCAAATATTAACCATTGGTTGCAATCTCAGTGCCATTTATGGGGATGGGCCTACTTGAAAAAGGTGTTAAATGTTCCACAATCTAACTCCCTCACTTGGTCTTTGAACATTTTCTTTAACTTTTATAAAATTCTTAAATGGCCAAAACTCTAGATTAAATCGATCACACTTCAAGTTTGGGCACTAAAATTGAACAACAACTAACGTGGAGAGCCTTCGGGCACGCGCTTGAAATCAAATCTCACACACTTTTTTTTTGGGCTTAAAACAAACTCACACTCAATCTTGAATGCCTTAAAGAAAATTAATCGATACTTGACGTGGAGGGCCTCCGGGTGCGCGAGTTTGCTTTTGTTGACCCTAACTCGTCTTATTGTTTGCATTCTTCGATCGATTTACTTTTGTTGGCGCTTCAAGTTGGAATTGAACATTGTCTCTTAAACATGAGTGCTTGGAAAGTCTAGATTAGCACACATAAGAGTCAGTTGGTAAAAGAACAAGTGTGTTTTTTAGCCCAAGGTCATCCGAGTCTTCTCTCCCCTTGTCGTCTTTCGAGGCCATCTTGGGTGCATAAGATTAGGATCCAAAACCTTGTTTCTTTTTAGGAGGCCTGCTTGGGGATTTCATCACCCCTTGGACGACCTCAACTCCAGCGCTCCGGCGGAGTATAAGAATCGGGAGGTGAATCGAAAGACACCTCTCTTGGGATCAAGATTTTGTCATTCGGGCTAAGCCTCAAGGAACTTTATACCCTTGAGAAGTGAAAGAGGAGAAGTGGGTTACCGCTCCTCTCGCATGTGTGACATCCTTTTGGTCTCATCTACGAATTTGGGCCTCACGTACCTTGTGTATATCGAGGACTCCCTAGCTAAACCAATTGTCAGCCTTGTAGAAAACCATCTAGGATGTTAATGTGTTTGGAGTGACTGATGGAAACATTTGTAGAACATACACACTCCTTGGCGCAAGTATCACATTCTGAGAACCACAAGCTTCTATCTAGGTGTTCCTATCTATTGCTTGTTTTTATTTTACTTGCTGAATGAATGTTTGCCAAACTTGGTCAATCCTAGCTTAGGGCACACTTAGCATAGTCACTGCCTATTTTGGAAGTTGAACAAGTTGAAGCAAAACAACTGAGTTTTTTCCCAAAGCCAAGCAAAATTTAGGAATTTATGTCAGAACAACCCAAACCCAAACAGAAGTTTCACAAGGTCAAACTCAAGCCATCTCTAGCATACCAAGAACTTTCAGCCAAGAGAAAAGAAATAACACCAAGCCCACGAATTTCCAAACTCCACAAAGTAGAGGACAAAGCTACCGACGAAGCACTTCAAGAGGCCTGGTTAGAGCGCACCATCAAATTTAGCCAACATCCAGGAGTTAATCCTGCTTATGCCTTACCAACTAGGCATGATTTCTATGATTAGACACCCTTGTTTCTCCACATCTTCTTGGATAAGCTTCACTCTAGAGTCATCTTTGTAGAAAAGCCAGCCATCTTAGCTTATCCCCTTAAGCATTATTAGCTCATCCATCTCATTTAGAATCATACCATCTAGCTAGTAATCAAAAATTTGCACATCTAAGCTTTCAAAATTGTTGTCACCTTGCTAAAAGTTTGCCATTCCTAAAATCTTCCAAATCCACCAATCTCACCAAGGTTATCCCTTTGACAGAGCTTTGTCTAAGGTAATCTAGCTTTGTCACTTGTTATCCCTCATCACCTTGAGCTAAAGGTTGGGATTCGCAAGTGGTCAATCTCATGTTCTTCCTAAAGGATCATCAGTCTATCCTTAAGTTGACACAATCACCACCAAGCTTGCACATAGGAAAGCAGACCTTTTGTGCTTTGACAACATATCTTTGAAGTTAGAATCCCCAACCTGGTCCTCCTTAGGTTTTTTCATATAGCTTTGCCTCAACCTAGGAAATCATTTGCATAGAAAAGCCTTCCCCCTTTTGCATCCATCAGCATTATTGCATCTCATCCCTAGGAGTATTTTTCATGCCACCCGTCACTCGCTTAGCCAAGAAGAAAGAAACAATGGAGCCCTATCATTTGGATCGAACAGCCTCACCCCCCTTGAGCACTCAGCCATCCTTCAGCCCAGAGCAAGCGATGCCATCACCTACTGACATTGAAGCTTTCATGAACCAACCAGGAAATGCAGTATTGGTAAATGCCATTATAGACAAAAACAAAGAGACAATCATGGCTAATTTTCGAAGGGACAATGTAGGAACCTTTGACTTTGGAAGACCCCCTCCATTATTAGATCCATCTCACCCATTGTTTGGGTATCTGCCACCACCCATAGGCTCTTATGATCCAAATTATCCTCAATATATTCCAAAAGAAGAGCCTCCAGCCAATCCATATGACCCAACAGACCCAAACATACCATCATCCACCCAAGTTGAAATCTCCATGCCGCAAGCCAACCCAGCCACCACCACTCCATCCTTGGTTCATACCTCTCTGCTCCAAACCCCCTTTACTCAAAATACCTCACTGTTCACCCCCTTCACTATTGCTGCTACTCCCCAACCCAGCCTTCCAAATCCACCCATCTCCCAAATCGGTGCTAGCATCTTTGGCCAACCTCAACAATATACAACAGGGATGTCACCCATGGGGCCAAGTAATCAACCTTTCATCACCCCCAGCTTGTTCACTACAGCCCAGAACACAATCCTATCATTTCCATTAGGTCTTGGGAGCTCAATACCATTAGCCACAAATCTACAAGCTACTACCCTCACTCCACAAAGCTATCAAAACCCACAAGCTACTACCAATCTTCTACCAAGCTCCCAAGTGACCCCAGCTCCCACCACCACTCTACCAAGCTTCCAAATCTAGCCACAAAGCTATCAAACCCCATCAGTTCCATTCCCAAGCTTTCAATTCCCACCACTTCCACCACCAACTAATCCATTACCTCCAATTACCAACTACTTTTCAATGCCACTTCTAGGAGGTAATCCACCACCCCAGCCAACCACCAATTATTTGCAGATACCATCCCAAATGGGGGCACAACCCACATACATTGGTCAAACCCCACAAGCCCTCCGATCCTTTCCCCAAGCCTCACAACCACCTTTTACCTTACCTCCACAAAGCAATCCATTTATCCCACAGCTAGCTTATGTTCCTCAATCCCAACCTCAAATCCCATATCAACAACAAGCCTCGCAGCACATGCAGCAATATGCACCGCCTCCCCCTCAACAACCTGTCATCCACCATGCAGCTGCCTAAACAATGTACAATCCCTATCAAAAAATCCCTCACAGCCATCCATATTCAATGGCCCCATCCAGCACATACCTACCTCAAGGCACTCCTACATTGGGGGCACCCCAACCATCACCTATCAATTCAGAGTGGGAGCAAATGAAGACAGCTCTGAAAGCCATCCAAGAAGGGAATGATCCAAAGACATTCAAGTTTGAGAATGTGTATCCTTACCCATTTGACAGAGCCATTACCACGACACCATTTCCCAAACACTTTGAGGTACCTAAATTTGACAAATTCAGAGGAAAAGGAGACCCTATCACACATATCAAAGAATTTTACATGCATTGCCAGGACGTGGCATACAATGATGTCTTCCTCTTGTGCCTTTTTCCCAAAAGCTTGGCTGGACCAGCTCTTGAATGGTTTTATAGAATCCCCTATGGAACAATTAAAAAATTTGCTGAATTATCTGAGGCATTTGTAGCCCAATATGCCCATCTTGTTGAAAAAGAGCTATCAATAGTTGATCTTGTGGAGAAAGCCTTGCCGAATACCTGCAAAGATGGCAAACCCTTACCACCCGCATATCCCGCACCTTGCCAAAACGCCATGTGGTGAAAATTTTTATTGATAATGCACATCCCAGCTTGGCTCACCACATGACCATGAACTGTTTGCAGACCTATAAGGATATCAAAGAGAAAGGAATGATCCTTGAGCAAGGACTCATCAAAGATGGTGTGGTAAAGATTTACAAAGAGGCCAACCAAAATCAATCACATTCCAATGACAAGTCTAGGTATTGGAACAAAAACAAGCATGTTGCAACAGATGGGGTTACTGACACCAGACATGTGAATATCGTTGGTCCTTCTCAAAACCAGTCTAACCCACCATATCAAACAAACAACCAACAAGCTACCAATTACCAACAACGAAATAACCAAAGCTATCAAAACCACAATACAAGACCCAACTTTCAAGGGTCTAACAATCAAGCTAATGCCATCAATGTAGCTGCAGGGCAAAAGCCCAGATTCCAACCTGCACCTAGAAACTATACACCCCTTGGTGAGCCATTGGATGTTATTTTTGAGAAATTGGCTAAGGAAAACCTCATCAAATTTCCTCCTACCCAGCAAATTGATCCAAGCCAATCCAAAGCTGCATGGTACAAGGACAATGAGTATTGCAAGTTCCATAGGGTAAACGGTCACACCACCCTCAGATGCATGAAACTGAAAGACTATGTGCAAGACCTCATTGATCGGAAGGAAATCACTGTTGGTGCCCAAACCTCTCCCAATGCAGGCTTATAGATTTATCAAAATGCTTTTCCTCCACACAACAACCAAAATCATGGAAAAACACCTATCCAAAACAACACCAACAACCGCTAGCCAAACCAATAGCATGGGAAGAACAATGACCACACTTCATCCTATATAGACTATGGTAGCCTTATAGGTTGTATATCTGAGAAAGAGCCTTCTGTCAATGTTATCAATATCCGAGGACCAGACAATGAGTGTGCGGTCACCACTCAAAGAGCGCAATTTAACATCACAGGCCCACCAGTTTCATCAACACCATCAGCTCCATCAAAAAGCCGATACAATATCTTGGAACACCTTGGGAACATGTCAGCCCAAATATCCATTTTAGACCTTCTCCGCACTAGTCCTATGTACAAAGACATCCTTGACAGTGCTCTCATAGAATCCCGTGTCCCTTCTAATATCAATGCTACTGATTTTCGTAATCTTGTTGGACACCTTTCATCCTCATGTGCCCTATCTTTCAAACCCACCGACATACCCGCGGTTGAGCTAGATCACACCCTTCTGCTTCACATAGCCATCATGGTATCCAATTTTGCCGTGAAAAGAGTAATGATAGATAATGGATCAGCCTTGAACATTTGTACCCTAAAATTCATAAAACAAGCTGGGTATACTGAGGCAGATATGATCAGTGAGGTTATCACCATCAAAGCTTATGACAACTTGGAAAGGACCACAGAAGGGACTATTTTGCTACCAATCAAGGTTGGGCCAGTTATTCAAGAGACAGTTTGCCATGTTGTTGATCTAAACCTACCATTTAACATCCTCCTCGGTCACCCATGGATTCATGCTATGAAGGCCGTTCCATCCACCTACCATCAGTGCATCAAATTTTTGCATCAAGGCACTGAGGTAACCATCCATGCCGATCCAAAACCCTTTGCTTACTACAATGCAGTTGAAGCTTCATATACAAACCATTGCCCTGGAATAGACATCGGCACAGCCATCGCCAGCTCATCCCACACTTATAATGACACAGAAACCATCCTTGCCTCCACCCTATCTACTGTAAAGATCAACAATAAAGGATGTGGAGAATATAGTCTATCAGATGCATTTGCTGTCGGAGCAATCCCACTTGATCCACATACCCATGGACGACCAACATATCACAAAGCTAAGGAGATTCCACCTCCTCGATACAAACAGTTTGGCCCAACCACCTTTGTGTCCTCAAAAACCCCTCTTCATGAGGAGCTCACTCCAGATATCAACAATTGGCTACATAAGGATGCACCTCCAAGAAATCAAGCACGCCTTGATCACTTTAGCCAGAAGTATCCCCAACAACATAAGCTCGTCATTGAAAAATGGAACTATCAAGGAGGTGGACTAGGACCAGAAGAAAGGGGCATGCAATGTCCCATCGAAGCACATGATTGGGAAATAAAGTCAGGTCTTGGCTTTGGCATACCCACAATTGGGGGCACCAACGAGAATGGTCACACTTTTTCGAACATCCACCGCAACCTTGTCAAAATCGAAGACATTCCTAAGGAAGTTGAAAAGAGAGCCTACGACGATATCCCAGACCAAATCTTCCTAGGAGACTTTGTTCTCCGAGATCTATCCATCCATCTCATTGACCTACCACTTGCTCATCCACAACTCATAGATTGGGACCAACCAAGTGTCATACATATTGATGAGTTCACATCAGAGGAAGCACTTCTAAGATTCATGGGAGCTGAAACTCCTCATAAGAAGACAAAGCCAGATTCTGCCTACATCTACAAGCTAGATCCCAAGGGGTATTTTGGAGAAAATCCCCAACCTAGTTTCGATACACCCAAAATTGGAACTAAGGTAAATCTGGGACTAGCTAAGGCAGCGAAGAGAACCCCTTAGCAAGAAAATCCAAAGCCACAAGAAAAACATGAGGATTTAGTATTGCCTCCTCAAGATAATCGACCAGAGGTGTCTTCTATTCTAATAGAGGATACTAGAGAAGTCAACATTGGTTCTTTAGAGATTCCTAGAATTGTTCACATTGCTGCATCCCTATCACAAGACCAAGCTGACCTCCTCTTTGAGGTTTTACGAGAGAACATTGGTCGATTTGCATGGTCATATCAGGACATGCCAAGACTCGATCCAAAGCTTGTAGTTCATCATCTTGCAGTCGATCCAAAGATCAAGCCCGTCAGACAAAAGCTTAGGAAAATGCACCCTAAGGTGGCATTACTAGTCAAAGCTGAACTAGAAAGAATGTTAGCTGCTAAGGTTATCCGACCTATCGACTACTTAGAATGGATCTCCAACGTGGTCCCTGTCACTAAGCCTTCCGGTGACATCAGAATCTATACTGATTTTAGATATCTTAACAAAGCTTGTCCAAAGGATGATTTTCCCTTGCCCAACATAGATATGATTGTAGATCTTACAGCTGGACATGAAATCCTTTCCCTTATGGATGGATTTTTTGGGTATAATTAGATCAATATTGCAGAAGAGGATCAGCATAAGATAGCATTCACTACCCCCTGGGGAACCTTTTGCTACACCATGATGCCTTTTGGCCTAAAGAATGCTGGGGCTACCTATCAAAGAGCTATGACAGCCATTTTCCATGATCTTATCCATAACATTTTGGAAGATTATGTGGACAATATCCTGGTCAAATCTCACACCTTCATGGATCATCTTGCTGACCTGGAAAAAGTCTTTGATAGGTTGGCCCAATATCATCTCATGCTAAATCCCAAGAAGTGTGTCTTTGGGGTCACATCTGGCAAGCTTCTAGGCTTCATAATTTCTAAACGGGGTATAGAGATCGACCCCAAAAAGGTTAAGGCTATCTTAGACATGCCTCCTCCCCAGACACTGCGACATCTTCGCTCTCTTCAGGGAAAACTTCAATCTGTCCAGCGCTTCATCTCCCAACTTGCAGATAAGTGTACACCATTTTCACACTTGCTAAAGAAGAATGAGAACTTCAAGTGGGATCTTTTATGTCAGTGCAGCTTCGATCAGCTCAAGCAATATCTCACCAATGCCCCTATCTTGGTTCCACCAGTTCCTGGTCGTCCCTTGATCTTGTATATATCAGAAACACCTAATGCTCTAGGGGCACTTCTAGCACAACATGATGATTATAGCAGAGAGAGAGCCATCTACTATATCAGTAGAACCCTAGTTGGTTATGAACTCAATTACACTCCTATGGAAAAAGCTTGTTTGGCAGTTGTTTTCTCAACTCAAAAGCTTCACCACTACATGCTAAGTCATACCATCCAACTAGTCTCTAAGATTGATCCTCTCAAGTATATGCTCTCTAGAACAGCACTCACAGGCCGGCTAGCGAAATGGGTTATGCTACTAAGTGAGTTTGACATCTAGTATGTGGACAGAAAGGCAATCAAAGAGCAAGCTATAGCAGATCACCTAGCTGATGCACCTCTAGTAGATGCATATCCTTTGCTCACAGAATTTCTAGATGAGCATATCTGCCTAATTGAAGAATAGCCCCCATGGAAGCTTTATTTTGATGGCTCATACACATCTCATGGATCAGGGGCAGGAATATTATTAGTTACACGTCAAGGAGATTACATTCCAAAAGCCTTCAAGCTACAATTCCCTAGCACCAACAATATAGTAGAATATGAAGCTCTTGTAGCAAGATTAAAGATAGCTACAAAATGGAATATCACTGAGTTACAAGTCTTTGGTGATTCCCAACTCATCATCAAACAAGTCTTAAATGAATATCAAACCAAAGATGAAAAGCTATTACCCTACAAAGAGCTAGTTGATCAGCTGACCCAGCATTTTACAAAGCTTCAGTTTACACAAGTGCCTTGAATGCAGAACAAGGTAGCAGATGCCATGGCCACTATCGGCTCGCTCTTGGAAATTCCCCAAGAAGCTACGCAATATGAGTTTTTAGTTGAGCAGCTCCTCACACCTGCCTATGCGAATGAGGATTCAAACCGTGTTTGTATCTTGGTTGGTCCCCAATCCCCTTGGTACCATGAAATTCACGCTTACCTTAACGATGGTATCATATCCCCTCACCTCACATGTACCCAACGCCAGAACCTCATCTGAAAATCATCCCACTATGTTATGATAGCCAATACCCTATATCGTCGAGGTTATCACGATACTCTCTCTTGATGTTTAGATGAAAATGAGGCCGCGATGGCATTAAAAGAAGTACATTCCGGACTTTGCGGTGCCCACATGAGTGGTATTGTCCTAGCATGAAAAATCCTTAGAGCAGGCTACTATTGGCCTACCATTGAAGAAGACTCTTGTGAATTTGTCAGAAAGTGTCTCCCATGTCAGCAGCATGCAAATCTTGTGCACGCTCCAGCACAGGATCTACAACCTATTGCACCACCTTGGCCTTTCGCTTGTTGGGGCCTTGATCTAGTTGGAACTATCACCCCTCTCTCATCTGATGGACATAAATGGATAATAACAGCTACAAACTATTTCACTAAGTGGGTGGAAGCAGTCCCCCTAGTCTCAGCTCCAGGAGTTCAAGTCTCCAAGTTCATCTTGTACCACATTGTTTGCCACTTCGGCATCCCATCCACCATCTTCACTGACCACGAAGGTAACTTTGAAAATCTCAACATGGAAGAATTATGCACTTCCCTCCGCATCCATCACCACTTTTCTAGCCCATATTTCCCACAAGGTAACGGCCAGGCGGAGGCAACTAATAAAACCCTCCTCAAAATCCTAAAGAAAGTTGTCAATGATTCCGGCCGTGATTGGCACCTTCAAATAAATCCGGCTCTATGGGCCTATCGAACTTCCTTCCATACATCCACAGGCACAACTCCATACTCCCTAGTCTATGGTGCCAAAGTGGTATTACCTATAGAAGTTGAACTTCCCTCACTATGCATATCTTTGCGAGGGCAAATCTCAGATGAAGAATACAGAGTAGCTCGACTCACCCAGCTAGATCTCTTAGACGAGAAGAGACAACAAGCCTATGACCATCTCATAGTCTATCAAACTTGCCTCAAAAGGAATTTCAACAAGAAGGTGCTCCCATGACACTTTTAGCTAGGTGATATGGTCCTCAAAGAAAATATGAAAGTCCAAGCAGATCGAGAAAAGAAAGGCAAGTTTGAACCTACATGGCTTGGTCCTTATGTGGTTACTGCCTCCTTTGGCTCTGGAGCCTATCAATTATCTACACCAGAAGGAGAACTCTTGAATGATCCCACTAACATCATTCATCTCAAGAAGTTCTATGCTTGAAGATCCTTGGTATACCCAGCTTTTGAAAAATACAAAAAAAAATAGTAAAGAGAAATAAGCGTCCAATGGTGAAAACTTGGCATATCAAGTGCCTTGGATAGGTACCTTGGTGAAAACCTGGTAATTCAGGCGCCTTGTGTGCTAAAGACTAATCCATTATCTATCACTATCCTATCCCTCATCCATCCACCCACTATCCCATAAAACACCTGCTTGTTCCCTTGGTGTTCCAATCAAATATCCAAAATCTGATGGAGCTTGTCAATACCTCCTGTACAACTTGTAAATCTTGTACCAAAGCTTGTATTATACCTTGTAAATCTTGTACCATACCTTGTATATATTCGAATCTTGTCCAAAGCTTGTACCATATTCTAGCTTGTAAATAATCTTGTATCCTAGCCTGTATCCTATCACATGCACACACAGAATCCCATTTTCCTTAAGCTTTTCACAAACCATCTACCTATCCACCTATCAACTATTATAGACATCCCATCCTTCACAAACATTTTCATCTCACAAAAAAACAAAAACATGAACAAACTTGTACATTTGTAACATATCTTGGTCTGTCAGCTTGTACATCCTCTTTAGCTTAGTATCATTGTATCTATTTGGCTTTCATGTTAGTTCATCCTTGGTCAACATCTTGCACACATCGCACACCTTGGTTAGATATTCCAATGCATCCTTTAGCTAGATCTCCTCTCACCAAAGTGTTATCCTTCTTAGTTCAGCTTGCCAGATGCATCACTCATCAGATCCATCAGCTTAGGTACTCTCTGATAGATTCTTGCAGGATATAGCTTTCCTCATGTCTGATCTTGGTCCGTTAGTACCCCGTCCTACCCATCTCGTTGGCAAACAGTTCTCTTTTGGATTTTCACTTTCTTTTGATCTTCCCTTTTGGGTCTTGAAATATCTTTTCCAAGCAATCTCCTTGTTCCCTCCTCAAGGTTGCCATGATCTTCCATATCATGGTATGCTACGAATGGGGCAATTAGAGCGTAAGGTCTTGATGAGGTCTTTTGCTTGTTTTTTTTTTTTACTGCTTGTGGGTTACCTAGTGTCGTTTCCACGCTGCTTCCACTAGGATTCATGTGTGATACTGGGGCAATCCTTGTGTGTTTGTTTTGAGTCAGTTTGTCAGTCCTCTGGACGGTTGGTGAAAAGGCCTTGATGTTCTTGGTAACCTTGGCAATTAACCAATAGTCCTATAGCAAATCTAGTGCTCAACTACATGGTGGTACTTCTCTTTGAAGTATCCCCCCGCTCAAAAAGCTTCAATGGATTCCCTTCATCTCCATTATCCCCTCATCCATCTCTCCATCCTGGATTCCTTTTATAGCGCTCTACTCCTTCATCTCCCCCCCAATCCTGGAAAGTCTTAAGCTTGCTTTACTTTTGTGCCTCTGATTTCCCTTTATCATTCTCCCATAGTGAGAGTTTGAGCTAATTCAGCCCCTTCTCTTTGCCAACCTGTGTCTTAGCTGATCTCAATTTCTTGTACTTTTCAAGAAGTTGTCGAGCCTCATTTCTCTCCCCGCCGTCTTCTTGAGGGGGCATCATCTAAGTCTAGTCTCTCCTCTTCTTATCCGAGACTGGGGCAACCTTGTTGCTAAAACATCTTCTTTGTGTCGTCTTCATTCAAAATTCTTTGAAATAGTGTTGTCTTAACACTATGTCAAAGAGGGGCAAAATGTAGACACCTAAATTTGATTACACTATTTTAGTAATCCTATTTAGTTATCTAAAAAGGCATTATTAATTAAATTTTTATTTAATTAACCCTTTTCCATCCCCTAGTTGATTAATTTAATTAATCATCTATAGTCCTAATTGATAAATCAAATAATCTATTATTTATCAATTAAATCCTTTTCTCCTATCTAATTCCAAAAATCCCCATTTATTAAATAAATCTATTTGATAAATGAAATCCTCAAATTCAAAAACCCCTAACCTATCTCTAATCCTCCATTTAGCCTAATCCACCCCATCCACCCATACTAACCAAGCTTAGCCATTAACTCACCCACCCTCATTAATGCCATCCACTTGCACATCTCTAACATCCTTAATCTAATCCTAAACCCAAGCCTAATCCACCACCTAATGTTGTCACATTCCTTAAACAAGTTTAAGACTTTCCTAATCCAAACTAAAGTCTCCCCTCAAAAAACCCAACCACTAAGTCATGAGTGCTCTTACAAAACATAAAGACTCTTACAAGCCCACTCATGACTCTTACACCCATCTTCCACACTCTTCCCTCTTCCACACTCATTCCTCTTACATCCCTCTTACATACTCAACCTCACTCATCATGACTTTAACCAACCCTTTACCCTACCCTCTCACACTCATCCTCCTTGTGACAAGTGTCACCTTCCCATTGGTGCTAAACAAGCACAATCCATGTGCTCCCCTTTGAGTGCATCTTAGCCCTCCTTAAGCCTCCATCCATCCTTGCATCTAAGCCCTCCATCCCTCTACCCCTTAGCCTATAAATTGAATCCCATCCCAAGCCATTTCATCAACAATCTTTGAGCTAAAGTTACCATGCTATTTTGAGAACCAAAGCCATCAACCATACCCTTATAATGCCAAATTGAGAGCTCACAAAGCTACCAATTTTCCATTACCCATCTCCATTGAAGCAGCTTTTGAGCATCTTGAGCATACATCCACAGCAAAAGGACACATCTACAGAATCAAGAAAGCATGGAGTGTTTTCTCTTGTGAGGTCTGCACTTCTTGTTCTCTTTCTCTGTCTAAGCATATATGTGAATTTAGTTTTTGGTTTGTGAATGTTTACTTTATTTGTTAATGTTCTTTGCATACTGATTCTTGTTCTACACTAAGCACTTTTGTCATAATATTGTGTATATGGAAAGATATTCAAGTTGTAAGGTCAAATATTTGTGTTATCACTAAGTGTAACTTGTTCTTAAAGTGGTCCTATAATAATTAATTAAGAAGGACTAACAATCAACTTAGGGAATTTTTGTATGGACTTGATATAAAGGAAGGAAATTTTCCTTTATCATGAAATGTGTTGCTATGATTTAATGATCAATGATAGGCAATAGAGAGTGTGGAATGTGAAGTTGAGCAGAACAGTGTGGAAGAGAAGGAAACTTCATTGTGGAGGTTTTGTTGAGTGATCCAAGGTTCGGTATTTGGATCCAAGGTTCATGACCTAGGCTACAAGGTCTGATAGTGATTGGTTTGGTTGATAGGATAGAGGAAATGATAGAGGGAAGAAGAACAAGATACCAATAAATTACTTGTTTGAGCAACAAGCTCTTCATGTAGTTGAAATTTCATGTTTGGATAGTGAGATCTTCTTGCGTACATTATACCACAACTCCTAATAGGGTTGGTACAACTCCTAATTGGGTTGGAATCTCCTAATAGAGATTCAAAGTCTCTTAATAGGGACTCCTTGTACTAAATGTTGTAATAGACTCCTAATAGGGTCCATCCTCTCACAACAAATATTTATATTAGTAAATCATGTTGAGGGAATCATTCCCACTAGGGTTTCCCCTTTGATCAAGGGTTTCTCTAGTCAACATATCTAGTGTAATTGAGTATGTGCATATTTCTATGGTTGTTGTTTACTTTGATCAAATGATTAAGTTTGTTTCACTTGAAGATATGTGCTTTAATTATTTGATAATTGATACAACCTCCCTCTTAGTTATCTTGGTGGACTATTATTACTAACAAGGGCCCTATGTGGTAAAAAGAGGAGATCATAGAGAAACTATCTTTGAACACATGTATTTAGCCCCCTACAAAACTAAGTAATTACTATGCACATTTGGGAAATGACCTTCAAAGAGTTTTTTATTTTGGATCAACAAAGTCTTGATGGTTTTGATTTCAATCTCTTTGCTAGATTCCTCCTCCTCCTCTTCATCTACTACCATAGATTGACCTATGAACTCCTCTACTTCAAGTGTATGATTCTATGTTTGCATACCTTTGTCCTAGATTTCTGTAGCTAATTTAACAGTTTTTCTTAATTCTTTTATCCCATTCAGAAATGTGAGGTTTTTCTTCTCCAAAACATAAGACTTATTCATTTATTCCTCATAATGCTTCCTAGTCTTTACATACTTCTCATAGGTTCCTTCTAGTTGCACCTCAAGAACATCAATCCTATTCTTTCCCAATAATACAACTTAAGTTTACATTCCATATATTTGGCTACTAGAGGTAGAGTGCACATTACAAAATATAACATTCCCCATAGGGGAATCTTTTATTTACATAAGGGTAGGCTTTTGATTCTGAGCCATTGTTTGAGCATCAATATTGTACTCCGACCCTCTCAATTCTCCTAGTTGGTTCTTATAATCAAATGAGATTGTCTTGTCCTACCTCCTCATCTTGTCTAGTAGAAAAGAAGAACTAATATCTAATCCAAGGGATATAATCATTTTGGACTTCTTTTTATTAGATCCCTAGCTTCTTCCATAGTGAGGGATTCACTTAAGATATCATGCTCTTGTAGTTTCTTTACTAATTCAACAAATACCTCATTAGAGTCACTTGGCTTCATTTGTAAAGAAAACTCATTTTGTTTCAGCTTGAACGAGAAGCTTTTAAATTCTTAGCCCTTTTCTCCTTCTTAGTTGCTTGAGTTATCTGAGAATTTCTCTTGACATCATCAAAATATAGGCTACCTGTTTGAAGAATTTGTAAGGCCTTTTGTGTAGCCTTTTGGTGGGATCTCCACCATTTTTTGTTTCTTATTCCTTTTCTCTACCCACTCTAAACTCTCAAGTTGGTCTTCTTTGTCATTACTGACTTAAGCCATAATGTCTTCATTAGAATAATCAAGGTCAACTTTTCTTCTTATTTCTTTAGGGACTTGTATTGATATTTTATCAAAATTTTGCACACTTTTTCCGACCTTGACTAGGAATATTCTTTAGGATAGAATTCCTTAAAGGATGGATCTATCTTTCTCATCTCTTGCTCAAAACTTAAAACATCCATTGGTTTAATCATTATCTACCTAAATACATTTTCATCTAACCTATTAGCAATGAAATGCTCCTCCCATAGGCATTTTGTGGGAGGTAAAGTGTATCCTCTCATGTTCTATAGGGAATTCTTAACTACATTGTAGGAGTCACATGTCCTTCTTGGTCTAGTCAGAAATTTGTAGTTCCTCAAGAAAATATTAGTCTCCTTGATGAAATTCTTACCTATCTCAAAATCTCCTACTTTAGTACATCTACACAAAAATGTTCCGTTTTTGATAGTTTTTCCTAGACAATCCCTATTTAATGAGATCAAATGCCTAAAAACTTCTACAAAACTTAGGCTCTCTAAGACATACTTTTGCAAAATGTGAGGTGGCTGAGGACATCAATTTTTGAAAAAGAAATTGTTTTAATATGTGAAATCTAGAAACAATCATTGGAATCTCAATGTTGTCAAAAAAATTACTTGTTGGTAAGATAATTTTTTTTTGGTTTGAATGCTATCATTTATTTTATTGATGAAGAGGATTTGATCAAATGAGATAACAAGAGCACCTAGAGAAAAGGTTGAATTATTTGTTATAGAAAAGAAGTACTAAGACCAAGTGAGACATGGATAATATGTTGTATTGTTTACCTGCTTAAATATGAAGTCAATGGATACACTAGCTAAGTCTAGAAGAATAAGGAAGAAGAATTCTATCTACTAAGCTTAACTGAGTGGCCAATTAGTGCTAAGCACTATTAGTGCAAGCCAAGTAGACAATTAGTTGGTGCTAATAAAAAAGAAGATCAAGTGTATGCCAAGTGGAATTTGTGTATACCAAGTAAATTTTAGTTGGTGCTAAGAATCAATAAACTTTTGTATGTGTTGATTGAACTATTAGTGGATGTCGAGCAACATAGTGGGCATCAAGCATCAAAGGTTAGTTAATGCCAAGTGACAACATTATGAGTTAGATTGTGAATTCATTGAATATGAGCTAACAGAGTTGATTTTGTGGATTATGTGAAATGTGTGGAGGATAAGCTTGATGAGTTGGTGAAACATTTTCAAGGTAAACCATTTTGAGGAAAATTCAATGAGGATTGAGGAGAAAGTTTCTAGAGGGAGAAAAACGGTATAGAGGGAAGATTCAATCAATTTGAACTAACCTTAGAATGGATGATTGTGGGTGAGTGGAAAAATACCTAAATTATCTTTGTAAGAGGATACAAGGCTTGAAGAAATAGTTGGCATGTGTGAGAACCCAAGGAAAACAAGGATTCTAGTGTCTTGCTTCATATGGTGGCTGAAATATAGAGCTAAAAATTGGCATACAAAGAAAGAAGGCTTAAGACATTGATGCTTGAAGGGGGAGCAAGCTATTAGAGCTAAAGTGAATGTAGCCAAGAATAATGGAGGAGTAAAACATAGATCTATAATTTACAAGTGAATTTTGATTTGTTATTAGATTAGAGCCTTACTATTACTTTGTAATCATTTGATCAGTCTTACGTAAATCCTTTGGATTAAGTTTGACCTAAAAGTCATTTACAAATCCTTTAAGTGGGTGACATTCTAATGGAATGGTCTAAAGTCCTCTAGAAAAGCCCACTCCTAACAGGGTGATTTAAATCTTTTAACAAGGCCACATTTAATAGTGTGTATTATAACCTTTAATAGGGTTGGCCTTTCACAGGGAATCACTTCAAAAGAGTGAGAATTAGTAGCATGTTACAAGTGGTTTTTCCAAATCTATGTTTCCACATAAAATCCTTGTGTCATATGTGTGAATGAATTTGTTATATTTCATGTTTACATTTCTACAAAGTGATTTTGACCTAGGACAACAACTTACAAGTTTATGTTTTGAATGATCTAATGGATGCATGCAAGATATATGATAAGGAGATATATTTATGATGTTTTTTTTTAATTAAAAAGTTTTATTGGGAGTTTTGGACCTTGGATAACTAATTCAACCCACCTCTCAATTATTATAAACTATTCCAACAATTGGTATCAGAGCATTAGTTGCTTGTGAGATATAGTTTAAAGCTATATAAGATTGAGATCAGAATTCCTAAGAGAGAGGTACCCAAGCTTAGAAAGGAGAACTTAAAATTTTGATGAAGATACATTTAGGAGGAGATTTAAAAGTGGAGATTCAATAAATCAGAAGAAGTGCATAAAAAATATGTAGCAGTAGGTTATCTGATGTGTTTTCCAAATCTCTTACTCAAATATCATGCACCCAAGTTGAGCTTTATCCCTGGACAATAGTATGTTGTAAAATTGGATGAAAATTCTATTCTATGACTATCATAGGTCTATCTTCAATTAGTTCAATTTTTGCAAGTACTGTTGAGAAAGTTCAGAGTCAAGAATTCATTTATAAAGTATATTTTATTTCCAAGATAATAATGATCTGCAAGTTTTTCCTACATTGAACGTTTGGTTTAGATTTGTCAAGTGAAAAATTATGTTTTATTTCTCACCAAGTGTGAGTGGCAACTCTCAAATCTCTATACCAGTTTTTCCTAATTGATTTCATTGCAAACTTTTGAAGGACTTTCAGTTGTATGGGCAGATCTGAGACTGTTGATAGATCTTGGAAAAGAAGTTTTAAATTCTTGATAAGTTTTAAAGTGTTTCTTGAAATCTGCTGTTACAAAGAAATTGAAATATAAAAAGTAGATCATAGCAATGATCTCTTTATCCTCTTGAAAGGAGGTGGAAACTCTACAAAGTTTCATCAGTGATGTAAAGGATTTTTAGTCTTGCACCTGTGCCAAATTAGTAGATCGAATTTCAGCATTAGCACTTGAGGTATTTTGATTTTCATGCTTCTTTTCATGAAGGTCAAGTGTTTTAAAAGGGTTGCCTCTATTTAGTGGCTTTTAGCACTAGGATAAAGAGGTAGAAATTTCATTCTCAAAATGGATTCAGATTATAGATCTGATAATACTCTATCAAGCTATGAAGAGGTACATGAAAATTTGTTGATGTTGTATGGAAAGCTTCATAGTCAATTCATTTCTTCTATCCGAAGGAATGTGGGAAGTGTAGATGACTTAGATGCAATTCAGATTTACATGCAATTCAAGTTGGAAATCTTAGGGCTTCCCATTTCAGCAAGACCCAGTGAATTATCATGGGCTTTTGTGTTTTTGTTAGTCTTCATGCTTAATTCAGTACATTGGACAGCGAAAGCAAGATTTGAAAATATTAAATACTTTGAGAGAGTATTTAGAGAATGTGAAGGCTATTTAGAAAAGAATGGTTAATATATTGTTGAAATTGAAAATGTTGATAGTCATAGTGAAAGTGATGAGTCCTATGACAATATGTTTGAGAGTGAAAAGAGTTATAACAGTAGTCATGAAATATCTTCCTACAATAAAGTTGAATGTAGCGAAGCATCTAATGTCCAGATGTGGTGTAGGGAAGAGGATATATATTGTGAAAGTACTACTAATTGTTCAGATTATATGACTAATGGTGTTACTATTATAAGTTCTTCATATTATCTAGGAAATAATTGCAATCAAGATGAAGAAGTTTGTGAAAGAGATCTATTGAATACTAATGAGGTCTCAGCCTTGTTACAACATGAGTTTGAAAAGTATGTATCAATGTGTGATTCAACTTCACCTTTATTAGTGTGTGCATCTCGTAAGGATGATGTAAGGTATGATATATACCCCTATGATGGTTCTCCTACATATCAACATTATTATTCTTTTGAAGACTTTCAGCATAAGCATGAAGATTTGTTTGAAGAAATAAATACCAGTAGAGATGTATTTACTACTATCATGAGTGATGTTAAATCAAATCTATGTTATAGAGATGATAATGAGAGGTGGTTGATATCTTTTGATTCTGATTTAACATTTAATTAAGAAATTCCTATGATTAATGTTACTAATGATGATGAGAGATCAATTGGTTTTTATCTGATCCAGATGGAGTATATGACAGTAATCTGCAGTTACTTGAGATGAGATTTGATGATTCATGTAGTAAAGTAAATACCAACAATGGTACACATGAATCTATAGTTAAATCTTCTCTACAGGTTGGTGAGTCTTATGCTAGTGAGTTTGATGCATTCACAAGTATCTCTCGCAATTTCTTTGATAAGAATATTGAAGCCAGTAGAGTTCCTGCTCATGAGAATTTTAATGAAGATTCTTTTCATATGTTTGATGAACCTTTGTTTGAAGACTATGGTGATAATTTTTTCGTGAGTTTCAGATCTGATTTGGTATGTGATGACATGATCCATGAAGTTGATTCAGATCCATTCTATTTTTTGAAGCCGGAGGCACAAGGTGAGTTGCAAGTTTTTGGTGTTTGCAACTTGGTGAAAGATGTAGATTATGAAGTCTTTTGTGTTTCCGATTAGCATGCATGAATCATCATTGGATTTTGATTCTCAGTTTAGTTTTTGTAGTCATGAGCATGCTGATGCTTTTTCTTATAGTGAGCATGAATATGAAATGGTCTTTGAATTTTATATGCACTATGAGAATGAAGGAAGTTGTTTTGTTTTGCCAAGTTATTTGTTTCAGTATGCTGATCTGATTGGTGAAACAAATGATAATGAGAATTTTAGTTTACCTCAGGAGAATGTAAATGAAAATAAGGTTTATGACAGAGGTAAGGAGTTTTGAAACTTTCCAATGGCCCGAGGCCATCGCTTGTACATAGTAGAGTAGTTTCCCTATTTTCAATAAAGTTGTTTAGGAGAGTTTTCCCATTTCAGTTGTGTGGTCTTTTTCCTCCAGAGATTTGAATCCTTGCCATGCCCACAAGGGACATGCATCCATAGACAGAGCCACTATTGGGACTAAAAATCACAAGGTCAATTTTGAGTACCATTTAAAATTTTTGAATCAAGTCAAGCCTATGAAAGCCTCATAAATGCAAATGTACCTGACAGTACCTATAAGGCCCCAGAGGTGTTCAATTTTTCTAACACCTTTCTTTCAGCCTATCTACCTTTTCCATAAAGTTAAAACATCATTTTGAGTCATTTGGCGAAGTCTTGTTTTGAGTTGGTGTCATTTCTGCATTTTCACCTGTGTCAAATAGTGACAGAAGGCTATGTTTGCACATGAATATCTTGCACCCAGAATTGTGTCATGACCTACCACTTTAGGAGTGTCTATTATCCATACTTGAGAACCTATGTTTCAAATTTCAAGTCATTTCAAGTCCGTTTGACAAGGTTTTAAATCCCTCAAAGTTGGTCATTCACTATTTTCATCCTTTTGCACTTTGCAAACAATTCTAGGAAGCCCTGTTTGACCCGTAATAAATTTTGACCAGTTGATCCAAATGCTAAAATTACTTTTGTGTTGCATTTTAGACATCAAAGACTTGCTATGTTTCAAGTTTTAGCTTATGAAGAATTCATTTGATCAGGTTTTAAATGTGATTCCAAATGCAATTTATAAGTTTTAACTAGTGTCAGCATTTGCAGATTGATTGGAACCCCTGTTCGTGATGTCATATCTCCTGATCCATAATAGGTGAGATCAAATGGTTTATTTCCTTGTGTTCTATACTGAAAATAATCCAAGTGTGCCAGTTTTCAAATCTTGACGAATCCATTTGCACATTTTTCCAGGGTCATTCCATTTACAAAATATGATGTTTTGTTGATGTCCTCTGTCCTGCAAATCCAAGTAGCCAATTTTGCGCCCTCGCCAAATTTTACTTGTGATTCATCATGAGCCTAAATAAAAAAATCATATTCTCCTCATGAAAAAGTACCACTGCCCCAGTTTTCAGAATCTCACGTACCCTTTTGTCCAGTTTTCCAGGCCATTTCCAAATGCACTTTCCAATTTTCTAACATGTTTATCTGTAGGTGAATTTAAGTTGGCAACTTCGGGGATTGATATCTTTTGACCCTGATGTCATCATGCGGTGAGATCTAACAGGTCTGTTGAATGTGTCAGAGAGATGATATATCTTGAGTTTCAAAGTTATGTTAGATGTTTGGATCAGTTTTTAAAGCTAGCTGATAGGCCTATTAGCAGAAAGTCACAGTTTGCAGATAAGTGATCAATGAAAAGTTTAGGATTCTCTATGATGTTAAAGATCATTTTTTCTTGCACTCAATCAAGGATAAGGAAGCTAGGTATAAACTTTGCAAAATTCGTGGAGTTCAGTCTGGAGATAAGGTTATCTGTTATCCAAGCACTTATGAGGGGCAGTCAAATGAAGAGGAAGACTACACATTAGGAAAGAAATAAAAGACAAATTGAGTAAGAAGCAAAGTCAACGCTTTGAAGGGAGATGCCAATGGGTGAAGGTAAAAATTTGCACAAGAAGCAAAATGAGATGTGCAAAAAAGAAAGTGTCTCCACTTTAAGTGCTCGGGGCATATAGGACAAAAGGAAGTATGGGTCGTTAACAATGTGACTTACAAGAGGAAGGATGTTGCTGTGGGGAAGATCATGTTTATTGCAGAGGGCGGCCTATCAGATTGAGAGGCAATGTTTTTGAATCCTTGCAAGATGGTTATGGTGAGATGACATGTGATGCAACATGACACATTTGAACTTGTTCATATCTCATATGCACAGAGGCATCTCAATTGTTTAGGAGTTCCATAAAACTTGTTATATATTTTCACATTTGCTATTCTAGAGACCTGCAAGGATGTTGAAGGTTGTAAAACCTAAGAAAATTCATGCAAGGAGGATTATTGAAAAGCGTGCTCCAAAGCTGGTTAAAATGCCAAGAGAATGCTAATCTTGCATGGTAAAAAGACTAGCAATGTATTGAATTCAGTCTTGACTAACATATTTCATCTCAAAAGGGCTCGTGGAAATGCTATCAAATATGCTAAAAGGAATGGAGATATTTGACCATTTGAGAATGGGGGTGAAACTTCCTTGGAATTTCTCTTCCAAAAGACTAATTGCAATCTATTCATTTTTGGCTTACATTTTAAAGGAGCACCCGCAGATTCAGAGGTAGTGGCACCATAAGAGGCCCAAGCTGTAGGTCTAGCAAGTAAAAGAAAACATTGCTCACATAAGAAACAAACCACTATCAGAGGAATAGAACCCATGCCCAAGCCATAAAGAAAGTTCACGCCTAACAAAAAAAGGGGAGCTGCACATTGAGCAGGTCATGGATGGCAAAGAGGAGTCAACACATTAAAAAAGGAACAATCAATGTGATTTATAAAGGTAAAGCTTCCCACATATGGAAAACCATGCATTTGAAGGAGCAACCAAATAGGCAGTGATAGAGAAAAGCTCACGCCACATGAGGGAAAATAGAGCAAGGGACCCCTCCATGAGGGAAAGTGCAGTCAACAATGCACTTAAAGCACAAGTCGCTACTAAATGAATGCAAGCCACATTCAAAAATTAATCCACGTAGGTCAAAGATGTTGTGTTTCAGAGGGAGGTGATGCAAATGAGACCATCCCATCTTGAACCATATGCAAATGGATAGGATCACTCAATACAATGAGTTTGCAAACAAAGAAGAAATAGCTCAGCGGAAATTTTTAAATGAAACCAATCAAACAGATAAAGGAGAACCCATAGTAAAAATAGAGTGGAGGAGCTTTTAAAGGTGTTTAGTCCCACATTGGGGATATTGCAATCTTTATAGTAGTTTAAGTATAACTCTACATGGTAACCTGTTGTCCATAAGATGCCACCTTTTGAAAGGTAGAGAGGCTCGCATGTGGGGCCCTGTGCTCAGTTTGACATGGATGATGTCAGTGAGATATAAGTCAAATTTTGGATGGAATTGTGAGGATGATGACATGGCATAAAAAGGGAAAATTGTGTGACATGACGACACATGGATTGATTCGTGGGTGGGCGCACACCCGCATTTCCTAAATGCTCGCTGGATAAAGAATGCAGGAATGCGGGTAACTGCCATGTGGTAGAGCGGGTTCCTCATGCAAGAAGATGTTGTCAAATGGGTAGAGCAACACAAGAGCACAAGATGCTGCCATGTGGCAAATCCTATGGTGAGTGCAATTCTACAAGATGGAGATGCACGCCAGTTACGAAATGTGGGATTGCAAAAAAATGACATGTGTCACTAGGTCTCAACCTTCGATGATGTGGTGACCAGAGAAGAGGTGGACCGATCTTGGATTTCCATGTGGCAAAAGGGCTTGGTCAACAAAGCTTGTTGACTTGAATTGGAAGGCAGAGGGAAAAATAAAATGTCCTTTTAAAATGCAAAATTTAATTTTTTTTACTCAAAAAATGGATGGACGTTCAGATTAAATCAAAAGGGGGATTAATTCTAATGTTCAGACATTAGATTTTTTTAAAATTTTTAAAATTTAAATTTCAAAGTGCAAGCATGAGTGCCATGCCAGGGGAAATTTTTCAAATAGACTTTTAGAGGGTTCCTAATAGGAAAAATAGGTGATGTTATATATCACTGGAATTGGGAAAAGGCGAGCTATCCATTTTTGGAGTCAGCTTTTGCACAGGTAGCAATGTGTTCGAGCTATACTAGGTTGTCCCCCAGGTTCCCAAATTGTAACCAATTTCAGGTATCAGAGTTCAAAATTGTTTTCTAGCATGGAAATGACCTGGATATGCATAAAAGATAATAAAATACAGTTGGGGTCAAATGGAACTAATTTCAAATCAGTTAAAGTTTGATTCTTTCAACATTTCATGAAGATATCAGATATTTTGGTGATTCAAAGAATTTCATCATTAAACAGAGATATTTTCCAATTAGTTACAATGTAATGATGAAACAAAAAATCAGATCAGATGGGTAAAAGGATGAAAGAGGTTTTTAGTTGCACAAGATTGAATTCCTAGTGGAGAGATGTCAATTTTAGTTTCAATCCATGAATTCATCTCCTTGCTATATTATTCTTTCTTTCTTCCATTTAAGGGGTTCCAATTTTTGTTACTGTGAGACCATTGTTGGTAGGAAATTTGCAGTCATTCTATGAGACCACTTTGTTGGATCCAGATCTATGATTCCACCTTAATTCTTTAGCATTTTTCTCTCATGTGAACAGTAGTAGTGCAGATAATACAGATAGTTATGATATGTTATGTTGTTTCATGTTTTAATTTCATGAATTTGATTGTATTGTTTCAAGGAAATGAATACATATGAGCAAGCATTTCATTAGTTTCATTTTGGTTCTTGTCTCCTGCCTTAGTAATTTTTAGTCTTATGTGGTCCTAGAAACAAAGAGCTGAGATCAATTTGCTTCCCCTTAAGGTTGTATGTCTAATATATTTTTCTATTGGAACAAAGTGCCAAGTAAATGCTTAATGTGTTTGACAGGGTTACTGGTTATGTTGAGAAGGATATTTTGTGAGAATGAGATCTGAATGAACATTGATGTCTGAATCACAAGGTGATTAGATAAATCTGATGTCTGGATATACAGAATATGTCCTGATGTCACAGATGTATGTTTTGGGATTCATGAAATTGCCTAATGGATTAGGCACTAATCAATTACAAGATCATTAGGTTTTGCCGAATGTTTGATAATTTTTTGAACATCAACATCAATAATCAACGCTTTTCCCTTTCATGTTGAAGAGCTATAATAGAATGCCCTCACTCAGCTTATGAGGTTCCTAAATCTGCATTTAGCTGCTGTAGATTGATGTTATTTCATGAGTTATCTGGAGATTTAAGGATTTTATCTGCTTCATATTAGATTCAATGTATGCTTTGATAACTGGTACCATATAAAGAATCTATGGGTCTACCCACCTAGGTTTTGCAGAGCTTGAAGAAGAAGAAGGGTTATGCCTAATAGTTGGCCTGGTGTCTAAATGAGCATGTTGAAAATGGGAGTTTGCTGCCCCTAGATGTGTTTTGTTCTCATCAGGGTAATTGGAAACAAACAACATTTTCAAACACCAACAACAAGTACATTATCCTATTTATTGATGATTATTTAGGATGATTATAGTTATGTATTTAAAGTAAAAATCTAATGCATTTCAAATATTTAAGTGGTACTTGGCTAGAGTGGAAAAGAGAATTGGCAAGAGCTTGAAATATATGAGATCTAATAGAGGTGGAGAATTTACATCAAATGAGATTGAGATGCTCTATAATAATAGAGGATTCAAATGACACACTTTTGTACCTAGAACCCCTCCACAAAATGGGATTTTTGAAAGGAGAAATAGATCTATGATGGACTGTTCTAGAACACTTATGATGGAGAAGAATATTTCTTTGAAATACTGTAGAGAAGTTATAAGTATAGCTATCTATACCCTGAACCGTGTACAAGTAAAGAAAGGTACTCATTAAACACATTTTGAATTATGGTATTGATACTAACCCAATTTAAAATATTTTAAGGTATTTTGGAGAAAGTGTCATATTCTTAAGGAAAATAGGAATGGCCAATTTGATGTTAAAAGTGAAGGAGGTATATTCCTAGGCTATTCCACAAGAAGTAAATATTGTAAGTGCTTAAATACTAACACTAAAAAAGTTGTGGAAAGTGAAAATGTGAAGTTTGATGAATAAAAAGAAGTACATAATGTTGAAACTGCAAAGGAACCTAAAGATTTAAAATCTTTTGTGTATTTCTATGATGACATGATTGATGATGAAGCTATGAACCAAGTGGAAAATCAATAACAACAAGTTAATATGCATATCATATGTTTCAATTGTAATAAGGTTGGTCATATTTTTGCTATATGTTCAAAGAAGAAGAATATTAAAAGTGGAGACAAATTCAAAAGAAAAAGAGATGAGAACAACAAAGACTAGAAAGAAAAATGAGAGAAATCCTATTCCATTGATGAAGAGGAATCCAATGAAGAATCTAATGATCATTAGGATGAATTTTTCTGTGTTGCAAAGAAGGATGATACTAATGAAGATGAGGAAATTTCACTTGTATCTTATCTAAATAAGAGTGACAGATGGATAATTGATAGTGGATGTTCCAATCAAGTGACTAGAGATAAAGGTTAGCTCAATTACCTTATGCATTATGATGGTAATAGTGTTAGATTTTGAAATGATGCACCATGTCTTATCAAAGGTAAAATATCAATTAAGTTGATAGATAAGATCATATGTGACAATTCTTATTATGTATTAGGACTAAACTATAATTTTTTAAGTGTGTCTCAACTAAATAGTGTTAATTGTAAGGCTGAATTTGGAAATAGAAATAATAATCTCTATGATGCCAATGGAGAGCTAATTGGTAATGGTGATTAGACTAGAGGTAATCTTTTCTAGCTTGACATGAATGGTTTTACTTGTCTATTTGTACAATTTGATGATGTGTGGCTATGGCATAAATGACTATGTCATGTTGATTTTAATAATTTGGTAAGTGTTAGTAAGATGAAGAGATTTAGAGGTTTGCCAAAATTGAAGAAACTAGATAATGTAATATGTAAACAATGTGAGTTAGGAAAGATAGCAAAGTCAAGTTTTAAAAGAAAGAATCACTCTTCAAAAGGAATTCTTGAATTAGTTCATACTAAGTTATGTGGACCAATCAATGTGCAAATCTATAAAGGTGACAAGTACGTTAACCTATTTGTTGATGCTTATTCTAGGATGACAAAAATTATGTTTTTAAAGTAAAAATCCAATGCATTTGAAATGTTGAAGTGGTAATTGGTGAGAGTGGAAAAGGAAACTGGCAAGAGCTTGAAATGTATGAGATCTGACATAGGTAGAAAATATACATCAAATGAGATTGAGATGTTTTGTAATAATAGAGGAATCAAATGACATAATTTTGTACCTAGAACCCCTTCACAAAATGGGATTATTGAAAGGAGAAATATATATATGATGGACTATTCCAGAACACTTATGATGGAGAAGAATATTTCTTTGAAATACTAGAGAGAAGATATAAGTACAACTATCTATACCCTAAACTATGTACAAGTAAAGAAAGGTACTCATTCAACACATTTTGAATATTGGTATGGATACTCACTGAATGTAAACTATTTTAAGGTATTTGGAAGAAAGTGTTATATTATTAAGGAAAATAGGAATGGCCAAATTGATGCTAAAAATTAAAGAGGTATATTCCTAGGCTAATCCATAAGAAGTAAAGCTTGTAAGGGTTTAAATACTAACATTGACAAAGTTGTGGAAATTGCAAATGTGAAAAAAAATTGATGAATATATAGGAGTAAATGAAGCTAAATCTAGAAAGGAACTTGAAGATTAAAAATATTTTTTTTATTTATATGATAACATGATTGATGATGAAGCTATGAACCAAGTCAAAAATCAGCAACAACAAGTTTCAATAACTGTCAAGTCATATACAATGAATGTTGAGCTACATTTAGGAACCAAGTTATAGTCAGGATATGAGTTACAAACTAAAGCTTAGGTACATTTTGATAATGAGATCAATACACATGAAAGAGATGTTAATTTACCTAATAGAGAAGTGCATAATGATTGTGAAATTTAGATAGTTATAGAAGAAAATAAAGCAAAACCAAGATTGTCAAATTATGTGAAGAGACATCACCCTTTTACACAAATTCTTAGAGATAAAGAGGCCATACCTATGACAAGAAACAATTTGAGAAGTGATACAATTTTACTAAGCATTGAATTAACCTAAATCAGTTATGGATGCATTGGAGAATGAAGACTAGAGTCCAGCGATGAGAGAGGAGATTGAGAAAATTGAGAAGAGTAGAACTTTGTCACTTTTACCTAGACTAGAGAATAAGAATGTTATTAGAACCAAGTGGCTATATAGAAACAAGTTAAATGAGAATGGTGAATTCATAAGAAATAAAGAAAGATTATTTTGCAAGGGGTATGCTAAAGAAGGAGGAATAGACTATGGAGAAATATTTTCCCTTGTTGCAAGATTGGAAGGAGTAAGAACTCTGCTTTCTTACTCTGCATACAAAGGTTTCAAAGTTTACCAAATGGATGTGAAATATGCATTTATAAATGGTATATTAGAAGAAGAGATTTAAATTGAACAACATAAAGGATTTTTTGATGCTAAAAACAAGAATATGGTATATAGACTACACAAAGCCTTATATGGTTTAAAGAAAGAGCCTAGAGCATGGTATGAGAGACTTCATAATTATCTTGTGAAGTTTAGTTTTGAGATAAATAATGAAAACACCAATATGTACTTAAAGACTAAAGGTGGTAAAGGTATTTTACTAGCTGAATTTTTTGTTGATGATATCATATTTTGAGGAAAAAAATTACTTTGGGAAACATTTGTTGATGAAATGATGCAAGAATTTGAGATGTCCATGTTTGGATATATTAAATTTTATGTTGGATTGCAAGTATATTAAATGCAATATGGTATTTACATCAATAAGTCCAAGTATGTGAAGGAAATATTGAAATCTTTTCAATTGGAAGATTCAAAACCTATTAGCACACCCATGGTGACATGACATAAACTATCAAAGAATGATGATTCTGATGATGTTAAAATATCTTTGTATAGGTCTATGATTGATATGTTGTAATATGTTGTTCATAGAAAATCTAACATTACATTAGCTATTAGGACTGTTGCAAGATATTTTGAAAAACCTAAGGAGAATCATTTGATGGTTTTCAAGAGAATTATTAGATATCTAAAAGGAATAGAGGACTTTGGTCTATACTACAAGAAAAATCAGAAATTTGAATTCATAATGTATACAGATGTTGATTGGGCTAGAAATGTTGATGATAGAAAAAGTACAAGTGGTGGGGCATTCTTCTTGGGAAATATACTAGTTGCATGGACTAGTAAGAAGCAAACTTGCATATCTCAATCTACTACTAAAGTTGAATATGTTGCTGCTATAGTGAATTATACCAATATTGCATACATCAAAAAGCTACTCAAACAAATGAAGGAGGAAATTTTAGAACTTTCTATACTTTATTATAATAACACTAGTGCTATAAACATATCTAAGAACCTTGTGATGCACAAAAAGAAAAAATATATAGCTATGATCAAGTATCATTACTTGAAGAGTTACTTCAAGAAAAATATGTGAAGATGGAATATGTGAGTACCAAATAATAGATAGATGATATATTCACAAAATATTTACCTAACAATGCTCATAAATATCTAAGAGGTAAACTAGTGGTGATACACCTATCCAAAGCTATTTAAGAAGGATGAGTTGTGCCCTACAATAGTTGAGTTAAATTCCATAATTTATACATTGATGTAGTGGATCTTACTTTAGGGTTTCCTAAAGTAATCAAAGACTTGGAATAGAAGATCAGTCACATGTAAGATGATAGATGGAAAAGTCTTTGCTAGTTTTGTCAAAGAGGGAGACAATGAACACACATAGAAAAATGGGATACATCAAAAGAAAGAGATAGTAAATAGAGGAATAAACTAAATAGATAATGAACATACATACCTAGCAAGTGGGAGACAATTAGAGTGATTAGAGAAAGTTAGAAATTTTAAGGGAGATAATAAGCTAGAGATTAGTAAAACACTATGAGGGAGATATGGAAGGAAATAAAAAAGAGAGAGACATAAGAAAGAAACTAACAAACTGACATTACCCTAGTTAGAGGAAGGAAACATACAAATAGAGGGAGAGATTTCAACACATGGTATATTATTTTCTTTTTGGTATTGTTCCTAGGTTGCCATGTATTGATTTTCCATCAATGTCAAAGAGGGATATTGTTGAAAAGAGGACTGTTTTGATATGTACAATCAAGAAACAATTATTATATTGTTAGCAATGTCAAACCAATTACTTGTTGGTGAGACAATTGCTTGTTTGGTTTGAATGCTATAATTTCTTTGATTGATGAAGAGGATTTGATCAAATGTGATAACAAGAGCACCTAGAGGTAAGGTTGAGGTATTTCTCATAGAAAAGAAGTACTAAGAACAAGTGATACTTGGATAATATGTTGGTGTTAGGAAATGTTTGTGCAAGTTGAAAAAAAAGAAAGTTGGTGCCAAGAAAAGTGAAGATCTAGTTTATGTTGAGTGAACTTATTTTATGCCGAGCAAAGTTTAGTTGATGTCAAGCATCAATAAACTTTAGTATGTCTCTATTGAACTATTGGTAGATGATAAGCAACATAGTGTGTGTCAAGCATTAGAGGTTAGTTAATGTTGAGTGACAAAATTATGAGTTAGATAATGAATTCTATGAATTTAAGTCGATAGATTTGATTTATTAGATTGTTTGAACTATGTGGAAGATAAGCTTCATGAGACGGTGGCATAGAATTTAAGCTAAACCATTTTAAGTTGAAATTAAGGAGGATCAAGAAGGAAGTTTCTAGAGGGAGAAAAATGGAAAAGAGGGAAGATTTAATGAATCTGACCTAACCCTAGAATAGAGGATTGTTGTTGAGTAGAAAAATACCTAGAAGTTCTCTTTATAAGGGTATACAAGGCTTGAAGCAATAGTTGACATGCACAAGAATGTAAGGAAGACAAAGAATCTAGGGTGTTGCTTCATATGGTGACTGAACTAGAGTCTATAATTGGCATGCAAAGAAAGAGGGCTTAAGAGGATGAATGCTTGAAGGGTCAATAAGCTATCAAAGCTGAAGTGAATTAAGCCAAGTAGAATGGAAGACTAGTACAAAGATCAGTAATATATGAGTGAGTTGTGATTTTTTATTAGATGAAAGCCTTACTATTACTTTCTAATCACTATATTACTCTAGGCTAAATCGATTGGATTAAGGTTGACCTAATAGTGATTTGTAAATCATTTAATTGGGTGACATTCTAATGGAATGGTTTGAAATCCTTTAAAAATGCTCACTCCTAATAAGGTGATTGAAATCCTTTAGCTAGGTCACATTTAATAGTGTGTATTGTAACCTTTAAAATGGTTGGCCTTTCATATGGCATCACTTTAGAAGATTACAAATTAGTAGCATGTTACTAGTGTTTTTTTACAAACTAGGTTTCCACATAAAATCCTTGTGTCATATGTGTAAATAATTATATTATATTTCATGTATACATTTTTGTAAACTGATTTAGACCTAGGATAGTAACCTACAAGGTTAAGTTTTTAATGATCTAATGGATGCACACAAGATAAATGATAACGAGATATATGTATGAGTGTTTTGAAGAACTAAAAAAATTTATTAGGAGTTTTGGATCTTGGATAACTAATTCAACCCCCCTCTCCCCCTCTCTTAGTTATTTTAAACTATAAAAACAATCTGTATATTCTAATAATAGTAAATTCCTCAAATAGAAAGCACTCCCTGAATCATGCACCAATTGTCTCCCAGCATCAAAACACATATTAGGCTTAAAATCATTCCTAACATTTCTAGGTATTCTTTCATTAACCAGTGCTATCATTTTCAAAAAAAGGTACACAAAGTCATTATAAAAGGAAATAACATTTGAATTTGGTTAGAATCTTTTCCATTCCCTTGTCCACCTTTGTATAGGTATTCTTTCTCCCCACTCCTCTATGCATTTGAAGAAGCTTTGATAAAATGAATTAGCATTCTTGAACATAATTAAATGCATGATCAAAGATTAGTAGTGGAACCTTTAATTCTCTAATTGTCCCTTTCATGTAGCAATAATCTCATCATGGATCTTGTTGATGATATATGTCACATAATCATACCCAACATTTGTGTTAGGGTATTGAATATTCAGTTCCATGACATAATGTTCTCCTAGAGCATTCATGGTTCCATCTAAACCTAGGACTTTGTTGAAACTGAAGATAATGCTCTACAGATACCTCTAAAAGAATTCAAGAGGCATAAGTTTTCTACCTCCTTTTTCTTTAGAATTTCTCCCTTCTCTTTTCTATACATAGCAATATGTTTGATCATTGCCATACCCATATAAAATCTTTTTTAACTCTTGAAATTTTCATTTAGTTTATCCATCTCCATAGGTAATGACATTAGGCCTCCCAAATCAAATGCCTCTATGAATGTCTCCTTATCTAGAGCAAGGAAGATGCTTCTATATTTCGTATAGAAGGACTTACTAACTAGATTATAACACTTTATCATAGCCTTTCCTATGTCAACATCCACAAAGACCTTTGGCATAATAAGTCATCCTAGGTTTCTAATCCAAGGATTGCAAATTGGGACCGTTTTCATTTTGTTTTTGTTGAAGAACTAGAATAATTCATTTCCATTCCTATCAAGAGCCTCTAGATATCTAAAAAATACAAATAGATCTCTTAAGGCATGATCATTTGTAGATTGTGTGTTGGTTGAACTAGATAGAATGTGCATCCATTCCTCTACAAATGAACTATGGGTTTATTTTTGAGGTAGATTCCTCAATTTATGCTTATGCAATGAATGCATCTTCTTTTTGATCCATTTGTTCAAAATATTTCAATCAACTATGAATATTGTAAGCTTGAAAATCACTCAAATTTCTTTGCAACTCAAATTTTTCTCTAAAATTTCTAATAATTTTGCAACTAGTAATGAAAATCTTCGTGCTTCTTAGAATTTATCTGTCTCTACAACAAGGGCATGAAATTAATGACATTTAAAATCAACACACTTCAAATCCTATTAATCTATGAAATCCTAACAAAATCTCAACTTTTTCATATTTCATACTTCTAGCTCAGACAAGACCATTTTAAATATGTTTTATGCCTTTCCAACTGAGATTTGCAATGATGCAATAAAATTTTTGTCACTGCTTCGCTATGTTTTATCATTTTTATTTATACCTTCCTATGACCATGTGAAATGGGCTATCTTTAGCCATTTATTGGCTTTGCTAATATTTTATTTAACTACCAAGCCAAGCTTGGAACTTTGCACTAGCTCTTGTTAGCTGCTTTGCAACTTAATTTCCCTATTGCCCACTTAGGTATGTGAAACTATGACCTCTTTATTCTATGCTTTATCATTGCTTCATAGTTGTCTATCACTTCAGTTTAGTAACTATAAGGATTTGGTGATGACCATCAAACTCATTACTTTGCATCTTTGCCATAGTTTAGAACTTAACACTTCTTTTACTTGTGATGCTACACTGAACCCTTTTTATTAACTGATACTTTACTTTGCAATGTCACAACTCAAACTTTTAACTATCTTTGAAACTTTTTGATATAGAACTATCCTTTTAACCTTTATATTTTCCTTATTTCATAGCTTCACATCCTTAAGTATTAACTATGGCTTTAACCCTACAAAGATATGATCAAAGCATTTTGCTACTTGACAAATTTATCCAGAGTATAGAAATCAATCCTCAGGATTTTATTACTTCTTATACCTTGATTGTCTTGATTAATTTTTTACACTTTCTAAACTAAATTTTTACTTCAATTCAAACCTTCGTGATGGTGCAATGTGTTAGTGTTTAAAACTACTAAACCACATAATGCTCAACATCAAATTGATAATACCCACACAATATAAGGAATAGCCACTTCCTATCAACAATTCTATGTATAAACCATTTGGACCAACTTCAAAAAAACCAAAATGGCTCCCTACTCTTTAGGCTCTACAAGACCAAGGTGGTTTTACGTAGGGGATCCTTTAGATAATGATTGATACATGAGAATTATATTAGTTTCATTTCTATTTTCATCCTCTATCCCTATCACATGTGCAATTTATCCATTTGTTGATATTCTTTGATTTATATACATCCCTCTTAAGCAAATTTGGTCCTAATTCTCCTTAAGCTTGCAATTACTTCTAGGAATAGTAGCTACCTAATATCTAGAAGTAAAATATAAATGAGTGCTGACCAACATTATAACTCTAAAATGGAACAAGAATGATTTTAAGTTTGAAATGTTTGGACATGTAGCAATAGAATTTACTAGCACCTTTGATTTATATGACCAGTGATTTATCCATACGGGAAAAAAGTTAACTATTAGTGAGAGATCTTGTTCAATTAACTTGTAATTGAATTAACCAACTGTAATCACCCATTTCCATTCTTCTAAGATATCCCTTTCATAAACTCATGGATTCTATTGATCTGCTAAAGCATTTACATAATCCCTTGAATTAAAAGCAATAATAAACCAATATACAACCCATCTAGATTGCATTCAACTAGATGAACCTTATTCAAATTATCTCAAAATTAATAAACTCATGAAACTTAGATAGAAAATAGTGACACAAATCTAGTGTAAATAACTTTTTGTATTATCCTTTTGTTTATGAATACAAGAACCAATAGAGACTCAATGAAGAACCCATGAATTTATGTTGATACTATCATTTCTATTTTTCATCAGAAAAGTACATAATTGGAAGTAAATTCATACACAACTACACATGACTAGACCAATTGTATTGTTTCCTAACATTCCCAAAAAATACATCAAAATTTGAACCCTTTTTCTAGCCCTAGGATCTCACTTATATATGTGAGATGCAACAAGCTTCAAGGTTGGAGAATTTGACAGGTATCTAGAAAACAAAACTTAATGTAATAAAAAGCTAACATATCAATATAAACTTTAGCAGGCCCATTTTTGTTACATCGTAACAAGTACTAGCTTTGTTGATTCACCACCACTATTATGATTCTTCTGAATATGTTTCTACTAGGCTAGCCAATGATAAGACATGTGGTGTTTCTAAATCAATTTGTAGCCTTGGATTTTCACTATTTTCACCTTGGATGGACAACATTACTTTTACCCTTGATTGTTTCTCTATCCTATCCATATTCTAGGCTTCTGTACCTATAATTGGATCTAGCTGGTGACCTTCACCTTCTTCATTTTTTTGGATATGGTGCTAATGAGTCAATAATCTAAACCTTGTCATCTTGTATCTCATCTTCATCTGTTCCAACTTCCTCAAACTGCTCATCAAAAGTGATATCCACCATCTAAGTATCAAACACTGTATCATCTAGCCAGTTGAATTGGAAAATATCATTCTCTCTTTTGAGCACATACTTAGCCTCATTATACATGGTAAGAAAATCCTATTTCAAATAATCAAAGAATAAATGCACCTTTACTAACTCTTAAATTTAAGTGGCCCACCAAGCATGTCCTTTTTCATTTATGATTTTATTTATCATTAAACAAAAAAAATCATCTAATTGTTTGGTCCACTCATCTTTTCTTTCCAATTTATTCTTCTTGTCATAGCATGGGGAAACAAATCAAATTTTTGGCTCTTGTACTTACTCAAGTAACCCACTATTGTTCTTTGAAAATAAACCCTCCTATCATCAAAATCTAGCAAGTCAATGACAATATCATAAATCTTTTCAGTTTGCTCATGCGATGACCTGATTGAATAAAAAAAAAATGTCACCTCTTTTCTTCTCCTTTTCTTCCCCCACTTATTTGTAATAGGCTTTAAAACCCCATCTTTCACTTTCAATTCTTCGCAAATGTTTACTACCCTTGCTAACTGATCATAAAACAATAGCCGCTCAATTTTGTCTGTAAGGTAGGTGAGAGGTTTTCTTAATTTATCTTCATATTATATATTTAGCTCCACATGCAAAGCCCACATCTTGCTCTTTTCTTCCTCAAAATCCTTAGTTGTGTAGTATTTTGACCTTTGGGGTGTGTCTGGTACTTCTACAAGTGGGGTAGATTTCAAGGGTTCCACTAGAGGATGAGGGTATGTTATTCTAGGCCTTGTGGACCTCCCCATTAACTTGTTCTCAAGCTCAATTCTCTTTTTTACTTCCTTATTGTAGGCCTCAAGAATTGTTTCATATTTACTTTGTAGCTCATTCATGACCTATTCTTCCTTCTTAGCAGTAGCCAAAAGAAATTGGCATGAATCCACATTCCAGTGTGCTTCCTATACATGAGAGGTATCAACAACTCTCCTTACAATTATGTTTCCCCTCAATCTAGACTCATCTAGTTGTGATAATGTGGCTCTAGATCCTCTTCTTAATGACCAACTAACAAATGTAGCTTGATCTTTATTAAATGCAGTACCTTGGAAGTCGTTTTCATTTTGATCTTGCAAATTTAATTTATTTGAAATAGAACTAAAAACTAAGGCATTAGCAATGTCCCAATTTGGTAACAATAAAATGTTTGATGCCCTCACCATTTTCCTTCCCTCCTCAAGGCTTATATTTTGAAATTCTTTTATCATTTCTTCTTTTATTTGGTTCTAGATGGAGGCTTCATCCATTTTTGGATGCTAGGTTTCAACGTTTTACATCTTTCATCAAAATTATTCATGTTCAACCTCCATGCAAATTGATAGAAAGCCCTATATTTTACAAAGCTATCATTAGCCAAAAATTGATGACTTTCCTATTATTTTAAAAAGCTATCTATAGTCAGCTATTGTTAGATACAAACTTGGTGGAGGAAGTTCTTGAGGGCTACCCTCATCTAACTCTACCTGGTGATAAAAATACCTCCCTGTGATCCCATCTGCTCAATTCGCTCACTAGTAAGTTGTTCTTCTCCAATCCTAAAATAGGATTGAGTGGGTGAATATTCCTCAATTTGAGGACTCTTTTCATTTATTATTGTTCTCCTCTTTGGGGATGGCTCAGGAGGCCTTTCTTCTAGGACTGCACTGGTAGATTCCATTATCTACTTACCCTTATCTTCAGTGGTTTTTTTATTTTGAATTATATTGTAGTCTGGCCTTCTTTGAACAATTATTTGACCAACTCCTACATTAGGAGTGAAAGCCAACATCCTCATGACTTCTCTAGCCTTATCTGGGTACAAATCAATAAAAAAATATTTCTTCTCATTCATAGCTTCCATTATTTTAGCAAAGGTATTCATGAGTTTATTTACCTTATTAGCCACTATATTAGCATTATCTAGAGGACCATATTTCTAATCAAAACAATGAATGAATTCTAAAACTTAGGAATAGACTCCACTTTTCTATTTTGTTTTCCTGTTCCTACAATGACAACTCATTCCTTATAATATCCTCTGGATAATATGAGTCATGTTTGACCTATCCCAATTTAATCCTATGTCTCAAGGTCCAATTAAAGAACCCCTTTGTATAACAAAAATGGGAATGGGAGACAACCATTTTATATTGATCCAAAATTTTATGCAAAAAGAGCCAAACCCCTTTGGTAATCACAAACTGGTGTGCCATAGTACAAGTAGGAAAAATTGACCCCAATGACCTTTTCAATAGAAACATCTCCTCTACTCCTCCCAATTGCAAAAAAAATTTAGCCATTCCTACCTTTAAAGGTACTTGGTAGGGAAATACATGAGGGTTGCCCCTAAAACCATAAATTTTGAAAATAGTAGAAATAGAGTAAGGAATAATATCTCCCCAATTGTGTGAAACTTTCAAATCATGGGGCTTATCCATAGGCCAAATAAGATTCATTAGTGCCTTGGGGATTTTGGGATTGTCACTCAATATGAGGCATCTCAATTTGGAGTCAAAATACCTATCAAATCTGACAAAACTTGCTTTATCTACATCTATGTCATATCTGCACTCCACAACTAGACTAGTAGTGCTTCCCCATCCTCCTCTTTGTTTAATTCCATCTCTTTACCAAAATATGTCACCCCTTTAAAAAAGAACATGTGCATCAATAGAGAATAGTTCCTAAAGGTCTTCTCCACTTTCCCTTTGGCAATTCCAACCAAACCAACATGGATTTCTTCAGCTAAAAAAGAAGCAAAATCAAAAATAACATCTACACAAAAAGATGAAATTTGAACCATCATATACATAAGGCCAATGGGCATGAAATCCTACTCGTCTTCACCAAAAGCATGACATAGGGCCCTGTATATCTCTACGGCCCGTGAACTAAAAAGACTCTTCTTAAAAGGTTCCATACAAGCTACAGTGATTACTCACAAAGTTCCTATTGTGCCAATATGTGCCCTTAGTGCACCTCCCCTAATCACATCCTTCTTTTCCTTATATTCATTTTCTAGTTCTGGTAGACTAATTGGCACATGATATTCTTATAATGGCTCTAGGTGAAAAACCTCTCTAATTTCCTCAACACTAATTGAGATTAGAGGCACACAATCAATTCTTCTCACCACCCTAATAGCTTGGTCATAATTCTTGGCAATGGCTTCAAGAAAATCATAATCCATGAAAACACTTGGAACTACTAGTTTTCCCAAATAAAAATTCTAGACATTAGCATGTGGGGAAAACAAACTCCTCTTTGAAAACCATTTTTTGAAGAAAACAAGACTAGTTTGCATAGTTGTTGCATCCCTAACCTAGTTCCCTTTATCATGCAGGTCGTCAACAATCTTAAGCTTAGGGTTTAAGGAAATTAATTTCTTAACTTTTGTAGGTTCAGTGGTGGACTCTGGGAGTAATTCTAGCAAATCGTCATGAACATTCATATCCATATAATGTACTTGCTCAAAAAATGCTTTCTTGGGAGGCATCTTGATTGTAATTCTAAGGAACTGGAATGCTATAGAGGTTATAATATTAGTACTTAATTGATTTTCCAAAAATTTTCTTCTCTAAACCTCTGCAATTGCTCACAAGCAGATGGAGGATTGCTCCACATCTTTTTTAGGCTTAACACAATATCATTAGTAGCCTCTTGTGCTCAAAAATAATGAAATCTTTGTTTGCATGAGACTAGAAATGGAAAAATCTCCTATTTTATACTCTTTTTATCTCACATGGGAAGCTTTCATTCATAATAAATGCACAAAATAGAAAAAAAAAGTGGCATCACATTTCCTTTTGAATTTGCGTCGTTGATCCTTGAAAAATCATACGATCTAGGAATGAAAACTAGGCTGAATCACCTTTCTTCTTAACATGCTGGTAGTCAAGCCAATAAAATGCTTCCATCTATACCTTTTCTTTAATGTTGACATTTCAGTCTATGCCCACTGATGATTGGGGACACATGTCATCAAGTCACTACCTCGCTATACATAACTTTCGAGCATCTTGCTATAGCAAGATAGCAATAACCATTGATTCTACTTAGATTGTGTGGAAGATGTTTGATACAATTCTTAAGAGAAATGTGGTGGGTCCCTCATTCACTACCTTGCTATACATAAACTTTGCACATCTTTCCATAGCGAGATAGTGAGTATCGTTGATCCATGCTTGATATGACGATCAAAGTCCCTTATATGTTTTATGCATGGCGCATGGGTCCAAGTTACTACTGACACTAAGTTGGCTTAACATTCTATCACATATACTATTGGTATGATTTTTCACAATATAGAAAAGTTCTAATATTTGGGTGAAAAATAAGTTAAGTCTTTGTTTATTGCAGATTAGGGTTTTTTTATTTTTCTGATGTCCTGAAAATTGTTTGATTACCCCAGTTACACCCTATCCTATGGGTTGTGTCTTCCATTTTAATTTCTTAGGGTTTGGCTCTCAAATTATCAATGAAAAGGCCCTAAGTGCGTAAAAAAAAACCCATTGTGCCTTTGTTTTGTGGTGCCCTCATTTTTATTTTTTAAAAAGGAAAGGGTATTTTCTTCAAGTATTTTCATGGGGCTTTTTATCCTAATGTTTTACTTACATCAAAGTGCCTTTAATAAACCTTTCATGTACCTGAATTGCGATATTTTGTTTGAAAGGATGCCAAGTTGAAGTGTTTCTCAATCACCGTTGATCTATCAGAGATCAAGGGTCAACGCATCCCCACATTATAGAGTTGTAGGTCTTTAAGCAATGCGGGGAAGCACATTTGCGACATGTAGCCCCTGATGTCTTATGAGACCCAGTACGTCGCAAAAGCTCTTATATGTTAGATTTGTCAGTACTTTTACACACTTTTTTTTTTTTCTCGCGATATCATTGGTGGATTCGTCAGCAGAGCTCTGAAGTTAATTACCAAGAAGCATCACCATCGATCTTGTCTTGATCAATGGTTGGTGCATACCCGCATAATAAAGATGTTGGTTTTTAAGTAATGCGGGGAAGCGCATTTGCGACACGTGGCAAAGTGGGGTTAGGTATTTGTATTTCAATATGCTACACTACAAATGATTGATGATGTGTAATGCTAGGTGTGCACAGAAGGGTTTTTGGTTGCTTAATGAACATGATATCTTATCACCTTTGATCTTGTCTTGATCGACGGTTGGCGCATCCCCGCATTATGAAGATGCAAGTTTTTAAGTAATGTAGGGAAGCGCATTTGTGACACATGTCCGTGATGAAGTCAAACACTTGCTTTCTTAGAAGAAGATATCGGATTCATTGGCATGGAATGTTGTCAGACAGTATGTGATGAAGAATCAGGTCAAAAGGCCCCACGGTTTGAAAGTTATTGCAGTTTTTTGGGTTTTGGAGACCCCCTAAGAATGCTTCAAAGTCAGGTTTGGGGCATTAAATGACCTCGTAAAGGGTCAAAAAATGGGGGACGAGCAAAGCTTATCCATAGGGCTATAGAGCGCTTCGAGATCTTTCCGAAAATGTAAACGGTTTGTCAATCGGAGTTACGGTTCAAAAGTTATGCCTCCTGGAAGTTCGGCTACCGTTTCTGGATTCTTCTAAAATTGCACCGACTTCTAACGCAGCTTCCGAAACCTTCTATTTTGTCGGTGGATGCCTACTAGCACTTTCTAGAATGTACTCCTAGTCCTTAACCCTCCGGGGTCTATTTAAGGAGATTTTTGGCATTGTAAAAGGCAGTTCGGATTGGAGCTTGAGAGGAGGTGCTAAAAGGAGAAATATTCTCCAAATTTGTGCGATTGTAAGCCCGCAGGGCATGTTTTGAGTTTATTTTCTCTGCACTGTTTGTACTAGCTTATTTTCTCAGTTAATATAATTTCCCCTTTCTATTGTGTCTATTCTGGTTGTTGGGTTGTGTCCCCATCAAGTGGTATCAGAGCAGGAGTTCCTGAGTGTGCGGACAGATCGTCGAATGTGAGGCAGTTTGCACCAGGACCTTGAGTTGGGTGAAGTTTGTCAAGAAGTTCTTGATTGTGTAGACAGATCGCCGACTGTGAGGCAGTTTGCACGAGGTTCTTGTGTTGCATGAGATTTGTCTTCTAAAGACTTGATTATGGAGAAGAGAAAGAAGAAGATGACTTTTGTGATTGGATGGATTCTGAGGATTCCTCGACTTGAGAAATTTAGAGCAAGAAATCAACAATCATTGCTAGTTGATTTGCAGAAGCAAGTGAATGAATTAGAAGCTGAGTTGCAAAAACGAAGAGCATGTCACCAGAAAAGAGATGTTGATAATTCTTTAGATGTGGAAAAGGAAGATGATCCAGTGGAAGAGCAAGTAGATGAAGAGGAAATTATTTGTGAACCTAAAGTTGAAGAAGATGAAAGAGAAGAGGAAGAGCATGAAGATGGCAAGATTTATGAACCTGAAATAGATCAAGAAGATTTGAAGATTGCAGCAATGGAGGAAAAGGATAGTGCCTTCGTTGGAGATCAAGCAAGCGGAGTAGTTACATGCATGAAAGAGGTAAGAAAAGATGAATATGTTAAAGAGGTAAATTCTTATGCATTATATGATGCTAAATTTGAGATGAGTTTAAAAGATATTGATGATGGTTTGCATGAGGATCTTGTTAGTGATGTGTGGTATGCAAAGGAAGATTGGTATGGTGTTGTTGGGTTTATTACAGGTGTGATTAATTCAATAAGATTGGATGAGGAAGAGAGATTTCAGCATCGGATACTTGTTCCAGCTATGTGTTGGAGGAAGAGAAAAAAAAAAAAAAATGTCAACAGTGGCTACTTCATTTTGTGGATCCATATTCACAAAATTTTTCCTACCATGGGAGTCGGATGCAGGAGCATCATGCATCAGCAAAAAAAAAAAAAAAAAAAAAAAAAAAAGGTGGAAGATTTGCATGTTGGTTTTCTTGTCCTGTTGAGGTGGAAGCTTGTGGTGAAGATGAAGATGGTTCTATATCTCTCTTTTGACATCAAAGTGTGGGACACACTTTTCTATTTACCGGGGGAGTCTGATGCAAGAGCATCTTGCATGGGAAAATTAAATTATTAGAAAAAAAAAAAGGGAAAAAAAAAAAAAAAATTTGTGGAGGAGAGAGAAAGTGACGAAAATGGAAGGAAAATAATTTAAAATAGAAAATAGGAAAAGTGGAGAAAAGAGGAATCTCTATTTTCAAGGTGCATGGGTGGCATAAATAGAAAATAATAAAATAGTTGTTATTCCATTAATTGAGGTGTGTAGGTGGCATCATGCATAGAAAAAGTAATAAAAATAGCTGTTATTCCATTAATTGAGGTGTGTAGGTGGCATCATGCATAGAAAAATAATAAAAATAGTTGTTATTCCATTAATCGAGGTGTGTAGGTGGCATTTTAGAAGTTTGTTGAAAATTCCTTAAATCATGCATTTAATATTTGTTGTGATCCATAAAGCAAATTTAATTTTGTAATTGGGCCACATGGTGGTGCTTAGTTGTATTTAGGTGGAAATTCTAGAAGGTTGTGGAAATTCTAGAATGCTGTGGATAAATCATGCCTTGGGTGGTAAGTGCCTATATAAGGAAGGCTTATGTTCATTTGTAAGGAAGCCCTCAAGGTGTAGCTCTTCAAGTAGAAGTAGAAGTTCAAGGAATGGAAGCTCTTCTAAAGGAAGTTGGAGAAATAGAAGCTCTTCAAGTGTAAGCTTTTGTAGTAAAGCTCTTTGTATGTAATCTCTTGTAGTGAATTTCAAGTATTAATGGATGATGCTTTATGAAGCATTTTGTTGTGATCTCTCTTGTCTCCATATTATTGCATTTTTGGTTGTGAGTTGGTACGGGTGGTGTGGCCCGTCATCAGTATGAGATAATATGGTAGTTTCATATTGGTCAGTTCAGCTAGTTGGTTGTTAATACAAAATGGATTATTCTGATAGTCGATCTTGTCTTGATCGACGATTGGCGCAACCCCGCATTATGAAGATGCAAGTTTTTAAGTAATGCAGGGAAGCCCAATGGTGACACACAGAATTTTTCTAAAAGACTATAAAGCTTATTGTTTTTAAATCCAAACCGTGTGATCTGATAAAATCTACATATGGGATTCAAATTTGAGTGCAAATTGCGGGCAACAGTTACTGAGAATAAATGTGATCTAGACCTGGTGCGTGCGATTGAAATTCATAAAAAAGAACCCATGATTTCACCATTAATGAATCACCAAAGCATAGAAAGAACACTAGGACATTCAAGATTTCAGAGCTAAGGCACGAAATTTCTTGGTTAATACTCCAGTAAAATTGTAGAAGACATCATATAGTGCAGAAGTGTGATTTTTAGTGGGTAAGTGCTCTATGACCTTCTAAGTAAATTTGAAGCATATGCTGTTGTGAATTTTCCAAAGATTCATTACAAATGCTGCCCCAAAAAGAGTTTACTGGACAAAAAGATTATCTAAAACATTCAATGCATGATGATTTTCTCAAACAATTCCCCTTATCAGTGCATGAAATAACTAAGGGAAGGGAACTCATTCGAAAAAACCCTAGATTAGTTGTGGCAGAAGGATTTTATGACAAAGCTAATTGGATAAGAGATGCCCAAGTTTCCATGGGAGGTTTGGAGTTGTTTAAGAAATGGTTTTCAGAGCAAAAACTGGACACTCCTATGAGCAATGTATGGGAATTTGACATTGGAAAATTAGTAGTCCCCAGTGTTTTCTTTGATAGTGATTTATTGATGGACCTGGCAAAGAAGTATGATCCTATCATGGGGTGGGTAAAAAATCATTCGGGCATCAACCTTTTTAGGGTTTTCCCTGAGCTGTTCAGTGAGGTTTTCAACCTAAACCCTAACCACACTCTGCATGGAATCATTGGTATGGATGATTTGCAAGCTAGATATGATGCATAATGAATGTAGTTGAGAACAGGGCCACTATAGGAGCATGCTGCTAGGGTTGGTAATTTGCCTGTGATCATAGCCAGTACTCCAGAGCCATTGTTGAGAGGAACTTTCAATCTGAGAGCTCAAGTGCTATATTTTTCACTTTGCAAGATCTTGGGGATAGATGAGGGTGATCAAATTCCAGGTTCTGTGGTCCTTATAATTACTCAAACCCTTCAATTTGGAATGAGTACCATTCTAGATTTTGCCACTTTCCTAGAAAAAGAGATTCACAACGGTTTGGTTGGAATAGCAAAGGGGAAAGTAAATAAACCATTCTTTTGGTATTCATTGATGATGCATGTATGTTTATACAAAAGATATACTTTCTTCTCCAAGGGTATGGAGCTAGAAACAACAAAGGATGGAGAAACGAATCTAGTTCAGTTGTGGAGTGTGGATATGACTTCAGAGGCCACTGATGTTAGTTATGTAAGATTTGAAAGGTATTTGCATCAAAGCTTAGACTGCTTTTGAGAGGAGATAGTCCTAGAATCCCACAAGCATTATTAGAATTGGTCAGACCCAAGGACCATGCTAAAGGGCTACTTGTCAGTCATAACTGGGGGGATATAATTCCCTACAATGTTTCAATAGTAATAAGAGTTTATGGTTTCTTAGGAAAACCTCATGTGTTACCTTTTCATGTGCCTTTGAAGATAGGGATAACCAAGCTCTTTATGGCAGATAGGCACTATAGATGAGAGGGAATTGGTCAAGAAGGGCACTTTCTTTCCAATGGTTACTGTAGTGCATGATTTTATTTTTGTTAAAAAGGGGTGGAAGCATTTAAATTTGTTTTTGAATAAATATAACATGGAAGAATCTTATGCCAGATTCATTGACCCTGAAGGATTCTATGACCTATTAAAAGAAAGGGTGAGAGCTTCTCATATGGTACACCAGGTTTACTATCCGAAAGATATAATTAGAAATATTTTCACATTGTAGGAGCAAGAATTAAGGAAAGAGAAATGGATAGTTTTTAGTAAAAACCTGGAATTCATTAATGCTTTTGACCCCCAGTACGACCCATTGAAAGATAAGAAATACTGGGGAGCTAAAATACAGGCATTAATGAATAATTTTGCCATAATAATTTAGACTATGAATGAAAAGAAAGCTATGCTTATTAAGGCACACCCAGACAAGGCAGTAGAAATACAAAGAAGAATGAGTGGTAGAAATGTGGTAACTCCTGGCCAATATACATTGCAGAAAAGGGTAGGTTATGTCATGGTTCAAAATGTGCAACAGGTACCCCCTCATAAGAAGCCAAGGTCAAGAAGTCCATGTGCAGCCAGCTCTCCAAAAAGATGAAAATTAGAGCAGGGGTCTTCTTCTTCTCAAAAAGAAAAATACTCCCCAAGCCAGTCTCCAATCCAGATAGATGATCAGGCATCTTTGAAGGAACAACTTAGAAAAATGGGAGGAGAAGGGGGTGTGATTGTCACTTCTATAGACCTGGATATTGGAGAGCCACAAGAACCTCCTACACCTTCCTTGGACCTGACCATTGCTGATTATCAAGGTAAGGAAATTGACCCAATTGTTGCCCAGGCTTCTAAAAGATTTATTAATGATGAAAATTTTGTAAGATCTAGGGCCTTTGCTTAGTTTTTATGGAGATTAAATATAAAGAATTTTGGGAAAGCCTATGAGAAGATCAAGGCTGAGCAACCAAATAAATCTAACTTGATTATCAAGGAAGAGGTAAAATCAAAGTTTTTGAGTGATTTTTCCCAGTTTACTCCTAAAGCTAGGAGACAAATAGTTAGACAATCAGGAGTCCTCCTCCTACCAGAATGGGATATAGCAAATGCTATTATTTTTGATTTAGTAAGGAAGCAGAAAGATCTTCAACTAACAACTGCTGAAGAAGTACTATAGGCTCATAGAGGGGTCAAATTTAGTGATGACCACCAAGCCCTTGTTTTGTGGTCCATAGATAAGAGAGAAAGTACCAGGATGCATGAGTTTTCCATTGCAGAACATACTAGCACATTGACAGTATACAGGGCTAGTGAGGTAAGTAGTAAAAAAGTAATGGGAATGGCCTCAGAAATGCTAAAATTGGGTGGTGTTTTATCTGGATAGGAAGAAGATAAGTTTTCCCAACTCAATGCTAGGTTTGAAGAAGTTTTGAAGGCATATGAGGAAAGGGGTATACAGATATAGTCACTAGAAAACAAAATGTCTCAAATGGAGAGGATACTTGGGAAAAGAAAAATGGGAGAATCCAGTGCACCTACAATTGCATACCCTTCACAGCCATTGGTTGGATCTGGATCAACCCCTATTATTGAAATACCTAACACTCTTGAAAGGCCCCAATTCTATACTACAGAGGACTTTGAAGAAGAAAAAATAAATTTGCATGAGTTGCAGATAGAATTGAGAAATCAATATGAAGAAAAATTAAACCAGGGTATAATATATTTGAGGGATAAAATACAATGGTCAACTTTTTTTGATCAGTTGACACGAATTGCAACCCTCATGGATGAGTTAAACAGGGATAAGGATAAACTGACTCCTCTTGCACGAAAATGGAGGGAGAGGAATAATGATATTACAATCATATGTATATCTGTAGTCCAAATGCCTTATCATCAAGTTGAGAAAATCTTTGATTTATTAAATAAGCTAGAAAATTTTGATGATAAAAGAGATTCTTTATACAAAAGATTAATACTCTATTTTTCTCAATATATTGCTGAAAAATTCACCCTATTTCCTTGTGCTTTAGAATCTGTTGATACAATAAAGGAAAAGGAAAAGTGGAAAAGGGAGTTGGATGAGTTATTTAATGAAAGAATAATAAACATCATGAGTGAAACAAGCCACTGGTTCTGGGCAAAGACAAATGAAGAGCTAGTAAAAATACAGTTATTTTATACTGCTATGAGAAAAGAATTTGATGATTTAGAAGAAAGTGCAAATTCTTTAATAATGATACAAAGAGAAGCTCTAAGTTTTGATTGGACAGATGATGATGCTTTTAATAAATGGAAAAACTAGTTTCTAGAACAAATGTCAGAAGATGATGAGGAGGAAAATGTAAAAGTAAAAGTCACCCTCGTAGTTAATAATGAGGACATGGAAAATCCCCAGGTTGAAATAAGTTTACAGGTAACTGAACATGATACATCACTTTCAAACCTCATGGCTATTTACTCTAAGGATGAAGAATAATTGAAGAATCATATCTTATCTTCTTGTTTCAACAACTGAGAACCATAACAGAAAGGGACCCACCAAGGATTGTTCGATGTGTTAGCTCTTCTGTTATTTGTTTTTGTCTGTTTTGATAGACATTTGTCAGTATCTTTTAGGAGACACATGTCACTTTCTTTAGCCCAAAGCTTGTTGCATCTCACACTATTTAAGTGAGATTCCAAGGCTAAAGAATGGTCCGAATTCTATTTCTTCTAAGTATTATGCTTAGTCTGGTTTTTGGTCCAAATTTTGAAAGCAAGTTTGTAATGTATTTTTCTATCAATTCTCTAAGAATACATGAATATAGAATGAGCTATGTTTCTTTCTGAAGTCCATTCTGAGTCTATTGTAAAGGATATACCATTTTCAAAAGAAATGAATACAAATTATGAACTGTCCCCATATCAGTTCTTTCTAAATTTTGTCTCCTTTTAAATACTTAGCTACCTTGATGTTGTATGAGTAAAAGCTTGTGCAATTGAATGCAATCTAGTTAGGTTGTATATCCATTTATCATTGTTGTTAATTCAATGGATTAAATAAAGGCTTTGATGAATGTGATGATATTTCTTAAGTATTGAAAAGGATTTTGTATGATAAATTCTGATAAGAATTGCTGATAGAATGTGTTGTAAAGCAACAAATTAGATCTAAGAATCTACTATAGACTCTGAACCCCCAATGGATTAGGCACTGATCAAGTTATTTCAGCTGAAGGAGAAATATATTATAAATGGTTATTCAAATGCATCATCAAATCAAATTTTACTTTTATTTCTTGTAGATCTTCAAACTTGGCCAGCACTTATCTGCATGGAATGTTTTAGCTTTAGTTAACCATTGTTGTTAAAAATATCTACAGATCTATAGAAGAATTCTTGGCCATATCTTTTTTATGGGATGTGTTTACCAAGTTAGTGAGAATTATGTATATGTTTGAGGATCTTGAAATGAGAATTAGAATGAAACTAAGAATAATCCTCATACAGTTGTTCTAGTTTTGAACCATCCCTAGGTATACCCACCCTAGTTTTGCAGAGCCAAAAGAGAAGAAAACCATCTATGGTTTTGTTGAAGTTGGGTCCAAACACCTTACATATGCAATTGTTAATAAGAATAGGCTAGTCTTTAGATTGTGTATGTACTGTCATTCTGGTATTAAGCAATTTATCGCTTAGTGGTTTTAGTACATTTTAAAACTCCAACATATACATTATTATTTTAATCTATAGTGACATCACACCTCCTTAACTTCATCGTGTTTGTTACTTTTCAGGTGGGTCATTACATCACTACCTGTGAAAGTCATTAAATTTTTGGTAGCGACATAGTAACCTCTGTTAGATTCAAAACTTCTAGTGTATAAATGCTTAGTAGGATGCCACCATGTCATTTAATCTACATAGCTCATTTTTTATGAGTCATTCATTTGGGGCCCACCTTTTGAAATTTTTCATTACATCACAACTTTCTAACTAGTCACTACCTCACTACCAGTGACAGTCATTAATTTTCTAGTAGTGACATAGTGACTTTTGATGACCCATCAAAAATTGGCACTAGGAAAAATTAAAATAGAATAACCATGAATGACATGAATGTCATAGAAATAAAGGCATATTTTGCAAGATATCTTCCTTGGGATCATCAAAATCACCACCCTTTTAAAAAGAAAACTGTCTTTTGCAATATCTGGGCACTTGCTATGTCACTACTGGAAAGTAGATGACTTTCTCATTCATGATATAGCAACCTCTAGTAGATTCAAAATTCTAGTGATGGAGAACATGTAACACATTGATTGAAATATCACCAATTAATGTTGTTTTTAGAAAAGGTAGTCATGCACATTTATGAAACTGCATGAGAATTTCACAGTCACATCAACTTTAAAAGGTTGCCACTTTCCTTATATTTTAAGCACTTTCTATGTCACTACTAGTAGCACACATAGATTTTCTAGTCACAATATAGCAACTCGCCAAAAAAACTTGAGTTCTAGTGATACCACTTGTGAATTTTTCTAGGTGCATCCTTTATGGTATTGAAAACCTTGGGATAGAGCACGTGATCATAATGTTTTCAAATTGATACACTTCTCTAGTGTCAGACCTCATTTTTTAGTACCATAATAGAGTTTTCTAATGGTTGCTACATTGCTATAGTAAATAGCCTAATTTATGTTGCATCTTTTTATAACGAGAACATGACATCTATGGATCCAAACAAAGTCCAACAGTAGGACAAGACCTTTTCAAAAAGGACTCAACTATGACTTCAAAGAAGGTGGGAAAAGAATATTTGATCCTTTTACAAGATTTCATGCTAGGAAAATTTTAAAAGGGCAAGACTTAGGGTTTTACACAAATCTTAAAAGGTATAAAAAATACAAGACCAAAACCTGAAACCCTAGGATCAAATAAAAGGATTCACATCTATTTTTATACCATGATTTTAAGAAAAGTTATTATGTAAAAGATCAAACCAATAATGGCTCTATCTTGGGATGATAGGCTAGTTGAGTGTATGCAAGAATTCATAATCTTTGGGAGAGTAGACCATAGACCTTATACAATAATGACAACTTCTTCAGAAAGCACAAGATAGAACTCAAAAATAAGGAACCAGATTGTATAGAGAAAATGACAGGGATTTACAGAATATACACAATGTACAAGAACACAAAAAACTCAAAAGCTATTTTTTATGGAAAAAAATATACTTTAAGAAAAGTACCTTTTCAAGAAATGTCCATGAATTGACAATTCAAGAATATCTCCAGTTAAATCCTTTAGGAAATGTGAGGCCTCTTCATTTGTATCACAGATGCAACATGGGCCAAGCTAGATTGGGTCAAATTTACCATGTTTTCCTTTGTCTTCCAGTCTAGCATTCCACATTAATCTCATGTCACCTATTTCAAACTTTCTCTCAGTAGCTCTTTTTTCATATAAGTGTTTCATCTGTGACTGTGGCTTAGCATTCTGAATAGAGGATTCTCTCCTTATTTCTTCTAATTGCAAGATGTCATCCATTCTAAGTTGCATCTCATCAAAAATATCATCTTCATAGATTTGAAAAAATTTATACATCTCCTTTAAGTTGTTTTGGGGAAGCCTAGCTTGTATACCATAAACCAAATCAAATGGAGCACATCCAATGGCTTTTTTCACAGTTACCCTGTTAGCCCACAAAGCTAATGGCAACTTTGAATCCTAGGACTTCTTATTTTCTCCTAAAATTCTCTTGATGATTTTCAAAATGCTCTTATTACTTGACTCTGCTTGACTATTCCCCTAAGGATGATAAGGTGAAGATGTGTAACCTATAATGCCATATTTGTTACAAAAATTTTTATACTCTTTAGATCTGAAACACATAGCTTTATCAGTCACAATTTTCTATGGGCATCCAAATCTAGTCACAATGTTGTTTAAAATGAAATTAATGACTTCCTTACTTGTTGCATTCTTAGTAGGGACTACCTCAACCCACTTGGTGAAATAATTAGTAGCTACCAAGTTACATGAATGTTGACCACTATATTTGTTTGTAATTTCACCTATAAAATTGATTCCCCATTATTGAAATGGTGTCTGCACTTCAACTGGTCTCAATGGAAAATTCCCAGAGAATTTTAACTTTCCACTAAACCTTTGACAAGTATCACAAACCTTTACAAAATCATAGGCATCTCTAAAAAGTGTTGGCCACCAAAAACTAGCCCTAAGAATTTTATGAGTAGTGGTCTTAGCCATATAATGACCACCACATACATCTTCATGCATTTCTTTCAAAATCCTTTTAGACTTAATCTCATCTACACATTTCAAAAGCACCCCCTCCATACTTCTCCACCATAATTGTCCTTGCACTATAACATACCTTATGGCCTATAAATTTAGAGACCTTTTTTGGTTATCTGTCAGTTTTGATGGAGATTTCATGTTTTGTAAATAATAAATCACATCTCTATACTAGTCAGAGGTATCCATATCACAAAGATTATCCCTACAACTATCATCAAATTGGTTGATTTGGTTTGCCTCTAAATTGGCTTATGTCATTAATTTTGCAAAACCTTGACCCCTAACAAATTTAGTGATCTAAATGTCAATATTAAACTCTTGTATCCTATTGATCCATCTATATCTCCTACCCAATACCTCTTGTTGTGAAAAAATATCCTTCACAGTAGTAGTAGGAAAAAAAGTAATGATAGTAGCTCCCATAAAGTAACAACTAAAAGCCTTGACTCCTTTCACTAGTGCATATGCCTATTTTTCATTTATGTCATACTTGAGCTTTTCTTCCTCCAGAGATTTGCTAAAAAATGCAATGGGCTGCTCATAACCTTCCTCATTTTTCTGTAGCAATACTGCAACAACAGTGTGAAATGAGGCAAAGGAAAATGTATGCATTGGTTTATCATAATTAGGTGCTCTGAGAACAAGGGCATCTTTAATAGCTTTCTTGATCTTTTGGAATGCAATGCTAGGTTCACCATCCCATTTAATCTTAGATCCTTTCTTTAGCATCCTTGATATAGGCCTACTAATCTCTGCAAAAATTTTCACAAATCTGCTAAGAAAGTTGATCCATCTAAAGAATGACTGAATACCTTTAACACTTTTAGGTTTTTGAATCTTATCTATTTCTTCTACCCTTTTTTAGTCAATCCTTGCTCCATGCTTACCAACTAGATGTCCTAACAACTTTCCTTCAGTAACACCAAAACAACATTTCTTTGGGTTCAAAGAAATACCATACTTAAGGACTCTGATAAATACATTTTCTAGATGTATGCAATGATCATTCTCATTTTTGGAATGAGTAGTTAGATCATCCTAATACACAACCAAAAACTTATCAATAATATCAGCAAAAGCCACATCCATAGCCCTTTGGAAAGTAACCCCAACATTAGTAAGCCCAAAAGGCATTCTGACATAAACATAAGTACCCCATGGAGTAGTAAAAGAAATCTTGAACTATTTTGATTCTTTAACAACCATGATTATAGCCTAAAAATCCATCCATCATAGACATCAATTCAGAACCGGTAACCTTTTGCAACATAGCTTCCATATTTGGCAATCCATAATTATCATTTAATGAAGATATATTAAGATTCCTAAAGCCAACACACAACCTTATGTCTCCATATTTCTTCCTTATAGGAACTAGATTGGATACCCAAGAGGAATGTCTAATAGGCTTTATAATCCCAACATCTCTTAACTTGACCAAATCCTATTACATCTTGGGGGCCATGGTAGGATTTATTGGCCTCTATTTTTGTCTAAATGGCTTAGCATCTGGTTTCAAAGGGATCTCATACTGAAAAATATCTTCCCTATAGGCTTTTAATTCATCATATGACATTGCAAACACATATTTATACTTCCTTAATAGGTCTATCAAATATTTCTTGATTTTAGGAGGCAATTCTTACCAATGTATGATTTTTTAGGTGTTTCATGAGTTCCCAAGTTTACCTCCTCTAGATCTTTGGCATTATATTCACTGGTATTCATTTGTGACCTATCTTGGTTGTCAAAAATAGTTTCTAAAACAACTAGACCCTTTGGGATTTTATTTTCCTTTAACTACACAACTTTTTGCCCAAAAAGAGTATCCTTTCCATTTAAAGTTTCTACATAAGCTGCACAATCAATTTCTTGTCCTAACAACATATTCTCATAGTTCAAAAATGTTAGAATATCCTTATCATCTTCAAACACTTGCCAATTTTGGACATTACTAGGAACAGAGGATCTATTTTGAGTCTCAACTTTGGATATGCCAACAAACATAACATCATCAGGTTTTATGGCTATATTTGCTAATAGGTCTTTCATTTTGTTCTTAGTCCTATCTTTCCAAAATATCCCAAATGCATCAAAACATACAATCATGTCCCATACAACATTTTTGCATTGTTTTAATCTTTTGTTTTTTTATACATAAGCATTTCTTAGTTGGGATACAACCAATTTAGAATCTCATATAACATATAAACATTTTATCCCATGCTTATGAGCTAGTCTAAGGCCTAACAATAAAGCCTCATATTCTACTATATTGCTGGTACAAGGGAAACTTAAAGTAAAAGAGAATTTTTATGTTAACCTTTCTAGAGATATCAACAAAATACTTGCACCTACTCCATCTTTGCAGCAAGCACCATCAAAGAGCATGTTCCATAAATCTCCCTTATCTATTTTTGTATGAGCTTCTACTTTGATCTGAGATTTATGCTTTTCCTTCTTCAAAGTCAAAACCTCTACTCTAAATGCATTCACATCTATATCCACAAATTTTTTCATATCATCCTCAATGTCTTCTTCTATCATATATATTCTTTTTGGTTCTCTATTTATTTTTACGAAATTCCCATCAATGTTAAAAGTAGCAAATGATAGCTCACATTGCAAACTTTCTCCCATGGCATCACTCCACTTTCTAGATAATAACATACCATACTAAGGTGGAATATCAACAAACATCACACTCATAGTTAGTTCCTTGTCTAGATAAGCTATTGGTCTATAAGGTAAGGCATTGATAGTACCTATGACTATCACTTCTCTTTTATCCATGGCACAACATCTTCCCTAATTGGTATCAACTTTCAAACCTAATTCCTTCATAATTTCGAAAGGCATAATAGTATTGGAAGCATTGGAATCAATCATGAATTTTTTTAATGTTTTACCATTCACTAAGATACTCAAAAAAAATGGCTCAACACTTCCTAATCATTCATTAATAGAGCTATCCAAAAACATCTAAGGAATCTAAGACACAACTACTTCAGCTACTTTGTATTTTATCTTTTCTTTGCTTCCTTGCTTGGGATCATGGATTTCATTGCAATCTAGTTTTGTCTCTACATCAGTATTTCCTAACCATGCTATGGCTTTATCCCTTTTTTCAGGTATCCTTAATAATTTAGACAAAGGAACTTTAATAGTGATATGTGATAGAACGTTAAGCATATCTATAGAAGAATATGAGGAATTATCAATAGTCATATCTCTTTTGTCATGATGTTTATTAGAAGTACCTTGATAATTCTTGTCATTTATAATGATTACTTTTGACACCTTATCAAATTTCTTAGGCAAATTATTTGACCACTCTAACTCCTTAAGATTTCCTCCTTTCTTTGTTTCCCACTTTTTACCTAAAATTTTGACCTTCATATCAAGAATTTTTTTAGGCTTTACAATTTCCTTTTTCTTAGAGTTAGCTTTCTTGATAAATATACTAGCCACCTTACCATTATCAAAATTTTGAGCAATATGTTTGGTTTGTACTTGAGCTACAATACTGGTAGTAATTTGATCAACCTCTTCTCTCAAAGGCTTCCTTAGTATTACCTCATTTCTAGTAGATGCCATGTTACATACATTGTCCTCAACATCACTCTCTTCATCAGAAAATACCTACTACTGCATATGACTTTGAAACTATCTTTGTTCCACTACATCTCTATTAGGATCATCACTATCATAATGGTCATAATGTGACTTAGACATATTACATCCTAAATAATCACTACTTTCTTCATGTTCTTGATTTTCTTCTACCTCAATTTGGTTTCTAGAAAATGACAAAGCTACTGCACAATATTTAGGAGCATGAGGTAACTGACAAAAAAAGCACCATGTGGGTTTAGTAGTGGGTTTAGGGTCATCTACCATATTTATGGAATTTATGGATAAAGGATCAGGGGTGACTTTGTTATTGGTATTTTTAGGAGGAGGAACATTAGGTTGACCATCCTTCCAAGTAGTGTTGTAAGGGAAATTTTGTAATCTATTCTGTCTACCAAAGTTAGACTGATAAGGGGCCTTATTTTCAATGGGATTCCTATCATTTTTTCCTTAGAGAAGATTCAAACCTTTTATAGCATTCAAGATTTGACTCATCTCACTAGGCTCTTTCCTTTTTCCTCCTATAGATTTGTGCTCTTCTTTTCTATTTCCCTTGCTCCCAAATAACCTAGGGTCCTCTCTTTTGTTCTCCAATCTTCCTGAAATTCTCAAATTGTTTTCTATATTGATAGCAATTCTAAAAGCATCTTTTAAAGTCCTAGGCTCCTTATCCCTAAGCTGATATGTCATTTTAGCATCAAAGGAATTCAAATAAGTAATCATACATACCTTATCATCAACTTGCATGGCTTGCATTAGCTTATACATCCTCTTCTAGAACCTAGTTTTGAAATCAGTAATAGATTCATTATGCAACTTCTTAATATTATTGAACTCACTTAGAATATAACTTGGTTTTTGTTTATCACCATATTGTTCCTAAAAATAATACTTAATGTCCTTCCAATCTACAATGGATGACTTAGGAAGCCTCTTGAACCATTCTCTAGCATCTTCAATTAATGACTGAATAAATAACTTCTTGATAACATCTTCAACCTTAACCTTATAATCACTCATCATGTCAAGAAAATTCCTCAAATGATCCTCACAAGTAATAGCATTATTTCTAGCAAACTTGGGCAATATTTTCCTCATTTCCTATGGGATAGGCTTAGGAAAACTAGGAATACCTTCAAAATGTATTTGTCTATAGCCTTCTAACTAAATAGGTCTTCTTTATAAATCAACCTTAGAAGTATTGATGACATTTCTTTCATTATTGTTAAAAGCATTACTAGTACTAGGATCTATAGTAGATTTATTGGGATCCATTTTTTGTGATGAAGAAGACAAGAAGGAAGCAGACAATTTAGAAATATTCTAACTTACAACATTTTTTTTATCATTATCTTTAGGAGAAAATATAGACTGCTTCTTAGAATTTTCTAGAAACTTAATTTTTTTATTCATCACCGCTATGCCTACCTCATTTTCTATAATTTCCAATTTCTTAGCCAAAGCATCTTTCTCTTTCCTCCTTTTTTTCTAAATCAACATCAGAATGTGATAAAGAATCATGGATCTACACGGGTTTTGTTGGTTCATTTATTTGAATGCTAGCTTCCTTTTGTTTTCCCTTATCTTGAACACCAACAACACATTCTACATCTTGTTTAACATCTAGGGTCTTATAAATTTTGATTTGTTGTATCACAGGACCCTCTTGGTTTAGATCTTGTTCCTTTAGCAACTTTTGCTCTTGTATTTTAAGTTGTTCCACTTGATCCACAATTTTAGGCTGGTAAGCACTGGCTACTATCTCATTCTTCTTTTTTAAAGCAGCAATTCTTCTTTGTAACTCTTTATTTTCCTCATAGGCCTTCAGGATCTTTTCCTCCCTTTCTTCTGAAATTTCCTATTAATGGCTTCTTGCTTAGCAAGCTGCATTCTCAATATTTCATTCTCATCAAGGTTAGGTATGGTAAACTCAAAACCAGAGGTCTTCTCATCGTTAAAACTTTTAGGCTCTAAATTTTTTGGTCTTTCTTTTTCAAGAGAGTAATCTAACATGAAGGGATTTTTGCTACACTAGAAAAGATTATTACTAGTCCTATCCTGTAGACTAAGTGCATGTGGTTGGACAACCTTTTCTTGACACATCATTTGAGGAGTATTATAGAAATCATCATCAAAAAAAATAGGATGAGATCTATGCCCCTTGGAAAAGGGTTCCTTTTCAATAGAAATAAACGTATCTTTTTTCGTTTCCATTTGCTCCTACAAATAATTTCCCTTCTGCATCTGGGCTCCTTTAATAGCCCAATTTTTCTTTCCTCTAGGAGTAAGATCAGTTTGTAACTTAATAGCTAGTTTCTTCTTCACATTTTCCCATGTATTTTTCACACTTCCCATGATACAAGACATTCTTAAATTTGATAAAAGTTAAAACCTTTATGAGTCATCACTCATCTAGGAAAAAGTAATATAATAGTCTTGTTGACTTAACAAAATATCACGAGATTATCATGAAAGAAGAGGACAAATAGAATGCACCAAATTAGAATTTGTTTGGGATTGTAACTCTTTCTTAATAGATAAGACACCTTTACAAGGACTATAAATGTTAGTGTACACCTATAGAGTGCAGTTTTGTTTCTCTTCTTTTTAAATTCTCAAGGTTTGTCACTAGAAAAGTCCACTAAAACCACAAGTAATTTCATAGGATCTAAAAATTGTAATACTGACACTTGTCCCCAGTAGAGTTTCCATTATTTTTGTGTTTAAAACTACTAAACCACAAAATCCTCAACACAAAATAGATAATACGCACATAGTCTAAGGAATAGCCACTTCCTATCGACAACTCTATGTGTAAGCCATTTGAACCAACTTCAACAAAACCAAAATGGCTTCCTACTCTTTAGGCTTTGCAAGACCAAGGTGGGTTTACCTAGGGGATGCTTTAGATAATCACTGATACATGAGAATTCTATTAGTTTCATTCTAATTTTCATCCTCTATCCCTATCACATGTGCAATTTATCCATTTTTTGATATTCTATGATTTATATGCATCCCTCTTAAGCAGATTTGGTCCTAATTCTCCTTAAGCTTACAATTACTTTTTGGAATAGCAACTACCTAATATCTAGAAGTAAAATATAAATGAGTGCTAACCAACATTATAACTCTAAAATGGAACAAGAATGATTTTAACTTTGAAATGTTTGGACATATAGCAACATAATTTACTCTCTAACACCTCTAATTTATATGACCAGGGAAAAATGTTAACTATTAGCAAGAGATCTTGTTCAATTAACTTGTAATTGAATTTATTAACTATAATTAACTATTTCCATTCTTATGAGATATCCCTTCCATAAACTCATGAATTCTACTAATCTATTGAAGCATTTACATAATCCCTTGAATTAAAAGCAATAATAAACCAATATACAACCCATCTAGACTACATTCAACTAGATGAACCTTATTCAAATGATCTCAAAATTAATAAACTCATGAAATGGAGAAAAAAAATAGTAACACAAATCTAGTGTAAATATGCTTTTGTATTATCCTTTTTTTGACTAATACAAGAACCAATAGAGGCTCAATGAAGAACCCATGAATTCATGTTGATACTATCATTTCTATTTGTCATCAGAAAAGTACATATCTAGAAGTAAATTCAAACATAACTACACATCACAGGACCAATTGTACTATTTCTTGACATTCCCAAAAAATACATCAGAATTTGGACCCTTTTTCTAGCCATGCGATCTCACCTATATATGTGAGATTCAACAAGCTTCAGGCTTGAAAAACTTGACAAGTGTCCAAAAAACAAAACTTAATGTAACAAAAAGCTAACACATCAATATAAACTTTGGTAAGCCCATTTCTATTACATCATAACAAGTTACTAGGTTTTTTGATTCACCACCACTATTCTAATTCTTCTGAATATGCTACCACCAAGCTGGCCAATGATGAGTCCTATGGTGTTTCTAAATCAATTTTTACCCTTGTATTTTCACTGTTTTCACCTTGGATGGACAACATTAGTTTTACCCTTGATTATTTCTCTGTCACATCCACATCCTAGGCTTTTGTACTTGCAACTAGATCTAACTGGTGACCTTCACCTTCTTCATTTTTTAGATCTAGTGCTGATGAATCAATAATCTACACCTCTTCATCTTGTATCTCATCTTTTCATCTGTTCCAACTTCCTCAAACTACTCATTAGAAGCGTTATCTTCCATCCATGTGTCAAACACTATATCATCTGGCTAGTTGAATTGCAAAATATCATTCTATCTTTCGAGCACACACTCAGCCTCATTATCAATGGTAAAAAAATCCTATTTCAAAGAATCAAAGAATAATTGCACTTTTACTAACTCTTTAGTTGATGTGGCCCACAAAGCATGTCCTTTTTCATTTATGATTTTATTCATCCTTAAACATAACAAATCATCTAATTGTTTGGTCCACTCATCTATGATTTTTAATTTATTCTTCCTGTCTATAGCATGGGAAACAAATCAAATTTTTGGCTCTTTTACTTACTCAAGTAACTCACTATTATTCTTTGCAAACAAACCCTCCTATCATCAAAATCTGGTAGGCTAGTGACAATGTCATAAATCTTTTCAATTTGGTCATGGGATGACCTTATGACTAAATAACACAAAAATATCACCTCTTTTCTTCTCCTTTTCTTTCCCCCACTTATGCATTATAGGCTTTAAAGCCTCATCTTTTGCTTTCAATTCTTCCCAAATGTTTACTACCCTTGCTAACTGATCATAAAACAATGCCCACTCAATTTTGTTTGTAAGGTAGGTGAGAGCTTTTCTTAATTTATCTTCATATTTTATATTTGGCTCTACATGTAAGGCCCACAACTTGCTTTTTTCTTCCTCAAAATCCTTAGCTGTGTAGTATTCTAGCCTTTGGGGTGTGTCTAGTACTTCTACAAGGGGGGTTGATTTTAAGGGTTCCACTAGAGGATGAGGGTATGTTATTCAAGGCCGTGTGGATCTTCCCATTAGCTTGTTCTTAAGCTCAATTCTCTTTTTTATGTCCTTATTGCAGGCCTCAAGAATTTTTTCATATTTACTTTGTAGCTCAAACATGGTTTGTTCTTCCTTCTTAGTAGTAGCAAAAAGAAATTGGGATGAATCCACATTCCAATGTGCTACCTATACATGAGAGGTATCAACAACTCTCCTTACAATTATGTTTCCCATAAATCTAGACTCATCTAGTTGTGATAATGTAGCTCTAGATCCTCTTCTTAGTGACCAACTGACCAATGCAGCTTGATCCCCTTGGAAGCCTTTTTTATTTTGATCTTGCAAATTCAATTTATTTGAAATAGAATTGAAAACTAAGGCATCAACAATGTCTCAATTTAGTAACAATAAAATGTTTGATTCCCTCACCATTTGGCTTCCCTCCTCAAGGCTTATATTTTGAAATTATTTTATCATTTCTTCCTTTTTTTGGTTCTTGATGTAGGCTTCATCCATTTCTAGATTTTCAACTTTTACATATTTCTTCAAAATTACTCATGTTCACCCTCCATGCAAATTGCTAGAAAGCCCTATATTTTACACAACTATCATTAGCCAAAAATTGATGACTTTCCTATTCTAATGCAAGGTCCAATTCCCTACCTCTATAGTAAGCTATTGTTAGATCCATACTTGGTGGAGGAGGTTCTTGAGGGTTACCCTCATCTAACTCTTCCTGGGTGATAAAAATACCTCCCTGTGATCCCATCTGCTCAATTTTCTCACTAGTGAGCTATTCTTCTCCAATCCTAAAAGGGGATTGAGTGTGTGAATATTCCTCAACTTGAGAACTCTTTTTCCTTTATTATTTTTCTCCTCTTTGGGGATGGCATAGGAGGCCTTTCTTCTAGGACTACACTAGTAGATTCCACTATCTACTTGCCCTTATCTTCAATGGTTTTTTAATTCTAAATTATATTGTATCCTAGCCTACTTTGAACAATTATTTGACCAGTTCCTACATTAGGAATGAAATTCAACCTCCTCATGACCTCTCTGGCCTTATTTGGGGATGAATCAATAAAAAAATATTTCTTCTCATTCATAGCTTCCATTATTTTAGGGAAGGTATTCATGAGTTTATTTACTTTATCAACCTCTATATTAGCATTATCTAGAGGACCATATTTCTAATCAAAACAATGAATGGATTTTGAAACCTAGGAATAGACTCTCCACTTTTCTTTTTTGGTTTCCTATTCCTACAATGAGAACTCATTACTTATAATGTCCTCTGGATAATATGAGTCATGATTGACCTATCCCAATTTAATCTTATGTCTCAAGGTCTGATTAAAGAAACCCTCAATATGATAGAAATGGGGATGGGAGATAGCCATTTTATACTAATCCAAAATTTTATGCAAAAAGAGCCAACCTCCTTTGGTAATCACAAACTAGTGTACAACAGTAGAAGTAGGAAAAATTGACCCTAGTGACCTTTTCAACAAAAACATCTCCTCTACTCCTCCCAATTGCAACAAAACTTCAGCCATTCCTACCATTAAAGGTACTTGGTAGGGAAATACATGAGGACTCCCCCTAAAACCAGAAATTTTGAAAATAGTAGAAACAAAGTAAGGAATAATATCTCCCCAATTGTGTGAAACTTTCAAATCATGGGGGTTATCCATAGGCTAAATAATATTCATTAGTGCCTTCGGGATTTTGGGATTGTCACTCAATATGAGGCATCTTAATTTGGAGTCAAAATACTTATCAAATCTAACAAAAGTAGCTTTATCTACATCCCAGGTCATATCTACACTCCACAACTAGACTGGCAATGCTTCCCCATCCTCCTCTCTGTTTAATTCCATCTTTTTACCAAAATATGCCACCCCTTTAAACAAGAACATTTGCATCAACAGAGAATAGTGCCTAAAGGTCTTCTCCACTTTCCCTTTGGTAATTCCAACCAAACCAACATGGATTTCTTCACCTAAAAAGGAAGAAAAATAAGAAATAACATCTACACCAAAAGAGGTAATTTGAACCATTATATATATAAGCCCAATAGGCATGAAATCCTATTCATATTCACTAAGAACATGACATAGGGTCCTGTATATCTCTAAGGCCTGAGAAGTGAAAAGACTCTTCTTAAAAGGTTCCCTAAAGGTTGTAGTGATTACTAGGAAAGTTCCTATTGTGTCAATATGTGCCCTCAGTGCACCTCCCCTACTCACATCTTTCTTTGCCTTGTATTCATTTTCTAATTTTGGAAGATTAATTGGCACATGATAATTTGATAATGGCTCTAGGTGAAAAACCTCTTTAATTTTCTTAGGACTAATTGAGATCAGAGGCACACCATCAGTTCTTCTCACCACCCTAATAGTGTGGTCATAATTCTTGGTAATGGCTTCAAGAAAATCATAATCCATGAAAACACTTGGAACTACTAGTTTTCCCAAATCAAAATTTTAGATGTTACATGTGGGGCAAATAAATTCCTATCTAAAAACCATTTTTTGAAAAAAACAAGACCAGTTTATAGAGTTGTTGTATCCCTAAACTAGTTCATTAGTCATACAGGCCATTAGCAATCTTAAGCCTAGGGTTTATGGAAATTAACTTCTTAACTTGTGCAAGTTTGGTGGTGGACTGTGGGAGTAATTCTAGCAAATCATCATGAACATTCCTATCCATATAATTTACTTGCCTAGAAAATGCTTTCTTGGGAGGCATCTTGACTGTAATTCACAAGAACTAGAATGCTACAAAGGTTGTAATATTAGTACTTACTTGATTTTCCAAACGTGTTCTTCTTTGAACCTCTACAATAGCTCATAAACGAATGGAGGATTGGTTCACGTCTTTGCTAGGCTTAACTCAATATCATTACTAGGCTCTTGTGCTCAGAATATGTGAAATATTTTTTTTGCATGAGACTAGAAATGGAAAAATCTCCTATATTATACTCTTTTTCTCTAACACACAAAGCTTTCATTCATCATAAATGCACAAAATAGAAAAATAGAGTGGCATCACATTTCCTTTTGAATTTGCACCGTTGATCCTCAAAAAATATTTATGATCCGAAAATGAAAACTTGGCTGACTCATCTTTCTTCTTAACACACTAGCAGTCAAGTAAACAAAATGCTTCCATTTGTACCTTTCCTTTAATGCTAGCATTTCAATCTGTGCCCATTGATGACTAGGGACATGTGTTATCAAGTCACTACCTCGCTATACATAACTTTCGAGCATCTTTCTATAGCGAGATAATGATAACCATTGATTCTACTTGGATTGTGTGGAAGATGTTTGATACAACTCGTAAGAGAAATGTGGTGGGTCCCTCATTCACTATCTCACTGTACATAAACTTTACACATCCTTCCATAGCAAGATAGCATGTATCATTGATCCATGCTTGATTTGATGATCATAATCCTTTATATGTTTTATGCATGGGGTGTGGGTCCAGGTTACTGCTCATGTTGAGCTAGCTTAACATTCTATCATATATATATTATTATTTTAATCCCTAGTGACATCAGACCTCCTTGACTTTGTTGTGTTTGTTATTTTTAGGCAAGTCACTACATCACTACTAGCAAAAATCATTAACTTTTTGGTAGCAAAATAGAAACCTCTAGTGGATTTAAAACTTATGGCATGTAGATGCTTAGTAGGATGTCATTGTGTCATTTGATCTACACAACTCATTTTTGATGAGTCACTCATTTGGGGCCCACCTTTTGAAAATTTTCATTACATCACAACTTTTTGACTAGTCACTACCTCGCTACTAATGAGAGTCATTAACTTTTTAGTAGTGACATAGTGGCTTCTAGTGACCCATCAAAAATCAATGCCAGGAAAAATTAAACCTGAATAACCATGAATGACATTACTGTCATAGCAATAAAGGCATAGTTTGCAAGATATCTTCCTTGGGATCCTCAAAATCACTACCTATTTTAATATAAAAGTGTCTTTTGCAATATTCAGGCACTCACTATGTCACTACTGGAAAGTAGATGACTTTCTTGATCATGATATAGTGACCTCTGGCAGATTCAAAATTCTAGTTACGGAGAACATGTAACACATTGATTGAAATTTCACCAATTAATACTGCTGTTAGAGAAGGTGGTCATGCATATTTATGTAACTACGTGGGAATTTTGCAGTCACATCAACTTTAAAAGGTTGTTGCTTTCTTTATATTATGAGCACTCACTATGTCACTACTAGTAAGGTGCATAGATTTTTCGGTCACAATGTAGCAACTCACCAAAAAAAATTGGGTTCTAGTGATACTACTTGCAAATTGCTCCACGTGTGTCCTTTCTAGTATTGATAGCCCTGGGATAGAGCATGTGACCATAATGTTTTCTAATTGATACACTTCTTCAGTGTCAAACATCATTTTTCAGTACCATAACAGAGTTTTTTCACGGTCACTACATCACTATAGTAAATAGCCTTGCATCTTTTTATAACAAGAACATGACATTTGTGGATCCAAACAAGATCCAATAGTGGGACAAGACCTTTTCTAAAAGGACTCAACAATGACTTCAAAGTAGGTAGGAAAAGAATATTGGATTCTTTTAAAAGATTTTGGACTAGGAAAATCTAAAAAAGGCCAAGACCTAGGGTTTTACACAAATGTTAAAAGGTATAAAAAATACAAGACCAAAACCTGAAACCCTAGGATCAAATAAAAGGACTCACATCTAATTTTTATACCATGATTTTAAGAAAAGTTATTATGTAAAAAATTAGACCAACACGATGTTCATTTCTTTTAACTTCTAGATGCTATTCACAGTTTTGCAACTCAAAATCATTTCTCTTAGCTTAATCGTGGGATGCTACAATGACTATTAACTTAATTATTTTCTCCTTTGTCACTATTTTGCAACTTGAAATATCTTAAATTCTTTCTACCCAGTGACATTGCAATAATTTTTTGAAGCTAATTATTTCCTTTCATCACAATCTTTCAACTTGAATTCTTAACTCATTTCTTAACCCTACGAAGCCATGATTGCAAGATTTTACTACTTTGCCACCTTAACCCCAAGTTATTCTTAACCACTTACAATTGAACGATAATTTTGAACTTAACTATTGTTGCTATCCTTCACACCTCTACAACTTAGACTTTATGTTTTATCTAACTACTTGTGATCATGTGATTGTTCAAAATTTGACTGCATAAATTCTAATCACTTCTTTGCAACTCTAAATGCCTTAAGATTGATACTTCATGTGACCTTGTGATTAATATCTTATCACCTCTTTGTAGCTTAAACTTGATATTTTACCTTAACAACTACAAAGCTACATTGACCTTGTTGATGGCCTTTTTGCACCCTTGCATCCTTCAAAATGGTTAGCGATCACAAAGAAGCAATGTTACACTTGAAGGACTTCTGCAACATCACAACCTTAAAAACTTTAGACGCATGAAATATAAAGTGAAAAAATATCCAAAGACTTAGGGATATCTAAGTATACAAAAAAAATTTACATGTTCCTATTTAATACTTGCATGTCAAATTATGAATATTTCAACAAAATAAAAACATGACTATTGCCCTAGGTTTTTAATAAGGGATAACAAATTTTCAAAAACTCTAATAAATTTAAACAAAAAAAAATCCTTATTTTCACAGAGTATCATAAAATTATTTTGATGGGTGAAAAATTAGGCCATCAGTGGCTTTGTCTTGGGATGATGCATAGCTCATATCCATGCAAGAATTCAACATTTATGGTTAGAGAATACCACATACATGAAACTTATGACAAATTTTGAGAGAAATACCTGACAAAACAAGGGAAAATAATAGAATGACAAGAAAAAATAGAAAAAATAGGGATATATGCATATATATAGAGGAACACACATATGCATATGAATTTACAAAGATATACAAATGTAACTATTTTTCATGAAAATTTGATACCTTCAACAGAAGTACTTTTCAAGAATTGTCCATGAACTCTCAATTTAGGAAGGTTTCTAGATAGTTCCCTTTTTAAATAAGAGTCTTCTCCCTAATTTTCATGAAGTAGATATGGACCTAACTAGATAGGATCAAACTTTCCATGTTTTTCTTTATCTTCTAATTTGGTATTCCATAACAACACCATATCTTCAAGTTGATACTTCCTTGATATTGCCTTCTTATCATACAAATACTTATCTTGTATTTGTAACTTTGCATTTATGGTAGAACCATCTCTTCTTATCTCATCTAACTACATAATTTCATCCATTCTAATTTTTATTACATCAATGGGATCATCATCATAGTGTTGAACAAATGTGTACATACCTCTTAAACTTTTTTGAGGTAGTCTAGCTTAATCTCCATACAAAAAATCAAATGGTGAACAATCTATAGCTTTCTTCACTATTACTCAGTCTAGAATACTAGTGGAAATTTAGAATCCCACACCTTTTTTTTCCTCATCTAGGATTCTCTTGATGGTCTTTAGCAGACTCTTGTTACTGGATTATGCCTACTCATTTTTGTAGGGATGTTATGGAGAAGATGTTGATCTATTAATATAATACTTATCATAGAATTTTGTAAACTCCTCAAATCTAAAGCACATAGGAATTTTAGTTACCATCTTCTCAGGGCATCTAAACCTAGCTATGATATTATTCAACAAAAAATTGTTTACACTTTACTAGTGGTATTTCTAGTAGGAATGGTTGTTTGAACTAATAGCCCACCAAGATAACTTTGCGGGGGGCGGGGGGCGAGTGGTTGGGGGGGAGGAAGGAATCAATTATCCAAAAATTAAAACATTTATCTTGCTTATACAAGTTTAACCATTCAGCTAAAGTAAATAGCAACCATACAAAGAGGCACATGGAGAATTCAACCAGATATGTTGACTAGGGAAACCCTTGATCATAGGGAAAACCCTAGTGGGAATGATGCCCACAAGATGATGTACTAATTTAAATATTCCTTGTTAAAGGATGGACTATTTTTGGAGTCTTTAATAACATTTAGTACAATGAGTCCCTATTAGGAGACTTTGAATCCCTGTTAGGAGATTCCAACCCTATTAGGAGTTGTGTCAACCCTTTTAAGAGTTGTGGTATAATGTACGAAAGAAGAGCCCACTACCCAAACATGCATTTTAAACTACAAGAAGAGCTCATTGCTTAAACAAGTAATTTACTGGTATCTTATTCTTTCTTCTATTCTTTCCTATATCTTTTCAACTATACCAATCACTATTAGACCTTGTAGATTAGGACACAAACCTTGGATCCAAATACTAAACTTGGATCACTTAACAAAACCTTGACAATGAAGTTTTCTTCAATTCTTCACTGCTTTATCAATTTCACATTCTATACATTCAAAATTCACATTTTCCATAACAACACACATCATGGTAAAGGAAAATGTGATTCCTTTATCAACTTCACTTCCTATACATTCACAATTCACATTTTCCATAACAACACACATCATGGTAAAGGAAAATGTGCTTCCTTTATATTGAGTCCATAAAATAATTTCTTGAGTCGGCTATTAGTCCTTCTCAATTAATTTTTATAGGACCACATTAAGAACATATTACACTTAATGATAACCCTATAGGAGTTGATGAAATCCAACTCCACAACCCACCAAGATCACCTACATGCAAATAGCTTGCTGAAGAGAAATCGAAGGAGCAAGAGCTTGAAGAAAATAATGCAAGAGAAAATATTTCACAATAGGAAAATGAAATTGTTATATGAATGGATGAATTTACAATGAGAGAGAGAGACTTCTTAGAAAGGCCTCAAGGAAGCTTTTAAAACAAGCTAGAAGGTGGTAGAACATAAGGTTGACAACTAAGAATTCTTCCACAAAAAGGTGGAACATGCTAGAAGGGAACAAACTCCCATGTTGTCAACAACTCATCACTACAACTATTAAATACTAAATATTAAATATATGCATTAACATAAGTAAGCTCAAGTAAATAGAATAAATAAATATTAATTAATTAATTATTTACTCTAACACCCCCCCTTAAGTGCAACTTAGGGGAATGCCTTAAGCTCGCAAAACTAAGATGAAAATGTAGAATGGGTCCTGACAACAAGGCCATGTTAGGTACCCATGTACAATGCAAAGAGATGCAACCTTTGAAAATGAGGAAAGAGAGAAAACCTCATGGGAAAAACTTTCCCCCAAAAAGAGGTAAAGAACATGCTAAAAAAATGAAGGAAGGAAGGCCTCAACAAGACCCCCCAAAGATGACTTTCACTAGAAATATTTCAAGAGACTCTCTCAAAACCATAAGTACAATCAGCACCCGGATGAGAGATAGAAAAGTTGCCAAATTCCCCCCAAAATAATGGAGCCTTGGAAGAAAGAATCAAACCAATAAAACTCCAATGTAGAGTACAAGGGAAGAAAATAGGGAAACCCTTGACTGAGAGGGAAAATTGAAAGGCCTATCTAATGCTCAAAGGAGAAAATATTAGGATCTTGAATGGGAATCCCCAAGGCAAGTGTGATGATACTATCATGAGTGTTCATTGTATAATCTAAAATAGGTGCACTTGGAGGCTCGATGAATGGAGCTAGAGGATCAAGCAAAGCAGAAGAAGAATCTTGCAAAGTAGAAAATAAATCAACTAGATGTGGTGTGGTAGTAAAAATAGGGGTCTTAGGAACAATACAAAGGTTCAAGTATCCTGACTACACCACATGATGCTCCTATAAAAGAGAAGTAGTGTGCTCTAACAAAAAAGATGGTGGACCAAAGTGTGAGAAGGTGTAGAGATGAGTGGAAGGATCAACTACCTCTATAGCAATAAGAACTCTTGTTGCACGATCTTGAATGAAGACTGAATCTGCTATGAACTCAACTATCTTCCCTGATCCACTGCATGTAATCTGAGAAATTGAGAGAAGGCTTGTAGACAGAGATGGAACATACAATACATCATTGAATATACCATCTTGGATGCAAACTAAACCTTTCCCATAGACTGGTAGGGTAGTGTTATTCCCCATGAGAATATGAGGAATGTGAGCAAGGTATTTTTTTAGTGGCTAATATTTATCAGTTGGCTAATTTAAAGATTTTTCGATTGGTAATTTGGCTACGTTTTTATAAAATTTGGTTCTAAAATACTTAAAATCGCTCAATAATTTATTTTGTTAAAAAAATTGAACTCAAAGATTTGCCACAATATTTGATACATGATTAGATTTGAATCGCTTAAATATTATATATTTGTGAAGAAATTAAAATTAATTCACCATCAATTATCATAATTATTAGTTACTTTAGGGATATATCACCAATTTTTAGTTTTCACTATTATTTTAAAATAAATGTCATGATCCTCATAATATTCCATGAGGTAAAAAATGTTCAATTTTGATGCGCAATATTCCATGGTGATTAATGAACATCTTATTATTATTGATATTTGCCAATATTTTCTACAACAAAATTATAATTCTAAAATAATCACCAATATAAATAATATTTAAAATTAAAAAAATTGAGATATTTGCCAATAGAAATAATTTTATTTTTTAAAATAATTAAAGATTCACCAATATTTTATATCTTTTTCTAGAGGAGGGTTTCTTAAAGTTTACCCTGAATAGGAGTAGCCTCAAGAGTAGAGAAGACACTTTGAGAAGATGTCATATGGTGAGAAGCACCTAAATCCAGTATCCAAGGAACTCGTAAAGGAATACAATGAAAGCCTCTAATGCATGACCCTTTACAAGATTTGATGTAGATGGAAAAGATGTGGAAGAAGACAGAAAGGTAGACCCCTATTAGGTAGAAGAGGATGGAGAAGAAACAATGTCCTTCTAAAGAAGAGCTTGCAAATCTAAAATTTGTTTCTCATAGACATCAAATCTCTTTTGAAAACAATGTGCCTCATCATGAGATCCTTTCCAACAATAGGAATAGGTAGGAGTCTCAGTCTTCTTTTTCTCCTTCTTTTTAGTAGATGATGAACTAATAGAAGAGGGATCTGATATCTGCTTCAACTTCTGCTCCTGTGTATCCTTGATTAGCAATGCCTGCGACTGTGAACCTGAAAGTGAATCCATCTGATTGATCTTGGACTATTCACAAGTTAACCGATCACAAAATATCTCAAATGAAGGCATCCTATGTATGTCAGCTAAGGCATCCATAGTGGAGTAGAAAGTAGGAGAAAAGATCTAATATTGGCCTCTCAAATTTGAGAGTATCAAAAAGATACACTAATAATCTGTCTTGGTTTTCTCACATCCCTACAAAAGCATATGAAAATATTTTAATTTCATCAAGAAGTCCTCAATGGTGGGAAAGCTATCAGCTGTCAAAGAAGTCAACTCTGCATCAAGCTGAAGTACCTAGAACTCATTCACTATGCCAAACAAAGTTTGAAATTTGAGCTAATAAGCTCATAGAGTGGTCAAACCATCCAAGTGAAATAGTAGACTGTCTCAAATGTTCAATGCAATCAATCCCATGGCCTCATCCATTTTGTTCATGTGTTGAACAACCCCAAAAGGGTGTGTAAGAATAGGTTAATTCTCATCCAGACATGACCATAAGCCCCTTGACATGAGAAGCCATGTCATTTTTGCTTTCTAGGTGTGATAGTTGTGTGGTGTGAGATGGGTTATAGATGGATCCTCCATTGAGAGAAAGAAGAAGATGGAAGTAGAAGGGTCTTATTCTGAAGTAAATTACAAAAAACAAATGCATCCCCCCCACAATGTATAAATTGGGCACTTTTTACTTAGTGTGATTACAATAGACAATTTAGGGCCTATTTTTGAAAGTAGTATTTCTATCCATAGAACCTATAATCTAATTCCATATCTGGAAAGTAGACAAAAAAATGAACTTTCAAAAAAAATAGAACCTGATTATGTGTTCAGATGAACCAGTACTAAACATTTGAAGTGGTAAAAATTGAGAATTGTGAGCTATAGAAAAATTCAAGAATAGAGATCTCAAACCACCTACACCAATGTTTAGATCATGAAATCCTACCCCAAAACAAAAAAAAATTCTCAAAAAACAAGTTTGTATGAGGAAGATATCGTTGTTTGAAAATCACCTTTGTAGTTTGTTTTTATGAATCACCACTGTCACACCTCTAAAAAATAAAGGAAAAAGTCCAAAAAATATTGGATCTGTTATGTCAAACCCTCTTTCTCTTTTTTCTCCAAATACTAAAAAATGCTCTTCCTCCTGATCGAAGAAAAAATAGAAACAAACTATGGTTTGTGTCTCTAAATCGCGGCTTAAAAAAACCTTCAAACAAGAAGAAGTAGGGAGGCTCTAATACCATGTAGGAGTTGATGAAATCCAACTCCATAGCTCACCAAGATCACTTGCATGCAGATAGCTTGTTGAAGAGAAACCACAGGAGCAAGAGCTTGAAGCAAACAATGCAAGAGAAAATATTTCACAATAGAAAAATGAAATTGCTATGAGAATGGATGAATTTATAATGAGAGAGAGACCACTTATAAAGGCCTCAAGGAAGCTTGTAGAACAAGCTAGAAGGTGGTAGAAGATAAGGTTGGCAACTAAGCATTCTTCCACAAAAAGGTGGAACATGCTAGAAGGGAACAAACTCCCATGTTGTCAACAACTCATCACTACAACTATTAAATATTAAATATTAAATAAATGCATTAACGTAAGTAAGCTTAAGTAAATAGAATAAATAATTAATAAATAATTAATTATTTACTTTAACAAACCCAAATCTTCTAATTTCAACTTGAATATATTTTTATATACACAATATTATGATGAGGGAGCTTAGCCATGTCATCCTCAATATTTATGCTTCATGTGCTCAACTTCAATCCTCAAAGTATCAAATCTACCAAGAGATATAACAAGTTTACTAGAACATATCTTTGTAAACTCTATCTTAGAATAGACATCAGCAAAGCTTGCATAACTTCTTCTATACTTATCATTTCTACTTTTGATGTTAACTTCATGCACCAGATACTCCAAAGTATCTCTCATAACCTTGGGTGGTTATCATGCTCAAATAGTTGTCCATACCAACTTAATCTTTTCATTCTTCTTCTACTAGATACCACTAAAGACATCAAACATGCTAATATGTTGAAATCAATGAAAAACTTAGTCATGAATACAACATATCATCATCAAACCAATCTTCAAACAATCTCCCACTTTGGTATTGATGGCAACATAGATGAAAGACATCTAGTTACAAGAATACCAACAAAAGATAGATAGTCTTCAAATCCTCTTAATCATTCATACTCCCCCATTGATATACCTCAATGTGCTTAATACCAAACTATTATTACAAATGTTGTGCTTATACCAAACATCTTCCTCAGCATACTTATCCCCCATAGTATGATGCCAAACTTCTCCTCTAAAGTATGTTGTTTTTCATGCCAATCTTCTCCCCCATTACCATCAATGTCAAAGGTTTCTATAACCAAAATCTCTACATCAAATTCTACAATAGCTGATACTTTGTTAGCTTGAGTGTCAAAAGACACAATTCAAACAAAATCAACAAGAGTCCTAAATTACTTTTTCCATCATAGATACTCCCCCATAGAGGAAGCATCAACATCTAGTCCAAATAAACAATGGTACTCTATTACCCTATACTAATGCACTCTTGCATCTTTTACTCTGATGTAGGAAGTGGCATAACCCCAAGCGTACCTCACAAATTCTCAAAAGTCTCTTTGGCAAGAGGCTTAGTGAATATATTTGTAATCTTCTCTTTTGTGCTCACATATTCCAATCTGATTTACTTTTCTATGACTTTTTCTCTCAACATATGATAATTAATACAAATTTACTTTGTCCTCAAATGCAATACTAGATTTTTAGACATATTTAGCATGCTTTTTTTGTCATAATGTATAAAAATAGGTTCAAGGATCTCTATCCTTATATTCTTGAGTATCTGCTTCATCTAGGTAACTTGAATACAATTATTTTCTGCTGCAACATCCTCTACTTCTATTGTACTTTGATATGTACAATCCTACTTCTTTCTTAACCAAGAAACCAATCTTCCTCCAGGAAAGTAAGCTCCTCAACAAGTACTCTTTCTACCATCCATACTACCTTCTTAATCTACATTAATATAGGCACTTAGAGTGAAATCATTAGATCTATCATACCATAATCCAAATTCTAAACTTCCTTTTAGATATCTAAATATCCTTTTCATTTCTACATAATGTGCTTCTTTGGGATCAGCCTATAATCTTGCCACAATTCCAACTACATTTTCTATATCTGGCCTTGTGCAAGTTAGAAATTGTAAACCTCCAATCATAGATTTTTACTTCTTCTACTCAATAGTAGGTGTCTCATCCTTTCTAGATAACTTGTGTCCAATTACCATAGGTGTTCCAATGGGTTTACATGTTTCCAAACCAAACCTTTTTAGTATATCCTTCAAGTACTTAGTTTGAGAAATATATATTCCTTCTTTATTGTGTACTATCTATAATCCTAGAAAATATTTCATCTCTCCTATCATACTCATTTTAAATTCTTTCTTCATCTCTTCTGCAAACTTCTTACTTTCTTTATCATTTCCTCCAAATATAATGTCATCAAAAAATATTACAAAAATCATCAAACCATCATCAATTTCTTTCCAGTATAGATTGCTATTAGCCATACCTTTTCTATATCTAAGCTTTGTCCAATGCTTGCCCAACCTCACATACTAGGTTCTGGGTGCTTGTTTCAATCCATATAATGTTTTCCTTAGTCTACATACTATGTTCTTGTCATCTATCAAGGGACATCCTTCAGGCTAGTCAATGTATACCTCTTATTCAAGTTCTCCAATTAGAAATGTTGACTTGATATCCATCTGATATACTTTGAAGTTCTTTTGTGCTGCATAGGATAAGAATAATCTACTAGAGCATAAGTCTCCTCATAATCTATTCATTCTTACTCTGAGTAACCTTTACATACCAATCTTCCTTTTTTTTCTACAACTTCCCCTTGCTCATTCATCTTGTTCCTAAATACCCATTTAGATCCTATCACATTTTATATGCTAGTTTGGGGATCGATTCCCATGTCTCACTTTTTACTATTTGATCCAATTCTACTTTCATAGCTTGTTTCAATCAATAATCATACATGCTTCATCTACATTCTTCGACTCAACTTGAGATATCAAGCATAGTTCTTCATTCACTTTACTTGTTTTCATCACACCTTTCACTTTGCTTCTGATGATCTAGTCAAATGGGTGATTCTTTATCAAGTTCTTTCTTGAACTAAGAGTTTTTATCTCAATTCTTAGCTCTACCAAAGCTTTTGAGCTTTGTTTTTTCTTTTCCCTCCTTCATTCTACAAATAATTTTTAGTGTTAATAAATACCTCATCATTCCTTAGCTTAGTAAAAACATCATCATCTAAATTGTAATCAACTATTCTCTCTTATATTTTGATCTTCTCATCATTTATTACATTTTCACTCATAGTTATTCATTCAATCTACTTTTTTTCATCACACCTTTGTCTTTGCTTCCGATCATCTATTCGGATGAGTGTGAATCCTTGGATCTACTAAACATTCCAAGCTTTGTTCCTATCTTTTCTCTCCTTCATTATGCAAATCATTCTTAGTCTCAAGAAATAGCTCATCATTCCTTGGCTTAGTAACAACATCATCATCTAAACTCTAATCATCAATTATTACATTTTTACTTTCCATAATAGTCTCAGTTCTCTTATTATAACATCTATAAGTCTTTCTTTTCAATGAATAACCAAGAAACACACCCTTATCACTTCTAGCATCAAACTTATCAATGTCATCATCTCTCTTTATGTAACACTTACTTACAAATATTCTAAAATACTTAACTATAGGTGAGTGACCAAACTATAGTTCATAAGGTGTCTTGTTTGTGTCCTTGCAGACTTGAACACTATTCATAGTGTAGACTATTGTATTCATAGCTTCTCTCCAAAATATCTTGGATACATCATTATCTACTAGCATAGCTCAAGCTACTTCTATAATAGACTTGTTCCTTCTCTCTACAATGCCATTATATTTAGGGGTTCTTAGAGATAATAGCTATCTTTTAATTTCATTTTCCTCACAAAACATGTTAAACTCATTTGAAGTAAATTCTCCTCCTTTATCTGATCTTAAAAATTTAATCTTCAAACTAGATTCATTCTCAACTCTATTCTTGAATACCTTAAACTTGTCGAATGCCTTAGATTTCTCTTTAAGAAATGCAACCCACATCGTTCTAGAAAAATCATCTACTAGAATAATAAAATATATTTCACCATAGAATCCTCTAATCTTTGTAGGACCATTGAGATTTGTGTGTACAATCTTGAACTTTGTTGTAGTGGTAAACTTATTGCTGGGAAAAGAAGTTCTATTATTCTTTGCCAAAACACAATCCTTGCAAATTGTTTTAGTAGGCTTCACGATCTTTGACAAATCTCAAACAGAAAACATTTTACTAGTCCTCACAATACTATCAATTTTTTTATGATAGAATCTCTTATGCCATAACCAACTATCATCTACCTTTGAAACCAAACATGTCATTTCAGTAGGATTCAACTGAGATTCATTACCTCTAGATCTGGTTCCTATTCCAATTACCTTTCCATTTTTATCTCTGATCATGCATATCTTTTTTTGTGAACTACAACTAATAACCTTTGTCTACTAGTTGTCCAACACACAAAATATTGTGCTTTAAACCATAAACAAAATATACATCCTCGATATTAGTTTTACCATTAAGATTTACAGATCTAGTACCTTTTACATGGCATGTTACATTGTTTCCAACTCTAAAAATTCCTCCATCTTGACTTTCGAAGTCAACAAACTTGTTCATGTCACTAGTCATATGATGTGAACAACCACTAAAAATTATCCAATTAGATTTCTTCTCAACCTATGATACCAAAGCTACCTTCTTTGGAATTTCTTCTTTAATTGCCACAAATCCAATTTCATCATCACTAGAACTCAATGCTCGTTCATCAGATTCATAATCTTCATTTGCATACAAATGCTCTCTATCTTTTCTAAGCTTATGATTTCACTTGTACTTTTTCTCCCTCTTAGGACACTAAGATGCATAATGACCATATTCATCATAGGTCTAGTTCCTAAAGATTTTCTTACCTCCTTTTTCTCTTCTTACCAATAGAGCTACTACTTCATCAATATTTATGTCTTCTTTAGATCTACTACTACTAGCAAAATCTCCTCTAGCACTTGTGCTTGTTGATAGGTTAGGTCAAATATTTAAGGCAATGAAAGTTGTCTCTATTTTGGTTAATTCTTTGGACTGTCTAAGTTCATTCCCAACTACTTCAAGTCTTTCAAGTAATGAATCCTTACTGAAATATTTGGTGCATGGTATCAACAACTATATCATCTAAACTACTGACTTGAATGGTGGTGTTAGAGTCATCAATATCTTCCATATAACTTCATCATCTTCTTTGTTTCCTCCTGTTGGAGTTCTTTTTGGTAAAGAACATACCAGGTAGATTTAAACCTGATACCAAGAAACAAAGACCAGGGACAAGCCTAAGGATGAGCTAAATCCTATATTCAGCAAGGCTAAATCTCAGTTCTGGGCCAATTAATAGAGTCATATCAGGACTCACTTCACTTTAGGCTTTGCAAATCCAAGGTGGGCAAACCAGAGGGATTTGTCTAATTTATCTTGATACTTCACTACAAGACTACCCTCTATAGTAGATATGGTCAATATTCTTCTTCAATTTGCTGGTAAATCTCCTGATTACAATAGCTAATTATAACCAAGGAAAGCAACCACAAATAAGCTATGACCTGCAATTCTACTTCTTCAAAATATATTATGGGAAATTGATATTCATTTTGAATTAGTTTCTCAGCATAACCAGGTATGCAACAAAAAAGGACATGTATCCTTCAAGCTGGCCAGACCCTTATCCATTGGGCATCAACTAAGCCTTCACATATAGATGGATACCTGAAATATACTCAAACATTCAGGAATTTGATCTATCTATTTGACTTGCAAACAAACATCAGTCTTCACTAAAACTCTCGTACTTATGATGAAATCCTTCTACTGTAACCTACAACCCTATCAGTATAAACAAGCATTTACTTGGATTCTTTGTTCCAAAAGCAAGTTTATCATGACATACAACCTTAAATGATTGTAACTGAGTTCAAGACCTTGGTTCTTAAGCATAGAACATTGCAAATAACAGAAGCAAGAGATGAGAATCAGAATGAAACTAAGAAATTTAAACTCTTTGCATTAATTTCCTTGAAACCAATACATCATTTGTATATCAAAACTCAGAATATACACAAAGGAGTGACTGTGTAATATATTTGTACTTCAAAATGAATACAACATGCTATTCATAACAGAATCAGACTAAGAAAATGGTATCACAATTGTAAGAAAACCCAGGAGATTGGAACCATACTTGTGGTCTCACAATCCACCCAAAATCTTCAAAAAATTGGAACCTAGTACAACAACCCTCAAAAAAATTTAAAAGAATTGGAACCTCTACAAAGAGTAGGAAAGGGAGATATATAGGAAAGAAGACCTCTCTAGAAGAATGATCTGTCATTGACATCTGTCCCACTGAGAAATGTCTTCATTTGGAGTTGTTGAAACTGATCTTCTTCCAACTACCTGCACTTTGAAAACCATAAATGATCACAAAATATCTGATATATTTCCAAGAAATCTGATTTCAACATGTCATGTCTGATCTTTCATGAAATGCAACTTGTTCAGTTATCAAAAACCATAACTACTCCAACGGCCTTTAAAACTATCAAATCAACTTGGAACTTTCTGGAGAAGTTAAGAATGATGAAAAATCTTTATACCAAGTTGCAATTTCATCTGCAACATTCAAATTTCACAATTCACCCTGAAGACCCTAAAATTAGAAAATTGCCTATAGCTGGTTCCTGCTGATACCTATACAAATTCTGACTACAAAAATGGAGAGTTCATCTTCTCCCGGTTCCAACGGTATATTACACTTCATATTCGAGATCAAAATTTCTCCCCCCGAGAGAAATCTAAAATTCTGGCTCTCAAGTAGAACATAATACTTAAAATGAAAATTTTTAAAAGACTACATAGTCTAAACTATATAATTTTATAAATAATTCAAATATTTCCATTTGATATTCTGATCGTTCAAATCACCTTTGAAATTTGATTTTTAAATCATTTTGTATTTCCCTTCAGGTCCAGATGTCAACTTTTTATTTGACCATCATCTGGGCAGGCCCCACTTAGTCTTTTTCGTAGCATCTCAGGCTCAATTTTGACCTCTCCTGACCTTACGACAAGGTAAACGCGTAACATCGTGCTTCTTCATTCTGGAGCCTCCGATCACTAGACTGGGCAGAGCATCGCGAGACATCAAAAATTTTGCCCTGATCTTATGACTAAGTCGTAGGATCGGGGACCTTTTATTTTTTATTTACGATTTCGCGAAATTCTCGGACCATCGCACATCACAAAGGTTGGACCCCCGATCACACGACTGGGCGGAGCATCGCAAGACTCCAAACCACAACCCCCGATCATACGATGGGGTCAAAATTTTGTTGACCCTGACCGCTGGTCGGATAGGGCCCTCCACAGACCTAGCATCATATAAGACATAAGTCTTGAGACACTTATGCTTTGCGCGCCCTCATATTTATACAAGAAAATATTTCCCCAATAACTGATGTGGGATATATCGTCCATCCACTGCACACCAGTTCTGACGTGAAACTCTGCACTTTGGATGCGAAATGTGCCCCCTGTTGTACATGTGGGCTCGGTCTACCCCTTAATGGTGTACCCTTTCAAAGCAGGCTACTCTAATTGAAATATGGAGCCTCCATTGATGCTGAAAATGTGTTAAAAATCCCCACCAATGTGAAACCCTGTCGTCTTCTGCACTTGCTTACAAAACGTGGGTGCAATCTCAAATCATGCCGTGGAAGCCTTGCAGAACATGGATGTTGTCGTCCCTTAACTGATGTGGATCCTGCGAGCTGGCCTTTCATGCTAAGACATGAGGCCCTTTTCTTTCTTTGGCATCTTTGTAATCATGTGGGGTGCAGGCGTGGACACCCCTATCTGCGAGTTCCATTGCCATCCCCCCCTCTTATTATGAGATGCAAATTGAACGTGGATAGCTCTCTTTGGGCCCTTTTTATACTACAAGTCTATTCGTTTATCATGCCATGAGCTAGCTTTGTGCACATGGAGAATCCTGTTTTGCTCCCCATGCAAACAATGAACCTCCCCTTGTTGTGGGCTACATACCACAATCTTTATTAGTCTGATGGAAATAGTCGGCCCCCAAAGTGGGTTCGACTAAAACAGATTTCGTTTTTGAAAAATTGATTTTGTAAACTGATCCATCACTCATCTTAAAACATCTAAAATCAAATTTGACCGCTGAAACAATCATTAAAACTTATTTTAAACCATTTCTGCACCACTGTGAAATTTCTGTTAGGATTCCTGTTGCCTGCCTTTAAAAACTGATTTAAACATCTGATAGAGCTCTAAAACTCTGGATATATCATCTCTCTAACATGCTCTACAGGCCTGCAAAATCTCATTGCATTAAAATATCGGGGTCAAAAGATATTGACCTCCGAACATGCCTACTTTAAACTACTTGCAGATACACGTCAAAAACATAGAAATTGTGTTTGGTTGGAGCCATTGCAAACTGGGTAAACGAGCACTTAAGATTTTGAAAACTGGGGAATTTGTTCTATGCCATGAGGAGAAGATGACTCTGTGATTAGGACTCATGATGAATCACGAGGCAAAATTGGCGAGCGTCTGAAAATGGCTACTTGGAATTGCAGGACAGTGAACATCAGTAAAACAATATTTTTTGCGAATGGAATGACCCTAGAAAGGTGTGAAGATTGATTCGTCAGAATTTGAAAACTGACACAGTCAAAGTATTTTCAGAGTAGAACGTAGGGGAACAAACAATTTGGTCCTACCAATCACAGGCACAAAGATATGATGCCTCAAACAGGGCTCCCGATCAATCTGCACCTTTTGAATACCAATGAAACTTTGAAAATTGCAAATGGAATCGCATTTGAAAACTGATCAAACGGATTCTTCATAAGCTCAAAACTGGAACGTAGCAAGTCTCTGACCCCTAGAATATGATGCAACATGAATTTTCTCATTTGGGCTAACTAGTCAAAAGTTACGATAGGTCAAACACGGCTACCTAGAAATATGCACAATATGCAGATTTACAAGAGGTAACTGACCAACTTTGAGGGGTTCAAAACCTAGTCAACCGAATTCAAAATATCTTGAAACTTGAAACATAGGTTCTCTGATATGCATACTAAATATCCTCAAAGTGGCGAATCATGAAACATAACCAAGTAACAGAAATTCAAATGCAAACATGGCTCGGTGTCGTTGTTTGACACCCAAGCAGGAAATGCATAACTGAGAACCACTCAAAAAGGAACTTTGCTAAATGGCTTGGGATATCAGTTTAACATTATGAAACATATGTGCAAGCTAAACGAAGGGTGTTAGAAACATAAAACACCATTTAGGCCTTATTTCCACATCCGGGTACACAAGCATGAAAAGCATTCATAGGGGCTTACAGTAACTCAAAATTTGGAATAGGCACTCAAAATGGGATGCAATTTTTAGTGCCACCACCTCCTTGAGATTTAATGCATTTAGTAATTTCTTATATTCTATAGGTATATATGTTCTTGCATATTCATCTTCCATCATCTTAGCATCTTGAAACAAAAAAATCCAACTTTGTAGCCTTAACTTCTTAGAATGTTTATCACCTTCAAAAATATTTTCCAAAGATTTTCAAATCAAATGTGAAGTAGGAAGTGATTTTACCTGATTGTACTCAATCTCAAGAAGTGCAGTAAATAATACTTCTCTAGCTCCCATGTTACACATGAAAAGATCTCTTTCTACTTTGAAGCAACTTTACAAATCCTTTTCTTCAATGATTGTCTTTGTTGATTTTGTCAAGATCCAATGTCCTAGACCAATACACAACAAATGTGTCTTCATCTTTTCCTTCCAGCTATCATAGTTTCTTCCATCAAACTTTGGACTATCTTTCATGAACATGTTCACTATGGATCTCCCAAAGTTGTTAAATTTTTTCTTGAAGGAACTGATTCTCTAACACAAATTATTAGAATTAATAGTTGACCAAGATAACTAGGGGGGTTGAATTAGTTATGCAACAATAAAAACATTTATCTTGCTTTGACAAACTTAACCATTCAACTAAAGTAAAAAACAACGATATAAAGATTCACACAGATCGAAGGGAAAACCCTAGTAGGAATGATGCCCACAAGATGACGTACTAATATAAATATTCCTTGCTAGAGGATGGACCCTTTTAGTAGTCTATAACAACATTTAGTAAAATGAGCCCCTATTAGGAGACTTTGTATCCCTGTTAGGAGTTGTGGTATAATGTATGCAAGAAAAGTACACTACCCAAACATGCAATTTCAAATATGAGAAGAGCTCACTGCTCAAGCAAGTAATTTACCAGTATCTTCTTCTTTCTTTTGTCCTTTCCTCTATCCTGTCAATGTGACCAATCATTGTTAGACCTTGTAGACTAGTTCATGAACCTCGATTCCAAATACCAACCCTTGGATCACTCAACAAAGCCTTGGCAATGAAGTTTCCTTCACTTCTAAACTACTCTTCTCAACTTCACATTCCACACTCTTTATTGCTTTCTATACATTAACAATTCACATTCACCATAACAAAACAAATCATGATAAAGAAAAATATCCTTCCTTTATAATGAGTCCATAAAAAAATTCCTTGAGTTAATTGTTAGTCCTTCTCAATTAATTATTATAGGACCACATTAAGAACACGTTACACTTAGCGATAAACCAAATCTTTCACTTGCAACTTGAATAAATTTTTGTACACACATTAATATGAGAAGCAAGTTGAGCCATGTCATCCTCATCATGTCTGCTTCATGGGCTCAACCTTGCCTCAAAATGTCAACTTTTCTAAGAGATATAATAAGTTAACTATAACATACCTCTATTAACTCTATCTCAAAATAAACATCACCAAAGCTTACATAACTTCTTCTAGACTTATCCTTCCTACTTCCAATGTTAACTATATATACCAAATACTCCAAATTATCTCCCATAACTGAAGTGATTATCATGCTCAACTTGTCATCTGTACCAACTTAATCTTTCTATTGTTCTTATGTCAAATACCACAGAAGACATCAAACATAATATGTTGACATCAATGACAAAATCAGTCATGAATGAAAAATATCATCATCAAATAAATCTTCCAACAATGGCCTCTACTCATTTTGTAAAATAGTCTATTACTATTAGTATCCATGAGTAACCAGTGCAAGATTTTTTTAAAATTTCTCTTAAATGATATCCAACCCCCATTTTTGGAAGGGTGCTTGAACTTTGACTAAATTCAATGGCATCTTTTGAGAGAATTTTAGTTTTGCACTCAACCTTTGGCAGACATCACATCTTCTTACTAGTTTGTATGCATCTTTAAATAGGGTTGGCCACTAAAATCATGGTGTGACTGCCTTATGAGTTGTTCTTTTATACATATAATGTCTTCCACACACTCCACTATGCATTTCATTTAGGATTGTGACTGAATGGTCCTTATCAATACATTTGAGTAACACAACTTCAATACTTCTCCACCATAATTACCTACTCACAATCACATAATGGCCTACAACTTTAAATTCCTTCTTTGATTATCACTCAATCCTAATGAAGATTTCATGTATTACGAGTAAAATATTACGTCTTTATACCAATCAAAAGTTTTCATATCACATAATCCATACATGTCCTATAACTATCAATTTGATTTATTTGATTTGCTTCAACATTTGTTTTTTCCATTAACTTGGCAAGTCCTTGACTTCTCACCAAATTATTAATTTGAATGTCTATATTAAATTCCTAGATCCTATCAATCCATCTACATGTTCTTCCTGAAACATGTTGTTGTGAGAAGATGTCTTTTACTGAAACACTTGGAACAAATAAAATTACAATGGCTCCTATTAAATATCATGTAAATACTTTCATAGCTTTGACTAATGCATAAGTCTGCTTCTCATTTATATCAAATTTGAACTCTAGATCTTGCAAAGAATTACTAAAGAATGCTATGGGCTACTCATACCCATCCTCATTTTTCTACAACAATATTGCTATAACAATATAGAATGATGCAAAGGAGAATGTGTGCATGGGCTTGAAATAATTAGGGGCTCTCAAAATAGGAGCATCTTTGATAGCTTGTTTCATCTTATGAAAATCCATGTTTGGTTCTTCATCCCATTTGATCTCTAAGACTTTCATTAGCATTTTAGAGATTGGCCTACTTATCTTAGCAAAATTTGTGACAAATCTTCTCAAAAATTTATTTTCTCAACAAAAGACTAAATTCTCTTCACATTTTTAGATTTCTAACCCTTTCATGATCTATTTTAACTCCTTTCTATTAGAGAAAAAGGTTAAATTAATTTCATTTATTAAATTACCTTTTCTCCCTTCTTAATATTTCACTTTATGCATTTTTTAGCTTTCTCTATTTAATAATTAATTAATAATTATTAAATAGCTTTCACCTTTAGGCTACCCTTTGTAACTTATTAGGTTACCCTTTTCAAGTTTCAATCTCCTTTTATAAGTATTGATCTCTTTGTAATTTAGAATATCTTCTTCATCTGAATATACAATTTGCATGTTTATCAGATGAAACATTTGCCTCTTCTTATATTTTTCTTCTCCATGATAGGTTTTCTACATGTAGGTATTTGTGGGCTTCATGGATTTGATTTGCATATTTTCTCAAATCCTTCATGGTATGAGAGTCAAATCTACTCTAGCTTTTTTAGTATTTGGAGAAAAAGAAAGAACAAGGATTTGGCAGATCAGATCTAGAGTTTTTTGGGTATTTTCTCATAAAATAGTGGGGTTTCAAAGCTGTTTGAGGCCAAAAAAACATCACAAATGGATGTAGAAGGCATCAAAACCCTTTTTTCCATATAAAGTTTGTCCGTTTTGGAGAATGTTGATTCGAAAGGCAAAATGTTTTGCTTAGCAACACTGTACACCCTCTGCAAGCACCTGAAAGCAGATTTTTTTTCAAAAAATTACAAAAAAATTAAAAGGGGCATTTTTCTATCATATAAATTTAGAAAATTACTAGTACTCACTAAGACCACTAGTGGTTGGCAATAATTTTCCTTTGGTAAACCACTGATGGTTCTACTGACTGCAGCAGCTCTTGGTGACTGTCACCACTTAGTGACCACTGCCGGTAGCTAATGGCAGTGCCTCCTACCCACCACCATGGCCACCCAATGAGCTACCTACCCACTACCCATTCGTCACTCCACCAATGATGTGAGGCTTTTTGTTTTAGTTTTTAAATTATTTTTATTATTTCAAAAATAAATTTTTTATGCAATTCCAAAGGCCCTGTTGTCTTTGCATCATAACTTGACTATATAGACATATTTTTTTGATCTAAAAGAAGCCTTAGATAGCTAGTTCTAAGATGGAGACATTGGTGCAAATTTTTTGTAGTTCTGATGTAGTTTGGTTCCCTATTTTGGTAGTGAAGCTTGGATGTTCAATTTTTCACTCTGAAGGGCATATCTTGAGCATCCCATCTCCGTATTTTGAAAATGTTATTATTTTGGAAAGTTGGTTCTATCTAGTTTTTAGAAATGCTATAATTTCTTCTAGTTCTACTTCATGCTCTTTCTATCATGTTTTTTTCTTTTTTGCACTATGGTGGATATCTTGGGTGTTTTAGGTATGGGGATCATTTTCATGGCACAAGATCTCTTCTTTTTTGGGTTGTACTTTTTTTTTTATCAACTCTTTTCCCCTTCTGATCATTTTTGATATCATTTGTATGCATTTTTAATCTAAACACACTGAAATAAAGTGCCACTCCTTGCTTTTTAGGATCATTTTCATCATTATGATTTATTATACTCACACTACATTATAAAGTGCCATGGGGGGATAGTTGTTTTCCTTTGAGTGCCCTCTTCCTTGTCAAGTGAGTGTCCCTTCCTTGATATTAGTCCCATGATGTGTCAATGACACCTAGCTTTATAGGTGTTTGTACCTCTTCCTCACTCTCAATGTTCTTGGCTCTTTTTGTTTTGTAGAAGATTTTTGGCCCACTTTCTTAGTTTTCTATCACCTCACCATTGTCTACATTAGGGGGGGGTGTTCTTCTATTGTTTCTAATGCTTCCTTGGTTTGTTAGATTGAGCTATATATTCAATATTTGATCCTATGTACTAGGTGATTGTATTGGCTAGATACCTATGCATTTTAGTGAGATGGATCATCTACCATATAGAAACTCTTCTTTTCATTCCTACTTTGTTTGTAACCTTCCTTGGTTTGATTGATCAACTCTTTAGGCTTTGGTGTTTTATGCCATTTGTATTTTCAAGTTGAGTTGTTTGCTTCCTAATTCGATGTAGATTATAGTCTTCTCTACTCGGTCAGGTTCTATTTCAAAGGAGGTTCTATAGACTATCAGTTTCTTTTTGATAGATTTTGTGGCTTCTTCATGCTTTTGTGGTTTTCTTCATGATCACTCTTCGTTCCTATTTTTTGGAACATTCCTCTAGTTGGAGGCTTCGGTAGTCCTTCATTAGATATTTTAGCTATCTCTTTTTGGAGTAGAGTTTTTCCCACTAGATTTTCTTTATTTCTCCATTTCAAAGAGATTTTTTTGTAATTGGGTACCTCATCAGGCCTTCTTGCTAGGACACAAGTTTTGTTTCAACATTACATTGTAGTTTCCTTGCTCTTTCTACATTGTTTATAACTACATTGTTGCTCATCCTAAGGGGGGGTGTTAGAGAAAAAGGTTAATTTCATTTCATTTATTAAATTACCTTTTCTTCCTTCTTAAGATTTCACTTCATGTGTTTATATCTTTCTCTATTTAATAATTAATTGGTAATTATTAAATAGATTTTACCTTTAGGTTACCCTTTGCAACTTATTAGGTTACCCTTTATGGGTTTCGATCTTTGTTTACAAAGATTGATCTTTTTGTAATTTAGAATCTCTTCTTCATCTAAATATACAATTTGCATATTTTTTAGATCAAACTCTTGCCTCTTTATAGGCTTCGTGGATTTGATTTTGCATATTTGCTCAAATCCTTTACTTCATTTCCAACAAATTGGCCTAATAATTTTCCTTCTATAAAAACAAAGGCACACTTCCTAGGATTCAAAGAAATTCCATATTTAATAACTTTGATGAAAACCTTTTCAATGTGCATACAGTGGTCATTTTCATCTTTTGAATATTCTATCAAGTCATCCTAATATACTACAAAAAATTTATCAATAGTATTAGCAAAGGCCACATCTATGGTTCTTTGAAAAGTGATGCCAACATTTTTTAGGCGAAAAGACATTCTGCTATAAACATAAGTCCCCCAAGGTGTTGTAAATGTAGTCTTATAGTGCTCTAATTCATTTACAACTACCTAGTTATAGCTAGAGAAACCATCTAGGTCATAGACATCAACTCTAATCTACTAAATCTCTATAACATTACCTCCATATTTTTAAATCCATAATTATCCTTCAACAATGATATATTTAGATTTCTAAAATCAACACACAATGTGATATCACCATTTTTCTTCCTCATCAAAACTAAATTTGACACCCAAGAAGATTGCCTGGTTGGTTTAGTAATTCCTACATCCCTTAGCTTTATTAACTCTTCTTGTATTTTTGGTGCCAAAGTTGGGTTAATAGGTCTCCTTTTTTGTTTTAAAGGCTTAGCCCCTTCCTTTAATGGGACTTCATGTTGAAACAGATCTCCCCTATAAGCCTTCAAATCATCATAGGACCAAGAAAACACGTCTATACTTTCTCAATAACTCAATCAAAGTTTGTCTTATTTTGGAAGATAATTTCTTCCCTATAAACCTTCTTGGGTGCTTCTATGGTTCCAAGATTTATCTCCTCTATGTCCTTTGCATCATTCTCTTTTCCATTTGTCTTGAATCTGTCATGATTATAAAAAATTGTCTCTAACACAACTAAGCCTTTGTAATTTTAAAAAAAAACTAGACAACTTCTTTACCAAAAACATTATCCTTACCATCTACAATTTCTACAAGTATTGCACAATCAATTTTTTGCCCCCAAAATTGGTCTTTATAGTTTAGAAATCTTATTATATCTATGTCTTCTTCAAGGACTTGCCAATTTTGGATATTGTCAAGGACTAAAGGTTTGGTTTTTACCTCTACTTTTGATTGACCAAGAAAGGTCACATCATCAGGCTTGATAGTAATATTTTCCAATAGATCTACCATTTTGTTATTGTTTCTATCCTTCCATGTGATTGAAAAGGAATAAAAAATATCTATCATGTCCCAACCAACATTTATATATTTATTTAGCCTTTTGTTTTTTGAAACATACACTTCCCTTAGTTGGGAAACAATTAATTCTAAATCTTATATAGGATGCAGACACCTTATACCATACTTATGATCTATCCTCAGTCCTAACAATAAGGCCTCATCTTCTTCTATATTATTCATAAATGAAAAGTTCAAAGTAAATGAGAACTTATAATTATGGCCATTAGGAGAAATCAAAAGAATACCTAGTCCTAATCCTTCTTTGCAGTAGGCTCCATCAAAATACATCACCCATAATTCACCCTATTCTGATTCTGATTCAACTTCCTTTGCAATGGGTGGTTGATGTTTTTTTTATTCAATACTAACTCTTTAGCTCTAAAATAATTTACATCAATATCTACAAAATATGTCATATCATTTTCAACCTCTTGTTCAATCATGTGACACTCTTAGGCTCTCTATGTATTTTCACCAACTTGTCATCAATTTGGAAAGTGACATATGATAGATCATATTATAGACTTCCCCCATTTTTGTACTCCACTTTCTAGAGAATAACATGCCATATTGGGGTGGGATATCTGCAACTAGCACATTCATGTTTTGTTCCTTTTTAGGATAAGAAAGTAATTTATAGGGCATTGCATTTAATGTCCTTATGATAGTGACTTCCCTCTTGTCCATGGCACAAAACTTACCCTAAGGGGTATCCACTTTCAGTCCCAATTCCTTCATTACCTCAAAAGGAATATTAATATATTAGATGCTCAGAGTCCATCATACAATTTTAAAATTCTTTCCATTGATAATAATGCTCAAGAAGAAAGGATCCACACTTCCTAAACAATGATTCAAAAAATCATCTAAATGCATAGGTGGAATTTGGGACACAACCTTAGTTTCTAATTTCTTCTTAGGTTCATTAGGGATTTGGTTAGTATTACAATCATGACTAACCTTGGTCCCTTGGCCCATGCTTTGGATTTTATTTTATGCTTAGGGATTCTTAACAACTCTGACTAAGGAACTTTTACTATGATTTGTGACCATAATGACAACATATAAATAGAAGGAACAATATAACTATCAATAGACATACATTTTATATCCTTTTTCTTGTTAGATGAACTTGGAGTGTTCTAATTTATCTATTTCTCACTCATAGTATTGATCACTGCTAATCCCTTTTCCTTCTTACTATTGGCATTCTAAACTTTAAAACCTTTTTCAATATATCCTTTCTTCGCTTCCCACTTTTTATTATTAGTTTAAACCTTGATATTACTTTTATCCTTTTGCTCACTGATATTTATTTTCTTTGGATTAGTCTTCATGATAAAGACACTAGACACCTTGTTTTCTATAGTGTTTTGTAATGTACCTCTAGTCTAAACCATGCTTGTAGTGATCTAATTAATTTCTTCTTTGGTAGGCATCCTCAAGATCACTTCATTTTTTGACAAAAACACATTACAAGTTGTATCATTCTCATCATCCTAATCTGAGAATATTTCAAATGTGTAGTATTATTAAATTGCCTTCTATCATAGACATCACTATCATTATCTTCACATTCAAAATCATCATCATAGTATGACTGAACCATATTACACCCAACATCTTCAACACCTTCCTCATGACTAGGTTTCTCTTCATCTCCATCTTGATCAACAACAAATGACAATGGAACAACACAATACTCTGGTGCATGAGGTAATTGATAGATCATACACCACTATAGCTCATCAACCATGTTGATAGATGTTTTCTATAGAGGATCAAGTGTAATTTTTTAATTATCATATGTATGAGGAGGAACAACAAGCTTTCCAACCTTCCATTGGGTTGTATAAGGGAAATTTTACATTCTATTTTACCTATTAAAATTCTTGGATTGTGGTTTATATCCAATACTTTCTTTATATGCATTTCCCATCTGACAATTCATATTCTTTAGTATGGATAACATCTGGTCTACCTTATAATCCTCAGGCTTTTTGCTTGGAGTAGGTTTCTCACCTTCCTTTTCATTAGCATGAGGACTAAAAAGCTTTGGGTCATCTCTTTTCCCAAGATTTCAAGATGCTTTTCTATTACTCTCTATATTGAAAACCATCTTATAAACATCCCTCAAGGTCCTAAGATCCTTATCTCTAAATATATATGCCATCTTGTTATCAAAGGCATTAAAGTCAAAGTTATTTTCATTTGGGCTCTTTTTTATGTTGTTGAATTCATTCAACATAAAATTAGTGTTGGTGTTGTCACCAAATTACTCTTTAAAAAACTTCTCCAAATCATTCCATGAGCCAACACTGACATCAAGAAGTTTCCTAAACTAGTCCCTAGCATCCTCTATGAGAGAATGAACAAATAGTTTCAATACTACATCTTCATGCTCTTCACTAGTCACTATTACATTGTTGCCTAAAAATTTTATGACCTTATCTCTCTGATCATTTGAAATAGGATGGGGAAAGACAAGAATGCATAAAAATTACATGTTGTGATATTTTTCCATATAGATGGGTCTTCTCTTGAAACGAACAACATTTGATGTGATTAGTTTAACTCCTTTCCTTTATATAGGGATTTGAGGTTGTTGAACTTGTTGAGTACCAAGTATTTGACTACTTGTAGTAGAATATTTGGAAGGGGCTAACTAAGATATGCTTAGGCTATTCACTACTAGTCCATAGGTAGGGACAGAGGGCATGGCTTATGAAGCTAAAAAATTTCAAGAAGCTAATGCATAATTGGATTTGATAAACTATATTTTTCTACTAGTCTCAACTGCCTGGGCCTCATTTTTAACTTTCTCAAGCTTTTGGCCAACTCTTCTCTTTCCTTCTTGGCTTTCTCATTTATGTGTATCCCTACAACTTTTTGCTTCCCCTTTTTAGGATTCTTTTTAGTTAGATCTATTGCTTCAGGCTCAATAAGATTATAAGGTTGGACTTGGGAGATGAAAGGTCCTATTTAGGAGGTACTCTAGTTCTTGGAATTTAGATCTTAAATCTTCAACATCCCCAAATACATCTGAATGTAATTTAGAGGACCTCTTATCCAACTTCTTGTTTTTCTCCTTCAAAGCAACCATTCTTCTAATAATTTTCCTCTCTCAATAAGAGTATTCATATTAATGTGTTCCTTCTCCTTCTCCAAATGTATTCATTTGACTCCTTCTTCAAAAATCATTTTTCTAAAGACTTCCACTTTAGTAAGAAAGTCATCATGATCTGTGGTTATTTTTTCTAATTATATAAGATCACTGAGATCAAAAAGGTTTCTTTCAATGAAAGGAACATGATGAGGGTGGGATCTACTTAACTGAACACTTCTAGGTCTAGGATGTTAATTTATTCCTTCTAAATCACTAGATCAAGAAGTATCCCCCATGGATGAAACAATATTATCTTGATAGGGATGTTCTTCATGAAAAGGTGTAACAAAGAGATTTCTTAAAAGCCTAGTACTCTCAAATTTTGGGCTATGGGATAAGACTTCCTTCTCAACTATAGGTTGGAACTAAAAGCTATCCTTGTGTTTCCATGCATGACTATTTTCTCCTTTCTTCTTAGGCCAATTATTCTTACCACCTTTTGATAACTCTATATACAAAAGAATATTTTGGTTTTCTCTTACATATGTTCTTCCTTTTATTAGCCATGCTTCGCTTTAATGTGAGCACCAGTGAATAAAACCTAAGATTGAGTCACCACCCACTAGGGAATTTTTTTTAATTTTTAATAATGTCTAAAAGTCAAGAAAATTTACAAGAATACTTTTTCTAAAAACAAATTTGATAGAGGAAACCAACCTAGATAAATTTAATATTGTATACTTCAAGACATGCAAACTCTATATGGAAAATAAGGCACTATGCAAGCCCAATCTATGTCAAACAAATCTTGTGGTATTGGAAAATTTATAGATTCTCAAGATTTTTTTCTTAAAAGAAACCAATACCAAAACATTGGCACAAAAAAATTAAAATCATATGACTCCAGGTGTAAATCTTACATCAAACTGCCCAGTAGAATCATTATTTCATTGGTGTTTTAAAACTAGCAAGTCATAGAAACCCAATACCAAGATGTAAAAGATTTTGAACATGCCTAAAGACTAGCTAAATCCCATATTCAATAGGAATAATCTTAGTTTTGGACCAACTTCAATAGAGCACTCTTTACACTTTAGGCTTTGTAGGGCCAAGGTGAGTGCTCTTTAGGGATTTGGAAAGGATTTTCTTCTATCATATTCTTCAAATATTTACTCACTAATATTTCATCTTCTCATATCTATCCCTGATAGCAAAAAATGGTTAACATTCTTCTAATATTTGCAGTTAACTTCTTGATTATAGTAGCTAGCTATAACTCAAAGGAAAACTATTACAAATAAGTAATGACCAACAATTTAGTTCTTCACTACAAAAATGGAAAATTGATTTTGAATAATATATGTATTGTGCAACCATATAAATCCATCAATTTTCATATGAATTGATAACCAATTCCTTATTCATTGGTACAAAGACTCAAACCACTAGCCCTAGACCTATTTATTTGACTTGCAATTAAATTTATCAATAGTTAACCTTGAATTCCATTCTTATGATATCCCTTCCATATACTTGGAAACCCTATCAATTCATGAAAGCATTTACTCAATTCCTTGAATTAAAATCTCTCAATGCAAAGATATATGACCCATCCAAGATGTATTAAAGTGAAAGAACTTTCTTTATTTTAATCCCAAAATTATAGACATATGAAAGTGGAGACAATAATCAGAGACACTGATATGCAAAACTTTACTTTGTTTTAATTTTCCTTGAAAATAATACATCACTAGTATTGAGCTTAAAATATAACTCAAGATATGAAAAAACATATCATTAAAGATTCATTTTATTCTTTGATTTCCAAAATTGAATACATCATACAATTGTCATAAAAATTAGACTAACTATAAATAGCATCAGCACTAAAATTCTACAAAACTCAAACCCTCACTTGACATCTTGGAAATCCTTTAATAGAAAGATTGCAACAAGATTCAAATGGTAGGACACATGTCAAAAATATATTGTAAAGAAAATATTACAATATTTCTATACTATTACATTACAAACATTCTTTGTACTTGATCAAAATTTGGGATGTAGTTAAAAAACTGGTTGGTGGAATTTTATATAGGTGTCTTCAACATTTTTATGTTTTTTCTCTAAGTTCCTACCACCTAGTCACTTTCCCCAAATGTTAAAGCTTTAGTATCTTCTATGACCTCCCAAATTGGTTTATCCATATCCTCATCAAGCCAAGTGGCATCCCTAACTACCTTTAATTCTTCAAGATACTTGTTCCATTTAACATTTGTTATTGCCTTAACCTTTGTAGTTATCTTTGACATTTCTACTCATAACTTATATATCATGTAAATAAAATCACAAGTTTTTCAATGCTTAACAATGCAAAGACTACAAAAATTCTAGGTTGTGTTGAACTAGCCAAGAGAACTCTTGCTAAGTGGGATGGTAGAGGGATGAAATTGAATAGAATTACAAATTTTGAGTTAAAGTTCAATATCCATGTGATTACACACAATATATATAGCACAAGCCTTCTAAACAAGTTTTTGTGTGAAGCTATTGACCTAGCATACAAGGTTATGAAGAACAACATGTCTTTCAACCTTGCCAATTTGTTGTTGAACCAATTCAGCAAAAATATCAAGATAATCCAAGTTTCAAAGAAAAATCCATGTAAGTTCATATCTCTATTGACTTGTCTATTATTTTAAGTGAATTTTGTTTTTCCCTTCCAAAGGTAATGTGGTGTGGAAGAAGGATAGACTAGTTTTGTATAAGAATAAGGAATTCATAACATAAATGGGTGAAAATTTTGAAAGTATTATAGATGCCTACTTTGAGTCATTTAAGGAGAAAATGGAAAGGAGGTATACAATCCACAAGAAACTAGTGGAAGATTATTAAAAAGACATTTTTTTTTATTGATTGTGATAATGTTCATATCCATGTAGTAGGGCCAAGAGTGGAATAGGTTAAGCCTCTAGCATATGAAGTAAAACATAAATCACACAAGGGATATAATTGAAGCCCTTATTAATGAGCCAATAGACCCCAAGCATCATATTTTGGCACCTATGAGGAAGCCAAGGTCAATATTTCATTGGAAATCAAGCTCACTCAAGCCATGGTGAGAGAAAGAAAGAAGGTGAAGAAACTATGTAAGGACATTAAATCATCTAGTTCCCCTCTTTTTCCAACTAAAGGTGAAGGAGATGACCTTGAAGAAGAGAAAGGTGATGTTAAGGAAGAGGAACTTGAAGAGGAGGAGCCTCCCAAGAAGAAAGGGAAGGTTATCATCACTAAACCTGTAAAATCCTCCCTTGTTGTATTTACTAGGAGGATTTCCATATCAAGAAAGAAATTGAAATTGGGTGATGAAGATGAAGATGAAGATGAAGATGAGAAGATTGTATTTTAGAAGACTACCCCTATCTTGGAAAAAACACTGCAAAGACTTCAAGAAAGATGAGGTATGAAATAATTTAAGTTTCTAAAATATGACACTAAGACCATAGAGGAGAAGAAACAAACAGAGGATGCCCTAGTGGTAAAATTGGGAAAATGGAAATACACTCCTGATGAACTGACCAAGCAAGTTCCTATTGGAGGTAGTTACATATCTATGGGAGAATGCATTAAATGTCACAAATAACATTAAAGAACATGGAAGGAGATGATGTTGAAGATGAAGAGGTTCAAGAAGCTACACAAAGAGATTCTTTTAAAATATAGAGTATTGAAAACTTAGATGTAGAAAAAATAGTAGTAGAGTTAATGACATGTTTTCCTAACTCTCCAAGAAAAGCCTTACTATTGTCTAGCTTAGAGTAGGTTGCTATTGAGTTATTTGAGATAAATATTTTCTTACCAGGCACTCAAATAATTCTTGTAGATACTTTACCAAGTGTAGTGGTTATCACTTCATCTACCAATCAACATGGTCTAGAATTTATAGTAGTAGAATAAATCGAGAAACAACAAGGTATTTCAAGAATTCCTATTGTTGGTACTATTTCTTCTAAAATTTATATTGTTTCTACTATTTCTACTATTATCTCATTACCAAGTGTATCTACAATAATTGAAATGACTATTGAGGTTAAGCTTTAATCGAGCACAAAAGTGTTAAGCAAAGGAAAGGAAATCGTTCCTTCCCCTATTCAAAAAAAAATGGTAAAGATGTAGAAGCCTCTAAGGAATAAATTGATCAGGATGAGGACATTGTTATTCCAAATTGAGATTCCTCTATCTCACACCTAAATATGGATATCTTAGTGAACAATGGAAGAAGAGGGAAAAATAGAAAAGCTTAGAGAGGAAAGGGAAAATAATAACCAAGTGCTTGAAGATATCAAAGGGATATTCATTGATGCACTTAACATTGTATTTTATGAAAAGAAGCTAGTTTTGGATCAATTTTTTGACATTGTTAACAAGTATAATGAGGATATGAACAGGAAGAAAAAATTCTTCAGAGGGTAGAAAGAAAATTTGAGTACAAATATTTGGAGAAGGTGGCTCAGAAGATAGCCATTTGATCAAGTGGAATTATCCACTTTTCTTGCAAAATTTTGAAATTTCTATAAATAATATTGTTTCTTTTTTTGTAAAGTTAAGTGACATATAAAATTTCAGTAATGAAATTAAGGATAAGTTATCTAAGATAGATTCTCATAGGAATGCAAGTGCACATAAATTTTCACTTCATTCTAGCTATAGTTCTACACATTTTGTTAAAATAAGATATTTGATAGATCTCTAGGCTGAATTATTGAGGGAAGAAGCTAGGATAAGGGCTACACTAGCAGAGATATAGGTCATGATACTTCCTAACATGGATGCAATGCATAAACATATTGCACATGCAAAAACATTGATCTGTGAAAAAAAATCTCTATAGTTGATCACATGATGGAGCTAGTAGCTGAAGTGTAGATTGCCTTGAATGCAATAAAAGTTCTACAAGAGAATTGGGACAAGACAATGTTCATACTTTTGAAGGCACACAATGATTTCCTTTCACATTTTGGTGTTATGTTTTAATTTTTCATATTTGGCATTTTTGTCAAAAAGGGAGAGTTGTGTTATCATACACTAGATATATTTATACAAGGGAAATAAGGAATGACATACATATACAATATGAATGATGTATATACATACCAAAAAATATGTTTACAAAATTTTTTTTGGAAAAAAAAGAGCAAGAGGTTACCAAGCTATAGCAACAAACATAGGTCAACACTAAGATGAAGACCCAAATTGTTGGTAGGGGGAGTTTTGACTTGTATTTTGAGTATTTATATTTCTGGTATGATAGGTATTTTTATCACTATTGACAAAAGGGGAGATTGTTGACCTTATGGTTAAATAATTTTTCTATTAGTGACTTAACACTTAGTTGATTGGTTGAAATGCTATCAAGCTCTACAATTTCTACTAAGCTTATCATACTACTAGTAGTGTGGAGTAAGTGTTTCGATTGGATCAATCATATTATAGTTCATGCAAAGCTTCATAGTTTCTACTAAGCATCTGAGATAGAATATAGTATTTTATGAGGTTTACAATGTCTACCAAGATTCTAAATCAAAGTGTAGTATTAACTGAGCATATCAGTGTCTATCGAGCTCATAGTGTTAACCAAGTGAATGAAGATATTGTCGACCAAGTCATGTAGTGCCAACCTAGTTATTGAATATCTACCAAATTCTTTAGCATTCACCAAGACATCCAGCATTAACCAAGTTTATGATACTTCATGTGATTAGTATGGATTGAGATTCAACATCGAGTGCCAGAGTGTATCAATTTTTGATAGTGTTTTCCAAGTGTTAGAGTATGACAAGAGTTGTCTTTAGAACTTGAATTCTAGAAGATAGCATACTAGTAAAGATTTCTAAAGTTTGATTTTGTAGCTAACTCCAAAAGGAGATCAAGTGGATTGGTATTTATGTAATGCATTATATCATATCCAAATGAGTATTTGAGCAAGTAGAAGAAGAATGAGTGTGAATTAAGGAAGGCTACAAGAAGTATAACGAAAGGAAGAGACTTATCTATCATAGAAAGGTGATCATTTTTATTCAAAAGAATCTCATTCAACAAACCAAGTTACTAATTAGAGATCATCCACTAAGTCATCTTGATAGCTACATCAGTTAAATCCTCTAACAAGGTGGACTTAACAGTCTTATTCCAAATCTCCTTACATAGTGCATACTTTATTATATGTTACAAATCCTTTCACAAGGTGGACCTAACAATATTTATTACACCTAATAGGGAAGATGACTAAAAGTGATCAATTATAAGCTTTAATAGGCTAACTTTATATTGCAATCATAAATCTTGTGGGTATCATCCCCTCCCTAGTTTTACTCTTTATTTGGAAGGTTGCTAGGTTACCAAATATTGTGTCAAGTGTGGTGAATGTTTTATTGCTTTCATTCTTTCATGCGTGAAAATAGATTAGATTATGTAGTGATGGTTTAATTGGTGAATTAAAGTAAAATTTTATTGGTGCATCAGTTAAATCCTCTAACCATGTGGACTTAACAATCTTATTCCAAATCTCCTAATATAGTGCATACTTCATTATATGTTGCAAATCCTTTCACAAGGTGGACCTAACAATCCTTATTACTCCTAATAGGGAAGATCACTATAAGTGATCAATTATATGCTTTAATAGGCTAACTTTATATTGCAATAATAAATCTTGTGGGTATCATCCCCTCCCAAGTTCTACTTTCTATTTGGAAGGTTTTTGGGCTACCAAATATTGAATCAAGTGTGGTGAATGTTTTATAGCTTTCATTCTTTCATGCATGAAACTAGATTATATTATATGGTGATGGTTTAATTGGTTAATTAAAGTAAAAGTTTATTGGTTCCTGATTTCCCCCCTCCCCTCCCCTCTCAGTCACCTAATTTATACTACATTTCCAACAACTATATCACTTGATACTTATATACTTGGAATTTAACTTAGTCACTAATGAATTTCTTAGTCCATGAATGAGATTGTTCCATATATAAAATTAGTATGGTACCATACTTTACTTAGTTTCTATCAAATTTCTTGATACATACTATCTTATGTACATGACTTGGCCTATGTAGAGTATCTTGGTCATAATGATGACTGTCTGACTTTTCCTTGTAAAAGACTAAATGATTGCCACTAATAGACAATAGTGGTTAGAGATTCCATCAATTTTCCCATTTAATATTAGTGGAAAAAACACTTTTTCATATTTACACTTTTTTCATATTAGTACAAAAAATTGAGCTCTCCCCCTAAGTCTTATGACTTGTGAAAATAAATACAAAAATTCATTTCAACCTTTATTAAATACCTATACATGATACTCCTTCTGTATACATTTCTCCCTTATATACATTTCCCCCTTTTTTCAAAACACTTGATGTCACTGCTACTAGGGTTGAAAGATTTGAAGAAGTCCATATGTTTCAATGAATTCATTGTGAACTCTAGAAATCATGGCTAGTGCATGATTCCATGTGGTTCTTTCTCCCTCCAAAATTTGATTCAATAATTGTAGTCTTGTACCTAAATCTATTAGACTCTCAACCACTAATAATTTATGATATTTTGTAATAAGATCATGGGTTATTTTTAGTTCTCTCTAAATGCCCTCCAAATGAGGTATCAAGATTTCCTAAATTGAGATCAGTTTAGATCGCTTGGTGCTACCAACTTCCTAATGCACAACCATTTTTCCTTGAGCATTTTGTAGGATATTTTGATGATCTATGCTTGATCCTCCTGACTCTAATATTATACTGCTAGATGCTTTTATCTCAAGTCTAATCTACCTATGCCTAAATAGTATTTGTAAATCTTGGCACGTCTAACAAAATTTTGTACACTAGTTGTATCCTCTGTATAAGATTCATCATTATCTATGCTTTATCATGTAATAGCACTTTTTCTCATCTATAGTTATGAATATTTTTTTTGTAACCTTGGTCTAAACTCTTCTTTATATCCAATCCATTAACATGTCATTGGATTCTTAAAAAATTGCACTAACTTGATCAATTATATGTACAAGTTGATCAATGATTGGTTTCTCTTTATCTGCATTATGTATGTCAAGAGAATCAACAAAAATATGTTTGACATCTTGTAATGTTTATTTCTATTTGAGCTCTCTTCATTGCTCTTCTTGTCTCTTTTTATTCTTCAAAAATTATTGTCGAAAGAATTTTTGGTGAAAGGTGAGATTTGCCAAATCAAATTCTAGCATCTGAATATTTTCATCAAGACTAACTTCACTATCTAGTGAAATGTCATTTATTTATTTTATTTTCCTTTTCAATGAAGCAATGTTGCTACTCTGCACTACCTGAGGAGTATGTGAGGGGGTGTCACCACTTAGTGTTGCTTGTGCATCTATGCTCAAGACAAAAATAGTACCACTTGGTTCATCCTTATTTATTTTCCTCAATTTGTAGTCTTAAAATAGTATTATCATTATCATCAACATCCTTTTCTTCTTCATTGGTAAGTCTTGATTGATCAACTTTTGGAGTATTAGTGGTTTTAGTATGTTTAGGATGTTAGAAAAAATAGTCCACCAAGATAACTGAGAGGGCCCAAGTTATCCAACAATTAAAACATTTATCTTCTTTAACCAAACTTAACCATTCACCCAAAGTAAACATCAACCATAATAAAGTGCACATAAATAATAACACCAGATATGTTGACTAGGGAAACCCTTGGTTAGAGGGAAAACCCCAGTGAGAATGATGCCTACAAGATGAAGTACTGATATAAATATTCCTTGTTAGAGGATGGACCCTATTAGAAGTCTATAACAACATTTAGTACAATGAGTCCATGTTAGGAGACTTTGAAACCCTATTAGGAGATCCCAACCCTATTAGGAGTTGTCCCAACCCTGTTAGGAGTTGTGGTGTAATGTATGCAAGAGGAGCCCACTGCCCAAACATGCAAATTTAACCACAAGAAGAGCTCACTACTCAAACAAGTAATTTAATATTATTCTCCCTCATTCCTGTGTTATTTCCTCTATCTTGTCAACCAAACCAATCACTATTAAACATTGTAGACTAGGTGATGAACTTCAGATCCGAAAAGAACCTTAAATTACTCAAAAAAACCTTGAGAATGAAGTTTTCTTCACTTATGCATTGCTTTGCTCAACTTTACATTCCACACTCTTTGCTTCTTATCAAACATTCACATTTCATTTCTTTGATAGCATGATAAAGGAAAATATCCTTCCTTTATACCAAGTCCATAAAAAAATCCCTAAGTTGACTATTAGTCCTTCTCAATTAATTATTATAGGACCACATTAAGAACATGTTTCACTTAGAGATAACACAAATATTCTACCTTGCAACTTGAATATTTTTTGTATATGAAATATTATGATGAGCGAGCTTAGCCATGTCATTAGAAACATGTCTTCTCTAAGTCTTCAACCTCAATCCTCAAGGTATCAACTCTAGTAAGAGATATAACAAGTTTACCAGAACATGGTTCTATAAACTCTATCTTAGGATAGATATCACAAAAAATTACATAACTTCTTCTAGACTTGTCTTTTCTTCTTCCAATGTTAATTGCATATGCCAGATACTTAGAAGTATCTCCTATAACCTCAGGTGGTTATAATACTCAACTAGCCATCCATACCAAGTTGATATTTTTGTTGCTCTTTTGTCAGATGCCATAGAAAACTTGCTATGTTGATATCAGTGAAAAACTCAATCATGAATGTAACATATCATCAAAGTAGTACTTCTGCATAGGAATATCATTAACATTCATGCTTCCAACAATCTTCCAACAATTTTCCTAATCTTCTAACAATCTCCCCCTTTGGAATTGATGGTAACATAGATAAAAGACATCTAGTTCCAAGAATACCAATAAAATATTGTTCATCCTCTTCATCAATCATATTTCCCGATTGATATACCTCAATGTGCTATATACCAAACTATCATTCCACATACTTTGCTTATGTCGAACATCTTCCTTTAGGAATCTATTTTTCATGCCAAACTTCTCCCTCATTGACATCAATGTCAAAGGTTTATGCAACCAATATATTTTCATCAAATGCTACAACAATTGATACTTACTCAGTACTAGTGTCAAAAGACACTATTAAAAACAACAACATCAATAAGAGCCCTAGATGACTTTGTCCATCATAGATACTCCCTCATATAGGAAGCATTAGCATTCAGTGTAGACAAATAATGGTGCTTTATTACCCTAGACTAATGCACTCTTGCATCTTCTACTCTGATTTAGGAAGGGGCATAACCCTAAGCATACCTTGAAAATTCTCAAAAGTCCCTTTGGGAAGAGGCTTAGTGAATATATCTGCAATCTTTTCTTTAGTGCTCATTGTAGACACCTAAGTCTAATTACATCACTAGGTAATAATATTTAGTTATGTCCTAAGAAATTATTGATTAAATAATTACTATTTAATTAATTAATCATCATCCCCTAGTTAACTAATTTATTTAATTAACTATAGTCTAATTGATAAAATCAAATGATAACCCAAAATCAATTTATCAATTAAATCCCTATTCTTCTATTAAATTAAATAAATTCTGAAATCTATTTAATTTAATCCCATATCCCTATTTTATTAAACAAATCATTTAATAAAATATCAAAAATCCTAAAAGCATTTGTAAGCCCTATCCTAACGCCTAATCCAACCCATTCACCCATGCTAACCTCACTTATCCTCCTAACTAACTCATCCAATCAAAGCTAAATCACTTACCCCTATCCCCATTTGTAAGCTAATCCTAATCCCCTTCCTAAACATGTGCACAACCTTAAGAAAGGGTTAAGACTTGCTAACCCAAGCTAAAGTCAAAATATCTCCTCCCCTCACCCTTCAACATTTATGGCTCTTACATCCCCCTATATGATTCTTACATGCCTCTTACAAACTCAACCTCCCTCTTTACTCCCTTGAATAGACCTTATCCTATCCTCTCACACTCATCCTCGTTGTGACAAGTGTCACTTTCCTTTTGGCCCTAAACAACCACAATCTATGTGCTCCCTTTTGAGTGCATCTTGACCCTCCCTCACTACTTTTCCATATTTGCATCTTGACCATCCATCTCTCTACCCCTTGGCCTATAAATGCAACCCTCTCCCTTCACAAAGATCATCCACCTTTTTGTGAAATAGTATAATGCTGTTTTGAGAGCTTGAAGACCACCAAAATACCATTATAATGCTGAAATCCCTCAATACCTCCATTATTGAAACCATCCTCCATGCACACCATTCATCCACTTGAAGCTTGAGCACAATCATGAGCACGCATTTCTACTTATCAGGGACAAATCCACTTCATCATGGATTATACCATAAGGAGCCTACCATTCTTGGTTTGCTTCCTTTTGAGGTGATAACCATTGAATCCTATCTTAAGTATTATCTTTGTTTAGTTGTGTGAATGCTCTTCTTAGATTAGTATCCAATTTACACTACTAGATATTAGGTGATACACTCACATACTCCAATTTGATTTCTTTTTCTATAACTCTTTCTCTCAACATATGATACTTAATAGAAATGTGCTTAGTCCTTGAATGCAATAATGAATTCTTAGACATATTTACCATGCTTGTTTTGTCACAATGTATAACAATAGGTTCACTTATTTCTATCCTTATATCCTATAGCATCTGCTTCATCGCAATGACTTGATTGCAATTAGTTGCTACTACAACATACTATGTTGCTACCATAAGTTGAGATGTACAATCCTGCTTCTTTCTTAACCAAGAAACCAACCTTCGTCTGAGAAAGAAAGCTCCTCCTCTGGTGCTCTTTCTGTCATTCATACTACCTGCCCAATCTACATTAGTGTAAGAACTTAGAGTAAAACATTAGATCTATCATACCATAATCCAAGCTCAAATGTTCCCTTTAGATATCTAAATATCCTTTTCACTGTTGTATAATGTGCTTCTCTAGGATCATCCTAGAATCTTTTAGCAATGCTACATTTTCTATTTCCAACCTTGGGTGAGTTAGATATTATAATCCCCTAATCATAGATCTATACTTCTTCTTCTTAATAGTAAGTGTCTAATCCTTCATAGATAACTTGTGTTCAGTTACCATAGGTGTTCCAATGGATTTACATGTTTCCAAACCAAACCATTTAAGTAAATCCTTCAATTAATTAGTTTCAGAAATAAATATTTCTTCTTTATTCTATAGAATCTACAATCCTAGGAAATATTTCATCACTCCTATCATACTCATATCAAATTCTTTCTTCATTTCTTCTACAAACTTCTTACTTTCTCTGTCATTTCCTTTGAATATAATGTCATCAACAAATATTACCAAAAACATCAAACCATCATCAATTTCTTTTCAATACAAATTACTATCTTCCATAGTGTCAAATGCTTGTCCAACCTTGCATTCCAGGTTCTGGGTGCTTGCTTTAATCCATATAATCTTATCACTTCTATTCTAGCCACTAGTGCATAATTCTCCTCATAATCTATTCCTTCTTACTATGAGTAACCTTTACATACCAATCTTTCTTTATTTCTTACAACTTCTTCCTACTCATTCATCTTGTTCTTGAATACCCATTTAGTTCCTATCACATTCTTGTTTGCTGGTTTGGGGACCAATTCCCATGTCTCATTTTTTATTATCTGATCAAATTCCTCTTTCATAGCTTGCTTCCAATAGTAATATTTACATGCTCCATCTGCATTCTTTAGCTCAACTTGAGATATCAAGCATAGTTCTTCATTTACTCTACTTCTTGTCATGATACCTTTGTCCTTACTTCCAATGATCTGTACGAATGGGTGATTCTTTCTCATATTCTTTCCTAAAGTAGGAGTTGTTATCTCAACTCTTAGCTCTACTAAAGGTTTTGAGCTTTGGTCCTATGTTGGCTCTTCTTCATTCTACAAATTATTCTTAGTCTCAAGAAATATCTCATTGCTCCTACACTTAGTAACAACATCATCATCTAAATTGTTATCAACTATTCACTCTTATATTTTGAATTCCTCATCAATTCTCAAATTTGCACTTTCCATAATAGTCTTATCTCTCTTATTATAACATCTATAAGCCTTGATTTTCAATGAACAACCAATAAACATATCTTCACCACTTCTAGCATCAAACTTACCAATCTCATCATCTCTCTTTATGTAACACTTACTTCAAAATATTTTGAAATACTTAATTGTAGATGAGTAACCAAACTACAATTCATAAGGTATCATATTTGTGTCTTTCCTAACTTGCACTTTGTTCATAGTGTAGACTGTTGTATTCATAGCTTCTCTCCAAAATTTCTTGGATACATAATTCCATGCTAACATAGCTCTAACTACTTCTATAATAGACTTGTTCCTTCTCTAAGCAATACCAATCTATTTAGTGATAGATGTCTTATAATTCCATTTTCTTCACAAAATATTTTAAACTTATGTGAAGTAAATTTTCCTCCTCTATATGATCTTAAACATTTAACCTTTATACCAAATTTATTGTCAACTACTTCAAGTCTTCCAAGCAATGTCTCCTTTTTGAAATCTTTGATACATGATATCAATAACCGTATCATCTAAACTACTAATTGAATGGTGGTATTAGAGTCTTCAATATCTTCCATCATCATCTTCTTTGGTTCCTCCTTGAGCTTTAACACCTATACTAATTTTTGATATCCTACCTATATATGTTCTTAGAGACTCATCTTCCATCATTTTAACATCTTGAAATGCACAAATCCAACTTTGTAGTCTCAACTTCTTAGAATATACATCACCTTCAAAACTATTTTCTAAACCTTTCAAAATCAAATGTGAAGTAGCAAGTGATTTTCCTAATTGCACTCAATTTTAGGGAGTGTAGTCAATACTGATTCTCTAGCTCTCATTTCACACATGAAAAGATCCATTTCTACCTCAGTACAAATTTCCATATCCTTTTCTTCAATGATTATCTTTGCTAATTTTGTCAAGATCCAATATCCTAGACCCATAAACAAAAAATGTGTCTTCATCTTTTCTTTCCGGCTACCATAATTGGTTCCATCAAACTTTGGAATATCTTTCTTAAACATGTTCACCATGGATCTCCCAAAATTGTTAGACTTTATCTTCAAGGACCTGATGCTCTAATACCAATTGTTATAAACAATAGTCCACCAACATAACTTAGAGGTGGGGTGGGGTGAATTTGTCATCCAATAATTAAAATATTTATCTTCTATAACCAAAGTAAACAATAACCATAATAAAGTGCACATAGACAATTATACGAGATATATTGACTAAAGAAACCCTTGATCAGAGGAAAAACCCTAGTAGGAATGATGCCAACAAGATGATGTACTAATATAAATACTCATTGTTAGAGGATGGACCCTATTAGGAGTCTATTACAACAATTAGTACAATGAGTCCCTATTAGGAGACTTTGAATCCCTATTAGGAGATTCCAACCTAGTTAGGAGTTGTGCTAACCCTATTATGAGTTGTGGTATAATGTATGCAAGAAGAGACCACTTCCCAAACATGCAATTTCAATTACAAGAAGATCTCATTGCTCAAACAAGTAATTTACTATTATTCTTCCTCTTTCCTTTGTTCTTTCCTCTATCTTATAAACTAGACAAATCACTGTCAGACATTATAGGATAGGTAACAAACCTTGGATCTAAAAACCAAACTTGAGATCACTTAGAAATGTTAGATTGTGGTGACTGATCAGGAAAGTATTGTACATACTCCATAATTCTTTGGGGTTCAAAAAATTTGGGCCCTATTTTATTAATATTTTGGGCCGACATGTAATTATTAATTATAACCCTAAAATGGCATAAAATACTTGTATAAAAGGGTTCAGGGTTAGGTATTTTTTCATTATGATGTGATGAAAAATTAGTTCTTGTGGTAGTATTGAGCTGTAAGGGATTACAGATTGTAATTAGGTTGTAATCACTCGATTGTAATAAGATAGGACTTGCTATTTGGTGGATGTAGCCCAGGGATTGGGTGAACCATGTTAAATCTTGGTGTGTTATTTTCATTTCTATGTGATCTATTTTTTTTTTTTATTGCTTATATTTGCATTAATTTTTATTTCTATCTGTGATTTAATCCTAACAAGAAAAACCTCAGTAATGAAGTTTTCTTCACTTCTGCATTGCTCTGCTCAACTTTGCATTCCACACTCTCTGTTGTTTATTGAACATTCACATTTCATTTCTTTGATAGCATGATAAAATTAAAAACATCCTTCCTTTATACCAAATCCATAAAAAAATTCCCTAAGTTGGCTATTAGTCATTCTCAAATAATTATTATAAGACCATATTATGTAAATGTTAAACTTAGCTATAACACAAATTTATGCTTTGCAACTTGAATAACTTTATGTACATGAAATATTATGACAAGCAAGATTAGCCACATCATCAACAACATGTCTTCTCCATGTACTCAACCTTGATCCTAAAGATATCAACTCTACTAATAGATATAACAAGTTTACCTAAATATGCCTCTATAACTCTATCTCAAAAAAGAGATCACCAAAACATGCATAACTTCTTCTAGACTTGTCCATTCTTCTTCTAATGTTAGGTACATATACCTAATACTCAAAATTATCTCCCATAACCTTAGGTAATTGTAATGATCAACTAGCCATCCATACCAACTTGATCATTTCATTGTCCTTCTATTAGATAGCACAAAAAACTTGCTATGTTGACATCAATGACAAACTCAAACACAAATGTAACATATCATCATAGTAGTACTCCCCCATAGGAATATAGTCAGCATTCATGCTTCCAAAAATCTTCCAACATTCTTCTTAATCTTCTAACATAGGAGACATGATTCCTTGTAGACACCACACACCTGATATTTCTTTGCTACTGTGTTTATCATCAATATTTAGAGTTTCTACCTTTTGTTGTAAGCCCAAAAGTGCTTTTCTACAACAATTCACTCTATTTTTGTACATCTTCCTCTTTATTTTGTATTATAAAAACATTCTATATTTAAGAACAAAACTTCTCCTATATTGTTTCAAAAATGTGTCCTACTGTTCTTGAGATAGGTCGGGCATAACTCTAACTAGTGTGTTAGTTCTTATCTAACTTTCTATTACTTCATCCTATTTCCATTTTCTCTCTAATCTATCATATAGATCCTCAGGTATCTTATTCTAAATTTCACTAGAAGATAGTTTTTAATATTCAATCATTTCTACAATAGCTTCTTCAACTTTATTTTTATCATCAGTATCCAATGTAACATATTACACATGTTTGAAACTAGATAAACCTATAGATCTTCTTAGGTTGTCACATATATCTTCAATAGTCTTGATTTTCCTGATAGGTCATGCTTTGACCAATATCCTTTGCCTAGTTTTCATTTCAATTGATTCATTGGTCTATGTTATTTTGTACTTCACAGACTTCTTGGCAATAGTAGCTTCCTTGGTCCTTGGCTCGGTCGGTGGTGGAGATGTTTCTATCTTCTTCTTTGATGTTTGAGCCTTCTTACTTGGTTGCATGAAAATAACTATGGCTTTACCCTTGTCATCCTCTTCCTCTTCTTCTTCTTCTTCTTCCTCATCACAACTATCTCATTTGTCATCTTCACCAATACCTTGAGTTAATTGCAATGGTTCCTTACCCTTTCCTTGGGTGCCTAATTTAGTTTCTAGGTCTTTGATAATCTTCTTTCTTTTCTTCTTTTTGGAAGCTATCTTTATGTTCACTGTTATCCTTTATTTTGATTCTTCATATGTTCCAAATGGTTCTACCCCAACATCTATCTCTTATTTTAATAATGTACCAATGTTTGAACTAACATCGTCACTTTCTATTTCATATCCAAAACTTTATAGCCATGCCTTCCTTCGATTTACTATTTGCACATTTGTATTTTCCTTATCAAGAAGGAAAAAATTATCAGTCTAGTATTTTCTGACCAATTTCATTGGAATTCTCTTTCTTCTTTTCATTCTCAACTTGAATTCATCAAAATATGTATTCATTGAATCATCAAAATTGTCAACCAATAAAGTAATAAACTCATTGATTTTCCTTATTACTAGTTTATCTTGTTCACATACAACATTTCCTATGCCAAAAAAATACTTTTGAATATAAAATAATATACAAATGATTAGAGAACCAAATGTAATCATTCAATCCTTTGCCTTTCTTATTGATGATAGGTTTTCTACCAACTATAACATTTGTAGCTCAATAAGATCATACTCATGATGTTTTCATGAAAATTTTCCGTGCTTGATCCACATCCATAGACAATGCAATATTAAATTTATTTAATTGATAGAATATTTGATAAATAACTTTCATTGAAAAATCTATAATTGGATCTGAAATTAATGTAATGGATAGACCACATCCATTCCACTTGGTTCCTTTGCTATCCTCAATTTCTCCTCAGCTCAAGCATCACATGGTTTTCTTCCTATCTAGATTTGTATAACTAGTAACTCTATACATCATCATATTTGTAATTTCTATTGGTCCATCTTGTCACTAGAACTTCATGTCATAAACTCTATTTAAAAGAACTTTGATCCATTCCTATCTAAATTTTCTCAGATTTTCTAGGGCTCGAGTTAACTATTTACTTTCAATAATTTGAAACTTGTCCTTTAATTTTGCTTCATCACATAACTTCTCATAAGCTTCCCTGATCTCATAGTCTCATAATTCAATTTTTCTCATGTAGCAACTTTTGACATCATGAATCATGATGACTTTAGCTAGTATCGATGATAGTGCACCCATTGAGTCTCCTTTAACAACAATTTTTGGAATAGCACAAAATTTAGGTGGAGGACAAGTTTCATTCATCACCAATTAAATTTATTAATGTTTTGGCTCATTCCAGTGGTCAATGAAGCTATCATGATTGTAGAATTGTTTGGTGTTCTTCCTTTTCTAGATAGTCAACACTCGATCACACTCTTATTTGAAGCTTCTTGTTCAATTTTGTCCTTAACATTTTTGTTGGTTTCTCTAAATCTCTTGATTTCTTAGTTTCCCAAAGCTCTTCAAACATCTAGATGTAAGATATGAAATAATGTATTCAATATCTATTATATACCTCATCTTTTGATCAATTAGGTTTTCCTTAAATATTATGTCTTTCATTGAGTGGAAGCTAGCTAGCATAATAGTTCAGTCTCTTCTATAGCCTTCAGTCTCTATTGGACTGCTCAGTCAACATGGACAATATACTAATACTTGGTAACCATTTACAAAATTTGGTTCTCATTCATCTAATATATGCATATATATGAACTTTTAGCACACATTTATGTAAGGAACTATTGTATGATATATCATTTAAGTATTCAATTCCATGCATGCCTCTTTTTCTTAATTAGAAATGACATGATCATTTTCTCCATTGAAATGGGTGACCTCAGCTCCATTAGCTCGACTATTTCCATCTTCTATTTTATTTTTCCATTTTTAGTTCATGTCATTCCTCACTTGCACAATATCCACTTTGCCTTCTCCTTTGTCCTTTGTCTCTTTTTTATGGATGTACTTTAGTTCTAAAACTCTTTCTTTGATGTCCAAACTTGTGACATTTTGGACATGAATTGTTAGGTGCATAATTCCTATTTCTATGATTTGGCTAGTAGATTTGTGTTTCCTATATACTTTCAAATACTCTAAGTCTATATTTTTTAGAGTTATAGTAGTATAATTCAAATCTAGGTGTAGTAGGTAAATTTCTCAATTTTTATATATGCTCATGTATTTGACATCCTTGTTTCTTGCACTAAAAACAATAACCAATAAACTTAGGTTTAGAGTTTTTCATACCATGTTTTTTTTTATACATATTTGCAATATGACCAATTTTTCAAAGTGGTAGAAATTTTATTTATTCTTTGGCTTTGTATTTCTCTTTTTTTCATTCCAGGATGATTCTCCTTTCTCAATGCATGAATCTCCTGATCCATTAGAAAAACTTGATGAATTCATAAGTTCTTCAAAGTATTTTGTTTATTCCTTTTCTTTGTTGGATTTTTCCATAGATTCCTTCCCATTCTTTAGTTCATTCTTCATTTTTTCATTGTGTGATATTAGATTTGCAACATCCATATCCTTGTAATTTTGTTCCTAATTTGTAGTCATTGGTTGATTCATCATATCTATTTGTGTATTCATGAGTTTCTACACAACTAACATCCTTTATTCTACTCTAGTAGCCATTACCCTCTTGTCATCTTCTACCATAGTTCTATATTTGTCATCTTCCTTTCTTTGTTTAGTTACTTCACATAGTTTGACTAATTGGATTTCATGTTCCTTTTTTAGTTTCCTTATTTCTTCATTGATGATTCTTTTCTTTTCAAGTAGTTCAATAGATTCTTTGTCATTGGGATTGATTGATTCAAATAGTCCTTTAGTTTCAACTTCTTCACAAGAGTATTACTTTTTTTGGATGGCAATTTTTTCTACATTTTAGAGAATCCTTCAAATCTTGTCTTGCCTACTCTACTTTTTATAGTGCAATTTGGATGTTAACCACTTGATTGTCAATAATTTTATCTAGTTTAAAGTCCTCCATCTTTCAAGGTATAATCTCCAAGCTTATAACTTCCTTTAGAGAACTAGTACTCTGATAGAAATTATTGATAGATGGAGGAGAAAACTAAATACTAAGGGGGGAGGTGTGAATCTAAATCTATAATGTTTTATTACCTTTCATAGATTTATCCACATCCAATAATAACTTATCCATGTAATACAATAAATGTAAAATTGTTGTAACATGTAATTAAATCAATCAAATGAATGAAAGTAATAACACAAAAAATAATATTTGTTACCTAGAAACCCTTCAAGGTGAACGTAAAACTGGGGTGGGGATGACACCCTAAAATCTTAACTTCTCCAATAATGAAGTTAACCTGTTAAGGTTAAAATGTTTGACCATAACATACCATTTGTCCTATGAGGATTGTTTCCTATTAAAGACTTGGGAAACTGGTAGGTTTCACCTTTTTAGAGGATTTGACACTTACAACCAAGTAAGAAATTTGTTAGGAGGTTTACAAAGATCTATTATTACCACTATGTTAAGAGATTTACCTTGATTCAAGTCTACTAAAACTAACTCAGTAACTAACTCTCAGTTTTCTCTTCATGCTGATTTCAAGTCTTCTCCTTACTAACTCATCCTCTCCTCTAATCTGATAACTCCTCTTTCTCTTCCACTTGCACTTTTTATGAATAGGTCACTTTATCTGTTAGTTGATAATAGAACCCTTGAATGACTTATGATCTTCCCATCTCTAATCTTCACACATATGCACATGATCATTCTCTCATATATTGATCTAGGTTAAGATCATCACTATATAAAGATTGCATGAAGGTTCTTCTAGATGGTTCCATGGTTTATCTCTTCATATTGATTGTTGAACAAACATATTGGGGTATGTAATCCATTTCATGTATATATTTTATAATAACCTAGCAAGTATTAAATGTTCTATAATAACCCCTTCAAAACATAAATAATCCTTCCCAGTCAACTTGATTGTCATTTTTCCTAAAGCTTTGTTCCTTTCCTAACTTCTTTGTAAACTTTGCATTGCTTGACCTCTATTATTACTAGTGCTCAACATTGGTGTTTCTTCACCTTTATTAACTTCTTGATGCTTAACATATACTATGCTTGCCACATACTATACCACTTAGTACTTATGTACTTGGAATTTCACTTGATCATTGATGGCTTGCTTGGTTCATGAATGAGATTCATCCATATAAAAAATTACTATGTGACCATACTTTACTCGACTTCTATAGATTTTTTTGGTGCATATTAATATTATGTACATGACTTGGCCTATGTAGAGTAGCTTGATCGTAGTGATGGTTGTCTGACTCTTCCTTGTAAATGACTAAGTGATTGACACTAATAAACAATAATGGTTAGAGATACCAATAGATGGAATGACTTGGAACTATGAAGAGATTGATGGGGTACCAATATCTATCGATAAAATTTATTTATTTATTTATAATATCATGTTCATTATTTGGTACACAATGTGTGAGTCTATTAGTAGGTGGAAGAGTAGAATTATTCGGTATGATAATTATTTTTTCTTCTATAGATCTATTAATATAGATTATAGGAGACATATGACCATGAATTAGAGGGGATGAATTTTTATTATATTTCTTTGAATGGGTGTATGGAAATGGATCTTGACTTGGAGGGATGAATGAAAACAATTGGATGTTGAAGTAAAGTAGTGGATCAAAGGGTAGGATCTTGATATGGAGGATATGTTGATTTCTCTTTAGATGGATTAGATGGTAAAAATTGGACCAAGTAAAGAAAAATGTGGGATTGTAGGATTGTGAGATGGAGTGAGTATGATTGTAGGATCTTGATAATTTATGTGAATGGATTTAACATGATTTTGGACAAGATCTTGATAGGATTGGTTGGGAGTAGACTATGTGATAGGTGATGTAGGGGTGAAATATTTAGATGGATGAATGGGAGTTTCTTTAATAGGGATGGGTAGATGGAGGATGAACTCATGAGGTACATTAGATTAGGTTTTCATATTGTTAAGAGAAGGAGATGTAGATGGGAATTGGAGGGATTAAATAGATTGAAGGATTTTGATGATGGTAGGGGATGAAAGCTAATCTATAAATGGGGTGGATGAAAGAGGGATGATAGCTAGGTGAAATGGAAGAGGAATAACAAGAGTGGGTGGTGAAAATTAGTTTCTAGTGGGAATCATCCCCTTTTCTATTGGCATGGTTGATGAGTGTTTTAGCTACTTTCGAGTGGTGGTTTTGCAAAGTAGTTGATGATAGGTGGATTTTTATTTTTAGAAGGTGTCAAATGAGTAATGTGGCTACTTTTGAGTTGTTTTTTCACAAAGAGTTGGTGATAGGTGGTGGTGATGGTGGTGCTAGTTGCATATAGGAAGTTATTTGTGGTGGATTGAGTCCAGTGCATGTGAAAGTAGGGATGCTGATAGCTCACATTTGTGATTTTCCTATTCCCCATTGTGTCAATGGAAATGACATAAACATTCTTACATAATTTGCAAATAGAGTGGTGGTAGTTGTTGGTATTTTCAAACATCATAGTCTCAAATTACCTTGATAAGAACAAAGTACATTCATGGGTAGCTACTTTCCATCTACAACATATCATTTTAGACACCTCACCAAATATAAGGCTAAATGCTTCTTCTTCTTTAGGCTCTACCAAACTTAGGTGAGTTTTTTGGAAATATAGGATTAACTAAGAGGGGGGTGAATTAGTTACCATAAAAATAAATCCAAAATCCCTTAGATGTCAAAAAAAATAAGCTCATTACTACTACAGCTTAGTAAACATACAAGAATTGTTGTAACTCAGTAAATGTAGAGTATGTATTACTTTAGCAGATCTAATTATTAACAGTAATAACTTGCAAACATGGGAGAAAAGAAATGAACACATGAGACACTAGATTTAATGTGGAAACCCAATATAGGAAAAACCACCACTATAACTAGTTACTATTCTTCACTCTTCTAAATTGAGCTCTTTTAGGAGCCAACCTGGTTAAAGGTTACAAAATACACTATTAGGTGTGACATTGTTAGAGGATTTAATCACCCTATTAGGAGTGGCCTTGTGAGAGGTCTTAAAAAATTCAATGGAACTATCACCTTGTTATATGACTTACAACTAGCTATTAAACCAACTCTGTTAAGATATTTAGATCACTGGTACAATGGTTAGAGAGTAATAATGAAATGACCTGATTGTGATCCAACTAAATTGTTGAATTTTGATCTCTATTAAGCTTTAAAACTTGATCCTTGCTGATTGAATATTACTTTTCTGCTCCACAAGGATATCTCCTTATCCTTCAAGTTTTCTCTCACTCTTTCCTTTTTTATTCAATCAACACACTTGCACACACTCAAAATTCATGACTTGACCTTATATTTATATCATCCAGATTGTCAAGTTGGCTCATTACAAATTAGAATGACCAATAATCATTACAATAGTTGGCTAAAACCAATACTTGAAATAGTTAAGCTTCATATGCCAAAATAAAAAAATCCTTCATTAGCTGACCCAACTCAGTAAACACTATGAACTTGCAAAAATCCTTTGGTAACTGAGAGAACTCAGTTAGCACTAACTCTATCTAACTTTCCTTCATTAACCATGTCAACTTGGTTAACACCATTTTCTGCCATAATTTCCTTTGATGCCCAAGTAAGCTTGGTAGACATTGTCTTTGCAGAATAAACTTCAGGAATGCTCGGTAGACAAGGAGAACTCTCTTGCTGACCAAGTGATCTTGATAGGTACTAAATGACAACTAATATGACATTTGAATAACATCAAAGACAACACACAATTAGACAATTGTATCCAACAATCTCCCTCTTTGGCATTGATGGCAACACAACATGTCATAGCAAAATGAAATTTGAGAAAAAGACTTTCTCTGATAGAAAGTTTCCCCCTTTTAGATTTTACATCAAAATCTTCTCCTTCATGTAGTAATCTCCCTCTACAAAGGAATTACATAGCTTCTTGAAATGACAAAAACAAATTTCAAAAATATATGGTAGTAAACTTCTCCCTCATTGACAACACATGCCAAAGATAACACATACCAAATTAGTGTCAATGTACCTTGAGTACTAATTCATATGCAATATTCTCTTGACTATACTACATCAATTGACTGATCTTCAACTTGTTTCCTATTGATGCATCACTAAAACTTCATTTATTGAGCTTCAGATAGGGGAATGACCCCTAACTTACCTCATAGATATAGGAATGCATCCTTAGGTAATGGCTTGGTAAATATGTTTGCAATCTATTCTTTTCTATGGACATATTTAAATCTAATTTCTTTATCCTACACCAATTCTCTAACAAAATGATATTTTATAGGAATGTGCTTAGTTTTGGAGTGCATCATTGGGTTCTTTGATATTTTAATTGCATTGGTGTTATCCCAAAACATGACAACTAGTTCTTTGATTTGAACCTTCATACCTACAAACAATTGTTTGAACCACACAATGTTAGAACAATTCACTACTACTACAACATATTTTGCTTCTACCATGGATTAGGATGTGTAGTTTTGCTTCTTTCTTGTCCAAGATACCAATGTTTTACCAAGAAAGAATTCTCATCCACTTGTGCTTTTTCTATCATCAATATTTCCTACCCAATCAACATCAGTAAATACTCTTAGGTTTATATTTCCTCTAATTTTGTACCATAAACCATAGTCTTCAGTTCCTTTCAAATATCTCAAGATTCTTTTGATTTCCATCATGTGGCTTTCTCTACGTTTTTTCAAGAATATTGCCACTATTCCAACTGCTGGAGCAATATCAGATCTTGTATGAACTAAATATTGTAATTTCTCAATCATTGATTTGTATAAGCTCTCATCTACCTCTTTAGAATCATCATCTTTTGTAAGCTTTAGCCTAGTACACATGAGGGTTCCAACTAGTTTTGAATCTTCCATTCCAAACTTCTTGAGTATCTACTTGATGTACTTAGATTGAGTAATGTAGACAATATTATTGCTGTATTGTATTTGAAATCCAACAAATAATTTTATCTCACCAAACATGGATATTTCAAACTCTTTTTTCATTTATTCTGAATTTTTTTTGCATAGATCATCATTCCCTATAGATAGAGTATCATGCACAAATATCTCTGCCAACACAATCTTGTTATATGGATCTTCCTTAATATACAAATTACTATTATCATTTTTTCTTTGAAAACCAATCTATATGATGTAGTTGTGTAACCTTTCATACCATGCTCTAGGGGCTTGTTTCAGACCATATAGTGCTTTGTGTAATTTGCACAACATGTCCCTTTTGTTTGGATTGACAAAACCTTCTGGTTGTTCAATGTAGACTTCTTCATCAAGAATACCATTGAGAAATACAAATTCAACATCCATATAATATATTTTTAATCCTTTGCGTGTTGCATATGCAAGTGAGGTCCTAACACCTTCCAATCTTGCAATGGGGATGAAAGTTTCACCATAATCAATGCCTTCTTCTTGAGAGTAGCCTTTACATACCAATCTTGCTTTATTTCTTGATACTTTACCATCTTCATTAAACTTATTCCTAAATACCCATTTTGTTCCAATCACATTTTTATCTTTAGGTTTAACTACAAGGGTCCAAGTTTTGTTCTTCTCTATTTCTTCTATTTCTTCATTCATACCCTCAATCCAAATTTCATTTTCTAATGCATCTTTAACACTTCTAAGTTCAAATTCAACAAGTAAACATGTACCTTTTAGCTTACTTCTTTTCATAGTACATTCTAATATATCTCCAATAATCTGATCAGGTGTATGATCCCTTCTAACATACTTGGCCAATATAGGTTCTTTTCCTTTCCAATAAATCACATTGTCTTCCTTTCAAATTTCAAATTGAGACTCAGGTTGTTCCACTTGTGCCTTAGGTCCTTTAGACTCAGTAGGCATTAACTCAGTAGCTTCAGACTATAACTTGGGTCCCTTTAACTTGGTTTGAACTTCTCCCAACTCAGTAAATATATTGGGCTTGGGAGATAAAGTCTCCTTATTTTCAAATATGCCAAGCAAGGTATCATATGCAAAGTAGAAATTTTTTTTGTAGTCTTCTAGTTCTTCATTGCTTTCTTCTTCAGCCCTTTTTGCAAACTCATCAATTCTCACATGTGCACTTTCTATGATTTTTTGAGTAGAAAAATTCAAATATTTATATGCTTTTCTTTTGCAAGAGTATCCTAGAAATATACCTTCGTCACCTTTTACATCAAACTTTCCTTTTATAGAATCTTTCAAGATATAAAATTTTCTTCCAAATACTTTTAGCTAACTTTCATTGGGTTTGTAGCCATACCATAGTTAATGTTTTGTTTGAATTCTTCTTCAACTAAACTTAGTTCAAAGTATGGATTGCAGTGTTGATAGCTTCCTTCCAGTATTTGAGAGGAACATTCTTTTCAATCATTAGAATCCTTGGACAATCCATGATAAATCTATTTCTTCTTTCAACTATTCCATTATGCTCGAGAGTATAAGGGGTTGATACCTATCTTTTGATTCCTCTTTCAATGCAAAATTTATTGAATTCATTTGAGCTGAATTCACCACCTCTATATGATCTTAAGAATTTCAATATTTTCCCTATTTCCTTCTCTACTCTTCCCAAATACCATTTGAATTTCTAAAATGCTTTTGACTTTTCTCTTAAATACATAACAATCATCATTCTAGACTAGTTATCAACAAAAGGAATAAATAATTTTTCTCCACTATGGCTTTCTATTCCAATAGGTCTACAAAAATCATATGCACAATTTCCAAGATATCTTCAAATTGATAGTTTTTTCTTTTAAAACTAGTCTTTCTCATTTTTCCAATTTGATAGTTCTTGCATAAACCAACATCTAGTTTCTTCAAGCTAGGAATGCCTCTTACTTTCTTGAATTTGCTTATTTTCACCATGTTATCAAAGTTCACATGACATAACCTTCTATGCCATAACCAAATTTCTTCTACTTGAATAATAAGACATGAGAAATCACTAAGATCAAGATAAAATAGGTTACCTTTTATTTGTTTTCCTAATCCAATCAGTTTCCCTTTGTCATCTAGAATTCTTGCCTTGCCATGCATGAATTCTACCTTGAATCCAATGTTGACTAGCTATGCCACACTCAATAAATTATGTTTTAGTCCTTCAAGCTAATAAGAATTGTGACATACAAGTTTATTGGTTAATGATAAATGACCTTTTCCTTTGATGCAACAAGGTTCATTGTTTCCAAATCTTACACTACCTCCATCATAATGTTCAAAATGTTCAAAATTTGTTCTATCTCCAGTCATATGGTGTGAACATCCACTATCTATGATCCATTTATCCTTTTTACTAACATGAGAGATAAGTGACATCTTATCTCCTTCATCATCAAATTCATCTATCACAGCAATCTATACTATTTCATCCTCACTGTTATTAGAATCCTTAGCCATAAAGAAAGTTTTCTTACCTTTGTCCTTGTATGATTTTTTATTTTTGAATTCCTTTTTACCTTTATACTTGTGACTCTTCTTCTCATCCTTACTATCTTTTTTTGGGCACCTGGTAGCAATATGACCAATTTATTCACATGAAAAATAGATTAGGGGAGCTCTACCTTTGTATTTTCGTCTGCTTCTAGAATGTTTCTTTGCAAGTAAAGCTTCAACAACTTTAAGATCACTATTTGAGCTTTCCTTGGTTTATTATTCACTGTCAAAATGATTTTTCTTTATATTCTTTCATTTTTATTTGAGTGAAAGTTTGGCCTCAAAAGAAAACTCAATATTTTTGGAAGCTGGAACATAATTGTCAAATTTGTCTAGCTCAAAAGCTGTCAATCTTCCTACAAGGGCATCCAAACCTATCTTATTATTTGAATCACATATTACTCCTTGAATAGAAAGTACTCTAATTGAATAGATGGGAAGAAAAATTCTAAGAATTTTACTTACAACAGTTTCTTCTCTAATCTCTCCTCGAGATGCTCTAATTGCATTGACATTGGTTTTGATTCTTTCCACATATTTGGAAAAATTTTCATCTTCTCTTATTTTCATTAGATCAAATTTTCCTCTAAGGCTTTCTACTTTGTCTCTCCTTACATTTTCATTAGCACCATATATGTCTAAGTTTGTTCCACATTTCAAAAGAAGTTTTATAATTTTGATCTCATCAAATTCTTCATAGCTAAGAGCAGATGCAATGTCAATCATCTTGATGTTATGGTTCTTTCTCTCAACAAGATCTTCAATAGATAATGTACTAGAAGGAGTCTTGTATTTTACATCAAGGTATTTTCAACCTAAATTACTAATGGTAGCTAGATGAAGCCTCATGAATCCCTACCATGTTGAAAAGTTATCTCTGTCAAGCCTTGGAATCTCTCTCTTATAAGACATTGTGATCTTTAGCTAGGTCCTTGAAACCTTCTTGCAAGCACCAAAAGCTTTGATACAAATTTTTAGAAATATAGAAGGAGTAACTAAGAGGGGGGTGAATTAGTTACCACAAAAATAAATACTAGATCCCTTAGATGTCAACAAAAATAAATTGATTACTTTTGCAGCTCGGTAAACATACAAGAATCATCATAACTTAGTAAATGTAGAGTATGTATTACCTTAGCAGATATAATTTTTAATAGTAATAACTTGCAAACATGAGAGAAAAGAAATGAACACATGAGACACCAGATTTAATGTGGAAACCCAATATGGGAAAAATACCAATATAACTAGCTATTGTTCATCACTCTTCTAAAGTGAGTCCTGTTAGGAGCCAACCTAGTTAAAGGTTACAAAATACACTGTTAGGTGTAACCTTGTTGGAGGATTTAATCACCTTGTTAGGAGTGGCCTTGGGAGAGGTCTTAAAACAATTCAATGGAACTATCACCTTGTTAGACATTTTACAACTGGCTGTTAAACCAACTCTGTTAAGAGATTTTATATTACTGCTACAATGGTTAGAGAGTAAAAATAAAATGAATTGATTGTGATGCAACTGAATTGCTAAATCTATATCTCTCTTAAGCTTTAAAACTTGATCCTTCCTAATCAAATATTACTTTTATGCTCCATAAGGATATTTGCTTATCCTTCAAGTTCACTCTCACTCTTTCCTTCTTAATTCAATCAACACACTTGCACACACTTGAAAATCACAACTTGACCTTACATTTATAGCATCGAGATTGTCAAGTTTTCACATTAAAAATTAGAATGACCAATAATCATTACCATAGTCACCTAGAACCAATACTTTAAATAGTTAAGCTTCATATGCCAAAAATAAATAAATAAATACTTCATTAGTAAACCTAGCTCATTAAACACTGATTTTGAGATGATTTCCTATGTTAACCAACAAAAGCTCAGTTAACACTATGAACTTGCAAAAATCTTGGGGTAATTGAGTGAACTCAGTTAGCACTGACTCTATCTAACTTTCCTTCATTAATTATGTGAACTTGGTTAACACAATTTTCTACCATAATTTCCTTTGATGCTTGAGTGAGCTCAGTAAACACTATCTTTGCATAATATACTTTAGGAATGTTCAGTAGACAAGGATAATTGTCTTGCTAACCAAGTAAGCTTGGTAAGCACTAACTAAACAACTAATATGAAATTTGTGTAATATCAAAGACAATAGACAATAGGACAATTTTATCCAATAGGTTGGACCTATTAGATTCTTTGTATGCTACTAGTGTCCCAAAAAGCATATAGCTAAATCTAAAAAAAAGTAGATAAAACCCTTAAATCTTTTGTACTTATGAAAAGATCATAGACATGAAAAAGCTAATAGCATGACCTAATAAATTGATAAGATAAGTGAGGGCCTCCTTTCATCTCTTAAATAGAAAGTAAAATTGATAATTGATTAACATTGATTTTAGAAAATCCCCAAATATGTAACAATAAGAACAAGTTGATCCTATAGCTGATTAGTACCTTATCTATTGGGTAGTTTCATAAATCACACACGTACATCTATGATGCTAGGGACATATTTCATACATCGAGGTATTAGATCTATCTTATCACTTTGTGAATTAGATATTGGTGTTTATAAAGACCTCATTGTCATGAAATATCCTTCTCAAATAACCAGTAACCATGTCAAATACATCAAGCATTTACTTGGCTCTTTGTTCCAACAACAAAACATTTTAGACATACAACCTTAAGGAAATGTAGATAGGTCTAAGTTATTTTTCCCTAAAATACACAACATTTTAGATTACAGAGATATAAATGAGAATCAAAGTGAAACTAAGGAGATTCTTTCTTGTTGTATATATTTATTTAAAACTATACATTCAAGATGCATGCAAATAACTTCTGAAACCACTAAATAGATCAAAACTATATATTATCTTAACACTTGATGTTCATTACAAGATAAATACTAAATGGTGTGATGAAATCGCAAATAAAATAAAACCAACATGGTATCATAGAAATGATAAAAAATTTCTAGAACCAAAACAATTGCATATTAGTGATTTTTACAAATAGAATGTACTTGGTAAAGTGTGCAATTTTTTTTTTCAAGATTTACAAACTAGCACACTTAAATAATTTTTATAGTTCATAATGGCATAATCCATTTTATCTTTCCTATCATGGATTCAGAATTATGAGATCCCAAATAGGGGTAATAATCAATCTACACTTTATGACACTAGTAAAACTTTACAAATTGCATATGGAATCACTTTCAAAAATTGATCAAATGGATTTGTCATAAGCTCAAATCTAAAATATAACAAGTCTCTAACATATAGAAAGAAATGAAAAAGAAATATTCTCATTTTAATCATGTGGGACAAAGTTAGAACTAGTCAAATAGGGCCTCCTAAAATTTTGAACAATTTGCATCAGTATGACAATAATAAATAGCCAACATTGAGGGATTCAAAACCTAGTCAAAAAATGTTGAAATAAATTGAAATATAAAATATAGGTCCCATAATATGCATACTAAATACTCCCAATGAAGTGAGTCATGAAACATTACTAGGTGCCACATCATCAGATGCAAACTAGGTTATCTATCACTATTTGACACTTGGGTAAAAATGTAGATTTGAACATTGCTAAAACTGGAACTTTGTGGGATGACTTGGAAAGGAAATTTATCTTCATGGGACAAGTGGATATATTGAATGCAAGTTGTTAGAAACATTAAACACCTTTTAGGCCTCAAAATGACACAATGGTACACATGCATTAAAATGCACTCATAAGGCTCAGAAGCTTGGAATGGTGCTAAAATTAGGAAGGTAGTTTCGAGTGACAACAATGGCTCTATCTTGGGATGCATTTTTTTGTGGGTATGGAAAGGATTTAGAATCATTAGAAGAATTATACCACACACTTGATAGCAAAAAAATTCTCTTGAATATCTTATTGAAATCAAGGAAAAATTACTCCTAAACTATACAAATGATGGCCTAGGGCCACTAAACATCAACAATTTTTTTACCTTATTGTATATCTTATTTTCATCTAAATTTTCATGAAGTAATATAATATTATAACATCCATTAGTTTTAACAATCAGATTAGGACTCTGAATCAACTCACTTTGCAAAACAAAATATACATCTTCACTTGCATAATGCATATAAAAACTATGACCACTCTCTACAACTTGCTTATTATGAAAGTAATGATCAGCATGTTCAAACATATCAGAATCAAAATAAAACTCCTCTTCATCAAATGAATCATGCATGATATCAATCTTGAATATGAAAGCTTCGTATTCAACTTGGGGAAAAAGATCACACATACCTTGAAACTATGTATCTTTATGTATAACTAGACGGTACTCGAATAAGCAATTAGATTTATACTCACAAATGTCATCCATGTTAATGTATAAAGCTAATTTGGGGTCCTCCATTGATTCTTTACAATTAGAAAATGAATTAGCCACCATATTAGAGTATTCACCATAAAACTTATTGCAAGATATGTGTTGATTTTCAATAACAACTTTGTCAAATACCTTGCCATCAACATCACAGATTCATAGGATGCAACATCATTATCACTTTCATTTTCATACTTAGAAGAAGAACAATCTGATCTCGTACAGTAATAACATAATGTATCATCATCAAGATCACCATTAACCACATCTGAACATTCCATGTGCTCTTCAAAAAGTGGGTTGATAACTCCATGCAAAGCTCCCTTGTAGACATTATTACAAGTGATGTGCTAATCAACATCAAACTCTTCACCATACAATGGATTAAAAAAACTATGAAACCATTTCTAACATCACTATCATCAATACTTTTGGTGCATGAAGAAGAAAAATTAGAATCATCATAGGAAGACACACCATCCACCCCATTCATGAAGCATTTGGAATATAAATCAATTTTACTTATGTTGTCTTCACTAAGGTGATTCAAATGTCTTGAAAACCAATCATCTCTCATTTTATCAATAGGTGCTAATGCATTAATCTTAGAATCAATTATATGCTTCTAATCACTAGTACATGCAACCTTATGACATTCATCTACATAATCAAATAACTCATCCTTATAAATGATCTCCTTATCCTCATATTGTGTAGAGAACTCTTCTTCAAGAGTTTCAACCTCAACCTAATTTGTATAATTTTCATCATCTTCTTCTTCATATGATACTTCTTTCTAATACCTGATTAGCAACTTTTCTTTCATCACTTGAGTCATAAATTTCAGCCTCTTTGTCCTCATAATGTGATACATGTCCTTCAACTTCATGATTAATAACATTCTCAACACAAGGAAAATCATCAATAGGAGAAACCCCAACTAAAATTATTTCTTCTTGCACATATACCTGATCAAGTGAACTAACTCTATTATCTACTACTATAATACTATAGATATGTGCATTATTTTTAGAAAGAAGAGCATCAGCTCTTCTTTCCAACAAAAGAAACTCATACTCATATGCTTTTACTTTTGAGTTTTCAACAACATTGTTTATAAGAGCAGTAGTACCTACACATCGATCTAAAATTAAACACTCTACATGACAACTCCTCTCAACTTTATCTTGCCCACAAACATTTCTAGATAAATGATCCCTAATTAAGCCATACCTTATATTTTTCTCAATCTTCATTGCTATCATGAATGCCTGATGCAAAATCTTAAGTTTTTTTATCTCTCAATAGATTACTCATATTTTTATCAAGTGCATCAAGATAAACTACTAAACATACTTGATCATCTAGCATAGAATTTTCAATAATCTCATTCATTATCTTTAAAAATCTGACATTAAATTTAGGAACTAATTTATCATTCCTAATTTGGATCCTAAAAAAACTTCCAAAATAATCAGAGATGCTTATTTTTTCCCTGAATTGCTTCTTGAAGGCTGAATTTAATTCATCCCACGATGAAATAGAACATGTTGGTAGAAAGTAAAACCAATCTCTAGCATCACCTTCTAAAGTTTGGACAAACAACTTCGTATCTACATCTTCATGAGAAATCTTAGAGTCACCAATCAAATTACTAGACATATAAACATGATGATTGGATGAATCCAAATGGTTCCCACCAAACATAGGAAAATCCTTTCTAAGATCATACAACATGGTATTTGGGAAACCATGAATGCTATCAAAAACTAATGGCATGTATCTCTTGGAAGAAATAGATCTACAATCATTATTCATGGACTGCATACCAAGTGAAATTAAATTTTTCATTACTTGCGAACTTATAATTCATTCACCAAAATAATATTTAGAATTTCTAACTTTTAGTAGAACTTAAAACTCTTCTAGCAATCAAATCTCCAAACATACTTCAAAATTTAAAAATATTTGCTAAATCTATCTTTCACAAATTATGTTGAGATGCATCATACAACTCTCCTATTTAGTGCTAAAAGTACCACTTGATGGAGATGATTTTGTAGAACTTGCATTCATGGAAAGGAAATCTCATGAAAGTGAAAAGTACCTTTTAGTTGTAATGCTTGCAAACAACTTCAATACTACAAATAATAGCAAATTCAGATCTTATCTTGATTTTGTAACTTTTGCACCATATCTCACATAATTATTCCAACCATTGTCAAAAACTTCAGATCACTTCTTCAAATTTGCATTCCAACTATTGTATCCTTCACAATACCTTCAACTTCATAGTGCACTAGTACAAATATATAACTTTGAGTTGCCACTCACTTAGTAAGAAAAGATTTTCCTAACTTGTGGAACATAACAAGATAGTACAAAATTTACAACAAGTATTTGAAAAAACTATATACAACAACTCTGGAATTTCACACTCTTGACAAAGTGAAAGAAAACTTAACATCAAATTTGAATTCTAATAGAAATTTTGCATAACTTTTAAATGATCTCAATGTAATAACCATTGCAATTATTTCAAAACTACTATTGTTAGGAATAAGGCATAACTCAGAGACATGAATCTTCAACACATAAATGGAAAAAAACCTCACAACCTTGCTACTGTAGCAAATTATTAATATTGTATTGAATATTTTTCAGATTCTCAAGGCTTTTTTATCATACACATTCTAAAACTGCAATTGATACTAGAGATTCTAGTACATTTAACAATGAATTTCTTCATAGACTCCACAACAGAGTCACCATTTTGTTGGTGTTTTGAAATTTCCTAGTTTCAAATTACCCCGATGAGAACAAAATACATCTAGAGGTAGCTACTTCCTATCTGCAACATATATTTTTAGACACTAGGCCAACTATAAAGATAGACCCTTCTTCTACTTTAGGCTCTGCAAAACTTAGGTGGGTGGACCTATTAGATTCTTCATATGGTACCAATGTTCCAAAAAGCATACAACTGAATCTAAAACAAAGTAGATTAGAACCATTATATCTTCTAGACTTATGCAAAGATCATAGGCATGAAATAGCTAACAACATGACCAAAGAAATTGATAAACTAAGTGAGGGCATCCTTTCAACTCTTAAATAGAAAGGGAAATGGATGATTATAAGTTTGATTTTCAACAAAACCATGATTTAAACAACATAACACTTTGATCCTGTAGTTGATTAGTGGCTTATCTATTAGGCTATACCACAAACCTCTAACAGACATCCTTAAAATTCATTGTCATATTACATACATCAAGACTTCCTGACCTATCCATTCACCTTGTGAATTAGACATCTATACTTTGCAAATCTCATACTTGACCTATCCCTTCATGAGATTTATAACCTTGTGATGATAAACTAAGAATTTACATGATTCCTTAAATCATAAGCAAAACATATCAACATATATGATCTAAAATATATTGCAACTAGAAAATGTGCACCTTGTACATATATCACAAAAGATCACAAACAACATGAACAAGAGATAAAATTCAGATAGAAGATTAACTTGTTGTTGCACTTTTATTTATTTTCTTGGAACAAATACAATAAGATGCATGAAATTGAAACATAGAAAATTCCTAATAGATTAGAACTATCTATATTTTGATTTCTTGTTGTTCATTAAAAAAAATGTTGGATGGTGGGATGGAATCACATCTTTTAATCCAAAAATGTGGTCTGAAAGAAAAATTGAACCAATATGGTATCACAACAATGAGAAAAATTTTCCAAAATTTGAACAATGGTAGAAAAATGATTTTTGCAAATAGAATGGACCTAGGAAAGTGTGCAAATACATTCATCAAGATGTGTAAACTGGCACACTTAAAGAATTTTTAAAGTGGAGCACAATGGACCAATGTATTTTATCTCACATATCATAGATTCAGAGTTATAACATCTTAAATAGGGGTAACGATAAATCTACACTTTGACACCAGCAAAAATTTACAAATTGCTTATAGAATTGCATTCAAAACCTAATCAAATAGATTCTTCATAAGCTCAAATCTGAAACAAAATAAGTCTCCAACCTCTAGAAAGAAATCAAAAAGGAAATTTCTCATTTTGGTCAACTAGCTCAATTTTACAACTAGTCAAACAAGGCCTCCTAGAATTTTGAACAATTTGCATCCACATGACAATAATAAACAATCAACTTTAAGGGATTCAAACGAAGTCAAAAAATGTTGAAATAACTTAAAATCTAAAACATAGGTTCTTTGATATGTATACTAAATACTCCCAAAGAAAATGATTCATGAAACATCACTGGGTGTGAGATATTCAGATACAAACTAGGATACCTGTCATTATTTGACACTTAGACAAAAATGTAGATTTGAACATTGCTAAAAATGGAACTTCGCGGGATGTAGAATGGAAATTTATCTTCATGAAATGAGTGGATATACTTAATTCAAGGTGTTAGAAATATTAAACACCTTTTAGGCCTCAAAAGGATAGCTAGGCACACATTCATTAAAATGTGCTCATAAGGCTCAAAAGCTTGGAATGATACTCAAATTAGGAGGGCGATTTCGAGTCCCAACAATACTAATAGATAGTGAGGTGGCATATGGTATGCTAATACAAGGTGGATGAGTGGTGAAGGATAGAGTGGATGAAATTGTATTCAAAAGAGTAGATGAGTTAGGTTGATGCATTGCATAACTAGGCTTGAGCTGAAAATTTAGAAAATGGGTTGAAGGATATGAAGATGGTGGATTTGGACTAGGGATGTAGCTAGTAGAATTACTATGGAAAGGTGGAGATTGGGATATGACTGTAGAGGAAGATAGAGACATGTATTATGTATGCAAGGAATATATGAATGTGATGTAGGAAGATGGCATAGATGAATGAAAAAATGCATTTCCCTTGTCAAAGGTAGGATAAGGGGTATTGTTGGGAATATATGGAGGCATAATGGGATAATTTTGAGGAATGTTTGGATTTTGGAGGATGTTTGGAGCAAGATCTCTAACAATTTCAATGTACCCATCATAGTTAACAAGAATTTAATCATTACTAGAATAGGATGGAGTGAGAGAAAAGGTGAGATAACCAAACTCATCATAATAGAATTCTGACATTATTATTTGATGATGAGTTAGAAAGGGATGAAGGATGAAAATGGATAAGAAAAGGAGGATTTGATATAAGAATATAGTAATGATGCTAGAAGAAAAATGATTTTGGATGATAGCAAGGATAAGACTCTAACACAAGGATGACCATCTTGGGAAGTTTGGACAATTTTTTTATAAGGCACTGACTACAGTAACTATACACTAGTTTTGGTTAAATTGTACTGTTTTCTCTAAAACAAATCCTAGTGTTTCTATGAATGGACTTGCTAACAACTTTTCAGATCCCAAAGATAGATTTATTAATAGTAAATAAGATATGTGAACAAATAGTCTCTCAAAGGATATAGAAACTTTGAGAGAGACATGTAAATATTCATTTTTGAAAAAAGATTTTTGAATATAGGACGAAAAACTATGCATGTTCAACTATTATTTTTGCAAGGCTGAATCAGAACACAAGCACTTCAAAAATAAATTATCCCTAAGGTAAAATTGGATTTTTAGAATACGAATAAAAAGGTATCTACTAAATTGGTTTGTAATTAGATGCGTGGACTCATGTAAAATGGTAGTTACACGTGTGACTCACTTGAGAGTCTATTTTGACCATGCTAAAATTATGGGAAAGTTTTCCCACCTTAGACTAACATTACAAATGCATCACCCAAACTTGTCTAGAACAAGAAATTTTTTTACCTTTCTTCTCATTTGTATACTAGTTGGAGGGGTTTACCAGTTTTAGCTTCTATCTAAAGGGAAGATGCTTCCCAAAGGATGATGAACTCGCTAAAAGAACTCCTATCTTGTTGTGGATGATCTTGCTAACAACTTTTGTACATATTTCACACATTTATTGGTTCTATTTTGAAAAAAAATGAAAGAAAACTCAAAGATGTGCTGAAAAACACATCTTAAGACATGCAACATACTTTGTTCATTCCAACCTTGAAGGCTTTAGATTTTTGATCTATGATTGAAGAAACTTGAGATTAGCATGTTTTGTTCTATACAACTTGACAATGTATCATCAACATAATAAATCATGGGTGGAATATTTAAAGCGGATGGGAATAAGAGAAATTTTCTTTAAAGCATTCAAGACTTTGTGATTTCTTCTTAACCCCCAAATTGAAATGTTTGGATTTGCAATGTTCTTTGATACTTAAGAATTCAGGATTTATTGAGATTGTTTCAAACCCAAATTGAAGTGTGATTCCATAGCATTTTTCTTTGAGCCTTATTGCATTCAAGTGTGTATTTGATTTCTATTCATTCATCCCAATGAAAATATTGTAAATCCCTTATCCATTCAAGATAGAGTTTGTATTTATTCAATTTTGGCATTGAAATAGAAATGTAATGACTTTGGTCAATTTTTACCCCTTTGCATTCAATATTTTGTTTGTTGGATTATTAAGAAAAAATTGAAAGTGTGATTATAGCAAGGCATAATTTAAAAAGCAAGTTAATTCCAAAGGAAATGACTTTCAATGGAAACCTAAAAGCATTAGTTAGCAAAACAATGGCTTCCTAGGGTCCTTGACCTACACAAAGACAAAATCCACAGTGAGATCCTTAAGATTTTGTAGTTATGTAAATGCGATACAAAAAATATCATATGCACAACAAGATTAAACAAATGCACTAAAAAATTAAAAAATGTATTGAAACATTATGCAAATGTGCTAAAAGAAAGAATAGATGCACTATAGAATAGAGCAAGCATGCTAAAAAACAACACAAATGTGCTATAGAATGAAACAAATGCACTAAAAGATAGCACAAATGCACTATAGAATATAAGAAATACACTAAAAGACAACAAAAATGCACTACATAATAGAATAAATAGGCTAAAATAATCCACAAATGTGCTACAAAATAGAACAAAAGTGCTAGAAGACAACATAGATATGCTAATAGATAGCACAAATGTACTTCAAAATAGAACATATAGCTTTAAAAAGCACAAATGTGCCATAGAATAGAACATATGCGCTAAAAGAAAGTGAAAATGCACCATCAAATGTTGTATATGTGCTTCATAACCTAGCAATTGTTGTATAAAAGTATTGAAATGCATTAGAATATGGTAAAACATGCTAAAAGAGTTAATAGATGGGTTATAGCAAATGATATATGCACTAAAATGGTGCAAAAAAAGTTCGCTTGACCTTTTAAGAGGGTTTTAAGTACATCTTTAGGTATTGAATGTTGGAAATGACTGAAAAGATCATGAATGAAGAATAGTGGAACTGGTAAAGAATGCTTTCAATCATTTTTTTGTCATTGATGTCAAACTTGCTACTTGCAGGAATGACAATTACTTAAGTGATCCAAATACTATCAATTGGTTGATTGAAAAGGAAGAGGCAACCAATAAGATGTAACTAGAGCACCTAGAGAAAGGTTGAAGTTATGATGTTGTAATGAAGTATAAGGATCAGCTAAGCCATTGATGAAATAGTGTATTGATGACATACTCTAAGACATGGGGAATGGACACACTAAGACACATCAAAGATGTAAGGTTTAATTAAGTCATTTGTAGAACCTGACTAAGTTCATTTGTGAGTGTTGAGCAAGCTAGTTGAAGCCGAGCAAGTTCAACATCAGAAGGTGTTGAGCAATCCTTCAAGTGTCGAGTAACATAGGATTATTCAAGTGCCGAGTAACTTAGGAAAAGACTTAAAGTGCCAAGCATTAGTAAATGCAGTAGAGGCTGAGTAACACAATGATGTTGAGTTGCTGTATTATCTATTAAAGTCAAAAGATTCGCTAGATTAGTAATGATAAGTTTGTTATATTGAGTTTTGTGAATTAGTTGGATGATAAGGATGATGAGTAGATGTCACAAAAATTTTATGTAAACCATGCAAACCAATTCAAAGAAAATACTGATGGACTTATCATGAAGTTTCTGGAAGAAACAATTTAGAGGGAAAATAATATCATTTTTATAGATCAAATCAAATTGATGAACGGGAAGATTTGAGTAGGAAAGGAAGAACATAACTTCTTTATAAGGAGTTACAGGTTCGAGATCGAAATAGAAGAGGGAGTTGGTCATAAGTGTGGTTGTGCAGAGAAGCCAAGAGAAGCCTAGTGTGAAGTGTCAAGAAGAGGACACATTGAGGAGTAAGCACAGATCATCAAGACTCTAAGTTGATCAAGTGACCATAGAGTGCATTGGCATAACAAGTGGAAGAGCTCAAGGAGATAGATCTTGAAGGGTGGACAAACTATCAGCACTGCAAGGAAGAAAAGCCAAGAAAAGAAAAGAACTGAAGAGAAATCTAAAATTTGCAAGGTTAGATTTGCAATCTTTATCAGGTCAAAACCTTTCTAATACTTTCTTACCATTGTATTAGACATTGAAATCCTACATTGCTAGGTTAGCTTAATAGCTAGGTGGATAAGCCTCAGGAAAAGGATAGAAGATCCCTAGGAGAAGGATAAGAGATCCTCAGGAGAAGGATAAGAGATCCTTAGGAGAAGGATAAGAGATCCTCAGGAGGAGGATAGGAGATCCTTAGAGAGGGATAAAAGATCTTTTTGAGAAGGTGACTGTAAATACCATGGACTTGGGTGGGCCTAACAGCTCTATGTAAATCCTTTAATAGGGTGGCATTCTAAGTTAAATGTTCTTAAGTCCTATAATAGGGTACACTACTAACAAGGTGTAGAAATCCTTTAACAGGGTCACATCTGATAGTGTGTAAAGCCTTTAATAGGGCAGGCTTTTAACAGGGAAAACCATCATAAGTGGTCGAAATCAATTACATAGTTATTTTGTGGGTGTCATCCCCACCCTAGTTTTACCTTCTTATTCTTGGAGGGTTTTTGGGTTACCAAAATCCTTTGTGTTATGGTGTGATGTACATTTACTTTTCATGATTGTTTAATGTTTAATTGCATGCATGATAATTTCAATTATATGCCATTCAGGATTTGACAAAAAAAAAATTTGGACATTATTAGACCTTGGATAACCGATTCACCCCCCCTCTTAGTTATTCTAAAAGAATTCTAGCAATTGGTATTAGAGCCCACTGCTGATTTGTTTCAAGGTACAAGCAACAAGAAGATCAAGATGTCGAAGAGAGAAGTTCCCAACCTAAACAAAGAAAAATTTGTTGCATGGAAAAGTCTAATGAAGTTGCACCTTGGATCAATAAGTGACTATGCACAAACCTCAATCATAGTCGATCACGTAGACCCTATAGGACCCCTCACTATAGAAGAAATGAGCAAGAAGAAGGAGCACAATCAAGTGATGTTAGATATTGCTTCAGCACTAAGCTATATCGAGTATGATGACATCAAAGAATGTGATACTACACATCAGATGTGGAAAACATTATCAAACATCTATGGAGGAGATGATAATGTCAAGAGAGTCAAAAGAGATAGCCTAAGAGGAAAGCTTGATGACATGAAAATGGAAGAAGGAGAGAATGTTGCTTAATACGGTGCAAGGATGAAAGAAGTGGTAAGTGCCATAAGAAGCCTAGGAGGATAGTTATCAGAAGAAATAGTATATAGCAAATACTTGAGAACTTTGCTTCCTATCTATGCTATAAGAGTATCATCCATCCAAGAGCTAAGGTGTGTACCAGGAAACACATTGTCATTTGAAGGAATAATTGGAAGACTCACTACCTTTAAGCTATCAAAATTTGACAACTACAAGCCAAAAAACTTTGAATCTTCATTCAAAGCCAAGATGACAATAAAAGACAATGAGGAGGTGCAAACAAAGAAAAAGAATGGAAAAGGAAAGTGTGTATCTAGTGACAACAGCACTGATGAAGATGATGTAGATCAATTGGAGGCATTACTAGCAAGAATATTTCATAGAGGAAGAGGCAAATTCAAAGTTAAGCTGCCAATCATTTGTTTCAATTGTAATGAAGTTGGTCACATTGCAGCCAGATGCACACAAAAGAAAAATTACAAGCATGGAGTCAACCTCAAGAACAAGAAATAGGACAACAAGGACTACAGAGGTAAAGGTGAAAGATGCTACATTGTTGAAGATGACTCTAATGAGAATGATGATGAAGTGATCTATGTGGCTATGAAAGATGAATCAGATGAAGATGAAGCAACTGACCTCATAACCTACATGAACAAGAATAAAAAATGCATCATAGATAGTGGATGTTCTCATCACATGACTGGAAATAAAAGTAAGTTCATTACCTTTATTCAATAAGAAGGAAATAGTGTTAGATTTGGTAACAATGCACCATGTCAGCTCAAAGGGAAAGGTAGTATCAAGCTTATTGAAAAGATATCATGTGATAATGCATACTATGTTGAAGGCCTGAATTATAACTTGTTAAGTGTCTCACAATTAGGAAACATAGGTTGTAAGGTTGAATTTGAAAATGGAATTGCCAAGATCTATGATTCTCAAGGAAGTCTAATAGGAAAAGGTGACCAGACTAGGAGTAATTTGTTCTACCTAGACATGGAAGATGCTTCTTGCCTCATTGTTCAAATTGATGGTATATGGTTATGGCATAAGAGGCTATGTCATGTAAATTTTAACAAATTGATAAGCATCAGAAAAATGAAGAAAGTTAGAGGTCTACCAAAGTTGAAGAAGCTTGATAACACCATGTGCAAACAATGTCAACTAGGGAAGATGACCAAGTCAACTTTCAAAAGCAAGACTTACATTTGTAATGAAGTATTAGAGTTAGTTCACACTGACTTGTGTGGTCCTATTAAAGTGCAAAGCTACAAAGGTGATAGATACATAATGCTATTTGTAGATGATTATTCAAGGATGATGATAGTCATGTTCTTGAAACAAAAATCAGATGCATTCCAAATTTTCAAATGGTACTTGGCCAGAGTTGAGAAAGAGACTAGGAAGAGCCTAAAATGTCTCAGATCTAATAGAGGAGGTGACTTCACATCAAGAGAATTTGACGAATTCTCAAATGAAAGAGGAATCAAAAGGTAGACATTAGCACCTAGGACTCCACCTAAGAATGGTATAGTAGAAAGAAGGAATAGATCAGTTATTGACTACGCTGGGACTTTAATGATGGAGACAAATGTTGCACTCAAGTACTGGAGAGAGGCTATAAGTATTGTAGTCTACACACTCAACAAATTTCAAGTCAACAAAGGTACAAATGCAACACCTTTTGAATTATGGTATGGGCATTCTCCTAATGTAAAACATTTCAAAATATTTGGATGCAAATGCTATATAAATAAAGAGTCTAGAAATGGAAAGTTTGATGCAAAGAGTGAGGAAGGCACATTTCTTGGTTATTCTACTAGAAGAAAAGCTTATAAGTGCTTGAATGCTAACACTAACAAAGTAATAGAAAGCACAAATGTGAAATTTGATGAGCTTGCAAAAATTCAAAATGTTGAGAACACCAAGAAAGCAGAAGAATACAAGACCTTTGTATTCTTTTATGAAGGTATACCTAATAATGGTGAAGTTGCAACTCAGAATGACAATCAGCAACAAAATCCAATATCTGTTGAATCACAAATAGTGAATGTTGAGCAAGATACACATTCAAAAGCCGAGCTATAGAATAAAAAAAATGTTCATTCAAATTTTGAGAATTGTCAACATGAAGGAAACGAAGAAATATCTGATGAAAATACACAAGAAGATTCAAATTTTGAAAGAGACAACATGCAAACAAGCAAAGAACCAGTATTGGCAAAGTATGTAAGAAGACATCATCCTGAAGATTAAATTATCGGAAACAAAGAGGTAGGACCAATGACAAGGAATAGAATTAGAAGTGAGACATGTCTACTTAGCAAAATAGAACCAAAAATAGTAAGTGTAGCCATAAAAGATGATGACTAGTACAATGCTATGAAAGAAGAAATAGAACAAATTGAAAAGAACAAGACATGGACCTTAGTCTCAAGACCAGCTAACAAGAATGTAATTGGAACCAAGTGGGTGTTTAGAAACAAGTTAGATGAGAATGGTGAAATCACAAGGAACATAGCGAGACTAGTTTGTAAAGGGTATGCACAACAAGAAGGGCTAGACTATAGGGAAACTTTTTCTCCAATTGCCAGAATGGAAGGAGTAAGGACCTTACTAGCATATGTAGCCTTCAAAGGATTTAAAGTCTATCAAATGGATGTTAAGTCCACATTTTTGAGTGGTATACTTGAAGAGGAAGTCTACATAGAGAAATCAGAAGGATTTGTTGATGAAAATAAAAAAAACAAGGTATGCAAATTGCATAAGGCTCTATATGGATTAAAGCAAGCCCCTAGAGCTTGGTATTAGACTTCACAAGTATCTAGTGCAAATAGGATTTGAAAGAACTGATGATAACAGCAACATGTACATCAAATCAAAAGAAGGTAAGGATAACCTTGCATCTAAAATCTTTGTGGATGACATAATTTTTGGAGGAAAGGAAGCACTTTGCAAAAGTTTTGGTGACAAAATGAAAAATGAGTTTGAGATGTCTATGTTTTGAGAAATCAAGTTCTTAGTTGGATTGCATGTACATCAACTAAAACATGGTATATTCATGACACAATCAAAGTACATCAAAGAGATACTCAAGATGTTTGGATTGAAAGACTCCAAACCTATCAACACACCAATGGCAATAGGACATAAGCTATCCAAAAATGATGAATCGGCTAAAGTCAATCAAACAATGTATAGATCTATGATTGAAAAACTACAATATGTTGTACATAGTAGACTAGACATAGCATTAGCAGTTGGAATAGTGGCTAGATTCTTTGCTAATCCTAGAGAAAATCATCTCATGGTAGTAAAAATGATAATAAGGTATCTCAAAGGAACTGATGATTTTGGCCTATACTACAAAAAGAATGAGAATTTTGAGCTCAATGCATACATAGATGCAGATTGGGGAGGTAACATTGATGACAGGAAAATCACAAGTGGAGGAGAATTATTCTTAGGTAAAAGGCTAGTTACTTGGACTAGCAAGAAACAAACATGCACATCTTAGTCCATTGCAGAAGTAGAATATGTGGCAACAGTAGTCAATTGCATAAGCATTGTGTGGCTCAAACATCTATTGAAAGGAATAAAAGAAGAGGTAACCAAACCTATGATACTGTATTGTGATAATACAAGTGCTATAAACATATCCAAGAATCTAGTAATGCATGCAAAAACCAAGCATATTGCAATCAAGTATCACTATGTCAGAGAATTGATGGAAGACAAACAAGTGAAGATGGAGTTTATTCACACAAAGGAAAAAATTGCAGATATCTTCACCAAACCATTGCCCAAGGATCCTTATGAATATCTTAGAAGCAAGTTGGGGGTAATGCCCCTAACTCAAGCAATCTATAGTAACAAAGAAGTTGTCCTACATCAATAGGAGTAGATCATTGAAATATAAGAAGAATGATTCAGAGGATGACAACAGGAAAAGAAATTCTAGATTAGTCACAAGCATGGTGATAGAGGAAGAAAACATGAGATGCAAAGCTTATGTTTAACATGTTGAAGATGCTACATCTTTGGCATTTATGTAGAAGAGGGAGAATTATGAGAAACTAATCAATGAGATCAATAAAAGGTAAGAGGGAGATGTATGAGAATGTATGAAGAGAGAGATGAAAGAGGGAGATTGAGAAGATATAAGAAATTGATCAGCAAGCAATTATGAAGGAAGGATCAGGAATACAGAGTAAGGATGTAGCAGTCAAGAGGGAGAAGCAGAACAAATGATTCAGTTTGTATCAGCAAAAGAGGGAGTCATGATACAAAAAGTAAGATATGTAATGACAACAAGTTTTCTGTTTGTTATATAATTTTGGTGGTAATTCTTATTCCTAGAGGGTTTCTAAGTCACCAAAATCCTTTGTGTTATGGTGTGATGCATGTTTACTATTCATGATTGTTTAATGTTTAATTGCATGCATGATAATTTCAATTATATACCATTAAGGATTTGACAAAAAAATTGTTTTGGACATTATTGGACCTTGGATAACTGATTCAGCCCCGCTCTTAGTTATTCTAAAAATATTCTAACATTGAAAGCAAGGCTTTTCCCTCCAAATGTATTTCCTAACCTATACAATCATCAAAACCATGTTGCAACACACTAAAGAAAAAAAACACATTAGATTGTTAGTGTGTAAGAAAAATAGATTGATACAAATGAATGAATGACCAATTTGTAGGGTCCCACTAGGCATGCCCAAATGTGTGCTATCAAGGCTAGTGTGCAAAGAACATTAGGAAATTCAAGAGAATTCCCAAACTAATCACACACCAACATATAGATTAGACAATAAAAGAAAATAATAGAGATGTAAATCAAAGAAGAGAACTCCATGCTCATATTGATCAATAGATGTGTCCAACAGATGGAGATGTATTCTCAAGTGTGGCCTCAATCTTCAACAATGGATAATAAATGGATGAAGGATTCAACAATGTAGAAATGAGTGGATTTTTTCATTATAATAGTATTTTGATGGTTCTTGTGCTCTCAAATTTTTTTTGTAAGATTTCATATGAAGGTGGATGATTTGTGAGAGAAGAGGGGTGGAATTTATAGGAATCTGGGTGAGAAGGAGATAAGAATTATTTATGGATAGTTAACTAAGTGAGGCATGAGATAAGCTTTAGTTAACTGAGCTAGGTCGAGGAGATGTGGCATTAGAGTGAACTTGGACTTGATGTAGAGGGAAAATATTATGACTTAATTTATGCAAGAGGACATGATGTGTTTCAATTAAGGTAGGTGAGATGGCTCAATTGACTGGATGATGTGAGAGGTGAATGGATTTATTAGAAAAAAGGTTGGTAGACAATCTTAATTAAATGAAAGAATTATTTAATTAAAAGTGGAATTAATTATACATGAGATTTAATTAAATAAACGAATTATTTAATTAAAAGAGGAATATTTGGTGCATGAGTTAAGTTTGGGTAAATGTTGGGTTGAATGGTTAGTTTTTGGGTGGAGGGATTTATTTGATTTGATTAATTTAATTAATTATATAGAGAGGTGTTTCAGAGATTTAACTAAATAGGTTTACATTTATTTAATTTAATAGAGGAAGGGTGATTGTATTAATAAATTAGACTATTGGTTATCTGTTAGTTTATTAATTTGACTCTAATTGACTAATTTAATTGATTAATTAGAATATAGTGCAAAAATAATTAACTATTTAATTAAAATATTCTTTATAAGATGACTAAATTTGATTACAAATTTATGTGATCATATTGCATCAAGGAAATTAAGAAATTGAAATAAAAAGGCAATCTGTCAACTAACAAATTTGATAGTATCCCAGCTAGTACTCAATCATTCACTAATGTGATAAAAAAACCTTCTAAAAAGGACCATGAAAAGTGTCTCAAATCTCTACACAATGTTTTTCTTTGTAAGGTCTACAATATCATTAGTTTTGAGGTTGTCATATGTAAAACAATAATGGATAATACTAGTAAAGGTCTTTAAAGGCTAAATGAGCATGTGTAGAGTGCTCTAGACAATGTCCAAGGGTAAATCTTCCTTTGTAAAAACACCATAATTGGTCAAGAATGTTGGTGTAGTTCCTTGAATGAGACATATGGCTGCTTCAAAGGATGTGGATATTGATACGAAAGATATTCAAAAGTCCATAGTAGTCATTTAGATAGACTTCATACTAAGAATAAGGGTATCACCTTTGTTGACAATAAGGGTCCTAATTAATTTCTTTTTAAATCTATCTATAATTATCTATTATTAACATTTGAATTTCAAAATTGACATTATTAACTTTTAATTTTGTAGTTATATGTAAAATTAATTATCCCCTTTAATAAAAACAAATAGTTATACACACACACACACACACACACACACACACACATATATACATACATATGTATGTATATTACATATATATACATATATACACATATGTCTATATATATATATATATTCATATTTTTTAGAATGGATTGAAGAAGATAATCAAAGAGGGAGATTTTTGAGAACATATAAGTATGAAAAATATGCTTCAATCATTATTTTGGCAATGATGTCAAACCTATTATTTGTTGGTATGACAACTACTTATATGATTTGAGTACTATCACTTAGATGATTGACGAAGAGGATTTGATCAAAAGATGTAACAATAGAACCTAGAGGAAAGGTTGAATTATGATTATGTAATGAATTACAAGAATTAGTTAAGATAGTGATGGCATGATGTATTGATAATCTAGTTAAGGTTACAAAGGTTGGTTACACCAAGAAGGTTTAGAAGAACAAGTTACACAAAGTTTATCTGTCAAGCTTGACCAAGTGGATAGTATGTGCTAAGAAAAATCAATGTGAGCTGAGTATAAAATTTTTATACTCAGAGTTGAGAAGGAAAGAGGTAAATTTCTAAAGTGTTTAAGATTTGACAAAGGAGGAGAATTCATATCAAATGAATTTGAGATGTTCTGTAATGATAGAGGAATCAAAAGATAGACATCTACACTTAAAACACATCCACAAAATGGAATTATTGAAAGAAGGAATAGATCTACAATGGACTGTGCTAGAATAGTCATGATGGAGAAGAATGTTAATTTGAAATATTGGAAAGAAATTTTAATTACAACTGTCTATACCTTGAACCATGCACAAGTCAAGAAATGTACTCATTCAGCACCTTTTGAACTATGGTATGGATACTCACCCAATGTAAAATACTTTAAGGTATTTGGAAGAAAATGTTATATTCTTAGAGATCTTAGAAATAGAGAACTTGATGAAAAAAGTTAAGAAGGTATATTCCTAGGCTATTCTACAAGAAGTAAATATTATAAGTGTTTGAATACTAACACTAACAAAGTTTTGGAAAGTACAAATGTGAACTTTGATGAATATACATAAGTATATGAGGCTGAAACTATGAAAGAACCAAAAGAATACAAATCATTTGTATAATTTTATGAAGGTATTCCTATAGAAGAAGATGTTATGAATTAAGCTACACACTAACAGCAAGTTTTAGTGACTACCAAGTCACACACCATGACTATCAAGTTGCATTCAGGAATCGAGCTACATTTAGATGCCTAGATACAAAATGAAGTTAATGCACATTTTAATTTTGAGATTAGTATACATGAGAGAAATGCTAAACTACCTAATAAAGATGTGCACAATGATTCAAAAGCCAAAAGACAAAATGAAGAAATAAAAGATAAACCAAGATTGTCTAAAAATGTGAAGTGACATCATCCTTCTGCTCAAATCATTGGAGATAAAGATGTTATACCAATGACAAGAAATAAATTGAGAAGTGACACATTTTTTTTGAGCATGAAGGAACCAAAATTACTAAGAGATGCATTAGAAGATGTTGACTAGAGTAAAGCCATGGAAGTAGATATTGAACAAATAGAGAAGAACAAAATATGGAGTCTAGTTCCTAGACCAAAAGACAAAAATGTGATAGGCACCAAGTGGGTATTCAAAAATAAGCTAGATGAAAATGGTGAAGTCACAAGGAACAAAGCAAGACTAGTTTGTAAGGGATATGCACAAGTAGAAGGAATTGACTATGGAGAGACATTTACCTCTAATGCTAGATTGGAAGGAGTAATAACTCTACTTGCTTATTCTACATACAAAGGTTTGAAGTTTATCAAATGGATGTTAAATCTACATTTCTCAATCACTTATTAGAGGAAGAATTTTACATAGAACAACCAAAAGGTTTTGTTGATGTTAACAATAAGAACATGGTATATAGGCTACACAAGGCTCTATATGGTTTGAAACAAGCACCAAAAGGATGGTATGAGAGATTTCATACTTATCTTCTAAAGTTTGGATTTGAAAGGATTGATGATAATAGTAATCTATTCATGAATACAAAGAAAGGAAAAGATATTTTGTTATCTAAAATATTTGTTGATGATATTATATTTGGAGGTCAAGATGCTTTATGTAAGAATTTTTCAAATTAGATAAAGCAAGAATTTTAGATGTGCATGTTTGGATAGATCAATTTTTTTGTAGGTTTGCAAGTATGTTAGATGAAGTGTGGTATATACATCACTTAGTCAAAGTATGCCAAGGAGATACTAAATTTTTTTGGATTGGAAGATTCTAAACCAGTAAGTACACCTATAGTGATAGGACACAAGTTTTTAAAGAATGATGATTCAATTGAGGTGAATCAAACATTATATAGGTCTATGATTGTAAAATTGCAATATGTAGGATATAGAAGACTTCACATAGTATTATCTATAAGAATAGTTGCAAGGTTCTTTGCTAATCCTAGGGAGAATAATTTAATGGTTGTAAAGAGAATAATGAGATATCTAAAAGGAACCAAAGAGTTTGGTCTATACTGTAAGAAGAATGAGGAATTTGAATTGAGAGCCTACATTGATGTTGATTGGGCTAGAAACATTGATGACAGAAAGAGCACCAATGGAGGAACATTTTTCTTAGGCAAGAGGCTAGTTACATGGAATAGCAAGAAACAAAACTAGACCTCACAATCTACTACTAAAGCTGAATATATTTCTACTATTGCAACATATACAAACATTGTATGCATTAGATAGCTACTCAAAGAAATGAAGGAAGAAATCAAAGAACCAATGATACTTTATTGTGACAATACAAGTGCTATCAATATATCAAAGAATATAGTGATGTACACAAAGACTAATCACATTGCAATCAAGTATCATCATTGGAGAGAGTTAGGTCAAGATAAAGAGCTGAAGATGGAATATGTCAACACAAAAGAACAAATTATTGATATCTTCACAAAATCATTACCTAAGGATGCTCATGAGTATCTAAGAGGTAAAGATAACCCTATCAAGGGCTATCTAAGTAATAAGAGGAGTGCCCTACATCAAATAAGTTAGTTTTTTTATGTTAAAAATTGATGCAGAGGATTTTACTTTATTACTTGCCTAAAATAATCAAGGAGCTAAAACTTCAAACTAGTCACAAGCAAGGAGATGGAGAAATTGAAGAAACAGAAAAATCTTATACCTACATATTAGAGATGACAAGTCTTTAGAATTTTTGTCAAAGAGGGAGATATCAAGAGAAAATTATAATTGCTAGGAGAGATTTATTGACCACAGGAGGAAAGTAAAATGCAAGAAAGAGGGAGAAGCCCTAAAGAAGTAGAAATCCTAATCTACGTAGTAAGAGGGAGATATAGGAAGAGAAAGACAAAAGAAAAGACATAGATGGAGTTATAAGAAAGAGTTAGATGGAAGCTACTGATAGAGGGAGAGATTTTAATAAAAGGAATTTTTAATTTTTTTAGGATTGTCTTACTATTTTTACATAGTTAGTTTGGTTGAACAAGGTGTTTTCCATCTAGTTGATTTGGTTGATCAGTTTGGTTTTCCATCAATGCCAAAGAGGGAGATTGTTGAGAATGGATTGAAGAAGCTAATTAAAGAGGGATATTGTAAAGATATATTGTTGAAAACATACAAGTATGACAAAAATGCTTCAATCATTATTTTGTCACTAATGTCAAACTTGCTATTTTCTAGTAAGAAAACTACTTATATGATTTGAGTACTATCACCTAGATGATTGATGAAGAGGATTTGATCAAAAGATGTAACAATAGCACCTAGAGGAAAGGTTGAATTATGATTATGTAATGAAGTATAGGAATCAATTAAGATAGTGATAACATGATGTATTAATAATCTACTTAAGGTTACAAACACTGGTTGCACTAAGAAAGTTTAGAAGAATAAGTTACACAAAGTTTGTCTGACAAGCTTCACTGAGTGGATAGTAGGTACCAAGCAAAGTAAGTGCAAGACAAGTAGAAAATTAGTTGGAGCTAAGTAAAATTTCATTCTAGTGTGTGCCAAGTAAAATAGTGGATGCTAAGTAAAGTTTAGTTGATGTTGAGCACTAGAAACTTTAGTTCATGCTAAGTAATTTTACAGTGACTATCAAGAAATGCAGTATGCGATGAGCATAAGAAGATAAAAAATTTCAAGCTACTACATTATTTAAAATATCATGAATTTGATGAATCTAAGCTAAAAAATTTGTTTTCTTAAATTATGTGAACTAGGTGGAAGATATGGTTGATGAGTTCGTGGCACAAAATTCAAGGTAAACCATTTTTAGTAAAAATTCAAAGTAGATTCTAGGAGAATTTTCTATAAGAGATGTGGAATGTGGGGTAGATGCATTATATCCTACCTAATCCATCTTAACCCTAATTTGGATGATAGAGAATGAGTGGTAAAATATCTTAATTTCCTATTTATAGGAATGATTGGTCATGAAGCATGCTTGTCATGTGCATGAACCAAAAGGAGACGAGGAGTCAAGGGTTTTGATTTATCAAGTGACCTAAGAGAAGAGTTTGTAATGGCATGTTAATAAAGAAGGCTTAAGGAGATGAATTCCTAAAGGGTGAACAAACTATCAAAGCTACAAAGTATGAAGGCCAACCAGAATTAAGGACTAAACAAAGATCTGTAATCTACAAATGCAGTTGTAAGTTGTTATCAGATCAAAGCCTTTCTGTTACTCTCTAACAATTGTATTAGTTTGGGATAAATCCTTTAGATTAAGGTTGACCTAATAGTCATTTATAAATCCTTTAACTAGGTGACATTCCAAGTGAATGGTCTAAAGTCCTCTAACAAGGCATACTTCTAATAGGGTGATTGAAATCCCTTAATAGTTTCACATTTAATAGTGTGTATTGTAACTTTTAATAGGGTTGGCTTTTCATAGGACATCACTTTAAAAGAGTGAAAAGAGTAGCATGTTATTGGTGGTTTTTCCTAAATTCATTTTCCATGTAAGTCATTGTGTCATTTTTGTTGATGAATCTATTATGTTTCATGCTTTACATTTTTGCAAGTTGATTTGATAGTAACCTACAAGTTTTAAGTGATTGCATAATCTTATGGATGCATGCACGATGAATAATATTTTATGGGTTCACTAAGCTATGAAAAGTTTTAGTTATACAGCTGGACCTTAAATAACTGATTCAACCCCCCTCCCCCCCCCCCCCCAGCCTCGCTCAGTTATTCTAAATTATTCCAACACATATATGTATATATGTATCTTACATATATATACACATATATGTATGTATATATACATATACATATACATATATATATACATATATATATATATATGTATATATATATATGTATATATATATATATATATGTATATATATATATGTGTATATATATATATGTGTATATATATATGTGTGTATATATATATATGTATATATATATATATATATATGTATATATATATATATACATGTATATATACATATATACTTACATAAACATATACATACATATATATACATACACAAACTTATATGCATATGTACATATACATATATAACCTTTTAAAAATATAGTCTATCAAAACCTAGAAATAATGTGGATAAATCAAACTTGTTTGTAACATTTTATCAAATATTTTATTTTGTTTAACATCTAACTATAATTCTTATGAACAAGGATAAAAATTACATGTTTTCCTTATTAAAATTCTAGATATTTAGAGAGCACTAAGTAAATTATCATTTTAAATAGTTCAAAGCAAGGATTCTATCTTTTCGTCTACTTGCATCGATAAAATTCTATGACACATTGCTTAATTTATTTATTTTTAAAGTGAGAAGGAAGATTATTCAAGTATGATAGCTAGTCTAAAATTGATAGAATCAACTCTCAATTCCACATATATTAGGGTTTCACATTCCCCAAAGGAGTCTTCAATCATCATCTTGGTTCTGTATGTCAGAAGCTTTGATCTCTCCTCTATGGGATCTAGTTTTCCAAAGACTAAGATCATCGACTACAGAAAGGTATTGGATGATTTCATCCCCACCATGCATTATATGTTGGGTAGCTTTAAGTTCTTTAATGCTATTTTGTCCAACTACTAAAGAATTGGAATCTACTTTGATTGTGTGAGTGTGCAGTGACAAAACTTTACCCATTAATAGTTACCCATAAAGCAGATTTTGGAAAGAGAGATCTACATAATTTCTTGGAAATGTACATGCACAACATAAAATAAGTTCTATAAGAAGAATAGGAAGACAAAAACATTTTTATTATGTGATATGGGCTTCTGGAGATACAAAAAACTTTGTTATGAAATGATGTATTGTATAGTGAGATTAGATCTATGTATTTGGAGATCTAAAAGAAAGACAACATGTATTGTTTATTTGAGGAAGAAAAGCTAGGTAGAATAGAAGATTTTGTTATCAAAATACATTAGACTAGAGATGAGAATATAATTTAATTAGGTATTTCTCTTCTTTGGAGGTGTGTGCTAATGTGAAGGTTCCACATGTTACTTTGGCCTTATAGACATTATTAAAATCTTTCATTCATTCATTCATAAGAAGCTATTACTAATAGTAAATTTTTACATTTTATTTAATCATATTTATTTTCAAATTATCATGCAATAAAATGTTTAAAGTGCACATGATTTTTTTAAATGTATTAAATAATTTTTTTACTCTCTCTCTCTCTCTCTCTCTCTCTCTCTCTCTCTCTCTCTCTCTCTCTCTCTCTCTCTCTCTCTCTCTCTCTCTCTCTCGTGTTTTGATGTGAACCTTCACCAAACATGGTTTTATTTTCAAGCCTTTGATGGTAGTAAAAGACTTTTGTCTTCCTACAAACTTACCCAAACTAACCAAGAGCTCATGTTTTGAAGTAGCAAAAAGTTGATATGCATACACTAATGTGAATAACCACCACAATACTCATAATGAGGCACTAAAACTATTGAGATGAATACTAGTTCAACTATTTAAATAAGTTTATGGAGAATTTGGTGAATGGGATGTGGTGTTGGTGTTGATAAACTTATAGAATCTATTATAACACTTGTTAATATATTTTGAGACTTTTTCTCACTTTAAATATAAGAGATTGATGTTGTAGATAGTGGAATTGGGGAAGGCCATCATAATCTCCCATTTTCAAAAATACTCACTTTTAATCTTTTTTAATTATTCTCTTAGAGGAAAGTGATTAAGCCTAATGTTTACCTTTACTAAGAAAGAACCATATGAAAATCAATGACTTTAAATCATTTGCAAGTATTCTCTTAGAGAAAAATGATTAAGTCTAATGTTTACATTTACTAATAAGAAAAACTACATTAACTCCACTTGTGTAGGGTAATAATGAAACACTTGGTCTAGAAGGGCACATTATTAATATTGTGACCATAATTATAATATTTTAGTAGACACAAATATGATAGTGTTACCAGTTGACTTGTTTTCTATTAACTAGCACTTACACCAAAAGGAGGTGCAATGATTGGGCTGATAGTAACTTATTCTTAAGGTGTCATTAAACTAAAATGAAATAATCTAAAATGGAAATTCTCTTTTTTTTGTAAATTTAAATAATTTCATGTTTCAAATTTTCCTAACAACGTATAACTACAAATATCAAGCTTGTGTATCTTGATTTGTTAGAAGTAGATTAGAGAAAGAAATCAAATGTCCATGTTGAAACACTTAGAAAAAATATGTTATTAAAAATTAACTATATAATTAAAATAAGTAAACTTTTTTAATGTCTAGGGGATTTAGCTTAGTTGGTTCAAGAAATGAATTCTCATTATGGACACGCTAGTTCAAACTATAAGAGAGACATCTTTGTTGAATTCTAAGTTGTGACTCTTAGTTTTCCATTGGTTGGATTTTTCTCATTGTAAAATGGTGTACTCTAACATGTGACTCTCAGTCTTCCAATTGTTCTCTCTAGTGTCATTGCTCATAAGGAGAGCACCTGGTTTCTATATGATCTCAATAAAAAAAATTTAAAAACATTTTTTGAATTAATACTTTACATAATGAAATATCCTATTTTTTAACTTTCTTAGATTATAATTTATCATTTATTAATTACAAAATAGAACTTAAATTTTTTATACAAAAGGAAATAAAATCTTATATATAGAGTTGAAATCACATTATTAATATAACATTCAAAGATAATCCTAAAGACCCAAAAAACTAAAAACTTAAAGCCAATGGACTTACTATACTTCATATAAAGGAATTTGATGCATTAACTATATCCCAAACTTCCACCACAAACTAAACTCTGCAAGAGGTAGTTGATCCAAACTATATAATGCAACACCAAACATCAAACCTTACATATATATCATAGGAGAAACCAATAAATACTACCTAACCCATATATCATCTAAAAATGTAGAACACTTAAAACTTTACAAATGTGAAAGTATAAGGACACCAACAAAAGGATCTTTCATTCTTATACCAATATTGCTTAAAGGCTAGAAAACTTATATAATCTAGAAAAATCTATCACTCTTTCACCATTTTAAGATAGTCACAAGCCTTAATAATCCAAGTTCTAAAGACCAAAAACTAGATCCTCTATGTCATCCTATCTTGGAACTTGTAGTAACAACATTGGAGCTTCACGATCTAGAGCCAAGCCATTCTCCAAATTCTACTGACATGGAAAATAATCGTGCATTTTTGGCTGCAAATTTAACTTAGTAGGAGGAATGAGTTGATCATCACTATGTTCAAAGAACATGTTAAAATTTACAAAAAACCCTAACACAAATTTTCATAACCAAAGAAGGGTTGAGGACTCAACATTGTCTTGCAACCAAACCATATGTATGTTCCATTCCCTATGTTTGGGAGGAGGGTTTGATTTTATCAAAGGTTGATATATATAATATTTTATGCAAGAGAAAACCTCTTGAGAAGATGTCACCAAAAAGCCAAATTTCCACCAGATATTGTCCTTCAAGAGCTCTAAACACAACATTTTATCATGGACTACACCTAGGAGAAAAAGTTTCAAATAGGAAGACTAACCATGTGGCACAAGCTAGGGCTTCCCTCAAGGATACTAAGTTGGCAAAAAAATAGAGGTGTTTCCGAACTTTGGCTAGAGGAATATTCACTCACCATTGTCAATTGTCTTATAGGCCTCTCTACTCCCTGTTGGACCATAAGGAATATTGTCAAGGAAATGATAAGTCTTCTTAATACCTTTCATATTTATTTTTGTTAGTCACACCTAGCAGGAAGCTAGTGAGGGAATAGATGCAATAGCCAATGTGGTTGTGACATGTCATAATTTGAAAGCTTGGGATGAAAACTTTCTAGATATTATCATATCAAGGATTAATCATGATGTGAATTTAGGGAGAGAAGTTGTCATTATTAAAGATAGTGATGGATACTAAGGATGATATGTTTTTTATTACAAGAAGTGTGAGGACTGAAGGTGGCACTTGCAACTTTACTTCACACCTAATTCACATGCTTACTAGGTATTTATGGTTGTCATTCTAGCTATTCTCTTTTATCTAAGAAACTTGTCTATTAGCTTTGGGAGGAATGCTTCAAAGAGAGTGAGGGGTTAGAGGAGGTGAAGTGAGCCAACAAACTACCAAAAATGGAGAAATAAGGCATGGATATGGGAAATGTTGGTTAGTTAAGGCTTATCTAGCTTCATGGATAGACTTCATGGAGGTAATTCTTAGGTCACCCAATTGTTTCTTTAAAGTTAGAATGAAGGTTGTTTGACTATGAATGACAAGAAGATTTCCACCATGGAGGAGTACATTTCCAAGATCAAACTTATCTAACATAGAAAGGTGTTCATTTTTATTCAAATTAATCTCTTTCAGAAAAAAAAGGTTACAAATCAGAGATCATTCACTAATTTATCCTAATAGGTGCATTAGTTCAATCCTCTAACAAGGTGGACTTAACAGTTTTATTCCAAATCTCTTAACATAGTGCATTCTTCATTTTATGTTGCAAATCCTTTCACAAGGTGGAATTAACAATCCTTATTGCTCCTAATAGGAAAGATCACTAGAAGTGATCAATTGTAAGCTTTAAGAGGATAATTTTATACCACAGTAATAAATCTTATGGATTTCATCCCCTCCCAAGTTTTACTTTCTATTTGGAATGTTTCTAGGTTACCAAATATTGTGTCAAGTGTTATGAATGTTTTATTTCTTTGCCTTTGTCATCCATTTAACTAGATCATATTATATGGTGATGATTTAATTGATGAATTAAATTAGAAGTTTCTTGGTTCTTGATTCACCCCCCCCTCTTAATTGTTAGGAATAAGGTGTCTCAACCTTGTATAATTCCTATTCTTATTATTATTTGTTTTGTAAAATGTATTTTTTCAAATAATATGTAAATGTGAGTGTACATGTCTAGTTGGCATTTTCATCACTTACATGTGTCGGCATCTTGAAGCGTGTGAAGGAGATCATGGCTGAAATGGTTATGACAGATTCCTATGATGCGTAAGATCTATTTAAGGAATAAGCTATGACAGGTGTAAGAGCATCTTATGACATGAGGCCTATTTGGGCACCCAAGAATGAGTGGTTGGTGTGTGTAAGAGAATATGCCAAAAATAGGTTGGTATGACGGATTCCCTTACACTTCTCTTGTGACCACTATTTTTGGTGGATTCTATGACAAGCTGTCATTGCCTATTCAAGGGATGGATGGCCTTTTCTTGGTATTGGATGTACATGTGGCATTGTGCATGTTTCTTGGTGGTTGAGCCATGAAAAATGCCCAACTCCTTTCTGGGCATTTTTTTGGGTCTTAAGATGTTCATAAAATGAGTATTGCATGTTGTAATGCAATAGTGTGATAGATGAAAGTTTGCAGGTACTGAGGTGTTGCTACAGTCTTCTATTGTTGATGTTGAACTTGCATTGCAAGTGGATTGTAATCTTATGTTGAAGATAATACATTGTGCAGGTTCTAGAGGGGTGGGGTTGTTTTACCGAAAGGTTTTTCCCCATCGGAAAATCTTTGTGTTGTGTGTTTCTTTCTCTGTCTATTTTCTGTATGCATGGTTGGCTGCTATATTGGTGTTTATATGATATTGAATCTATAAGTGTAAAATATTTTAAAAGGATTTGCACCATACTTTCCTTATGAGATTAGTGTAGGAAGCTATTTCCGCACCTAAGTTTCCTTACAAGTGGTATCAGAGCTTGATCAACTTTTGATCCTAGTTGTTGGGTAGGGTTTTTTGAGTTAATCTCAAGTTGAGTGGGAGTATTGTGTAGAGTATCCTAAATCTTATTTGGAGATTGAGATGGTGAGTTCATCATATTGAAGAATGGAGGTGGAGAAATTTAATGGCACTAATTTCGAGTTGTGGAAACTCAAGATGGAAGACATGTTGGAAGATCGTGACCTATGGGAAGAGACTACAAGTGCTACAAGACCAGCAACTATAACTCAAGTAGATTGGGATATCAAAGACCGTAAAGCTAAGGGTCTCATAAGACTTTGTTTAACTGATGCAATCCTTCTGAATGTTCTAGATGAGAAAATTGCATATAGTTTGTGGGAAAGACTTGGGGCCGTGTATCAGGCCAAATCTCTGGTGAACAATTTATTCTTGAGGAAGAAGTTGTATTCTCTATGAATGGAGGAAGGTAGATCCTTAACAAATCATTTAAATGCATTTAATCTGCTAGCTACACAGTTGACATCAATTAGTGTCAAGTTAGAGGAGGAGGATCATTGCTACACACTTTTGTGTTCTTTACCGGATTCATGGGACCATCTTGTGATGGCCCTCGGAAGAACATTAGTCACCTTCAAAATGGATGATGTGGTGTCTTCGTTGCTATCAGAGGAGATGCAAAGAAAGGTTTCCATTTCAGAAAAAGAAGCCCTTGCTGTTCGTGGGAGATCCACGGAAAGAAGAAAGAAAAATGACAATAAGGGTAGATCCAAATCCTATGGGAAGTCAAAGACTTCCAATAAGTCCAAGGCAAAATGTTGGAACTGTGAAAAGATGGGGCACTTTTGTAAAGACTGTAAAGAGCGTAAGAAGAAGAAGAAAGCCTCAGATTTTGGTTCTGAAAAATCTCAAGAAGATGGTGATGCATTCATCGTAGCTTTGGTAGCCCATGGATTTGATGATGTGTGGTTGGTTGACTCAGGTGCATCTTTTCACATGACCTCTCATCGAAATTGGTTCTCAAGATATGAAGAGTTTGATGGTGGAAAGGTGTACTTGGGTGATGATTCTCACCTGAAGATAGTTGGACATGGAAGGGTCACTATCAAATTTCTTGATGGACGAGTAAAGGGAATCAATCGAGTTATGCACATTCCAGGTCTAGCACGAAACTTATTATCTATAAGTATGCTGAACGATGTAGGTGTGCAAGTTATTTTTCGAAAGAAGGATGTAAGATGATTAGAGGATCGATGGTGCTTGCTAAGGGTACTAGGAGAGGTACTTTGTTTTAGCTAGATGCATGTATTCCTCTATGTAACAGTTCTTCATCCTCACCATCTGAACGAGCAGTGAAGAATTTTGTGTTTATTGGTTCTGATGGCAATGCAAACACTTTGGAAGGAAAGCTTCCTGCAGAAAAGACAATGTTGTGGCATATGAGATTTGGCCACATTGGTGAGAAGGGTCTCAGAACCCTGAAAAATAAAAATCTTGTTGAGGGGTTAAATGATTGCAATCTTGAGTTCGACTTCTGTGAACACTGTGTATATGGTAAACAAAATCATGTTCAGTTTTACTCTAGTTCTCACAAATCTTCTAATGTTTTGGATCTTATTCATTCTGATTTATTTGGTCCTGTAAAAGTTCCTTTGATCTCCAAGTATCTATTTTTTATATCTTTCATAGATGATTACAGTAGAAGGACATGGATTTATTTCCTTAAAAGTAAGACACAAGTCTTTAGTCGATTCAAGGAATTTAAAGCCCTTGTAGAGAATTAGACTAGTAAGAAGATTAAGTGTGTGAGAACTGACAATGGTGGTGAGTTTTGCTTAGCAGAGTTTGAACAGTTCTATAAAGAACAAGGTATCGAGATGCATAAGACAAATCCTTATACCCCAGAGAAAAATGGAGTTGTAGAGAGAATGAACAGGACACTGATGGAGAAGGCTAGGAGTATGCTTAGTGGAGCTGCTTTAGAACAAAGGTTTTGGGCCAAAGCTGTGGCCACTACTTGCTATCTGGTTAATAGATCTCGTACATCAACCCTTGTTGGTAAGACACCCATGGAGGTGTGGTCTGGTAAGAAGCCTTCAATTAGACATCTTTGTGTTTTTGGTTTTGAAGCTTATTCATATGTTCCAAAGGAGAAAAGATCTAAGTTGGAAAAAAAAGCTGTTAAATGTATTTTCATCAGGTACAGTGCTGGTGTGAAAGGATACAAGCTTTGGGATCCTGTGACTAGTAAGGTGTTGTATAGTAGAAATGTTATTTTTAGAGAGCTAACATCTTCTCCTATTGTGCTACAACCAGATGAAAAAGAAAAGGAAAAAGATGTTGTTCAGTTGCCTCCTACCCCTAAGAAGATTGAATAGAGAGACCATGTTGGGTCTAATGATGAGGAGAGCTCTACCAGCTCTAATAGTTCAGAAGAAGAGGAAGAACAAACTCAACCTCAGCCCTTGAGGAGATCCATGAGAGAAAGAAAGCAACTAGAAAGATTTGGTTATTCTATGTTAGATTCTAGTTGTGCTTTTTCTTTGATTACTAACACTGATGAGCCTAGATCTATGAAAGAGGCTTTGGGCATGGAAGATACAGGTTCCTGGATTGAGGCTATGGATGATGAGATGGCTTCATTAGAGAAAAACAAAACTTGGGACCTTGTACCTTTTCCTAAAGGGAGAAAATCGATTGGTTGTAAATGGGTGTTCAAGAAGAAATTCTGTGTAGATGGCAGTGTTGAAAGGTACAAAGCTAGATTGGTTGCAAAGGGGTATTCACAGGTAGAGGGAATAGATTATGGTGAAATATTCTCTCCTATTGCAAAGTTGACATCCATTAGATTTATGTTATCTCTTGCTGCATCATATGATTTAGAGATAGAACAGATGGATGTGAAGATAGCTTTCCTTCATGGTGATTTGGAGGAAGAGATTTATATGTCATAGCCTGAGCACTACATTGTTAAAGGTAAATAATCCTTTGTTTGCAGATTGAAGAAATCTCTATATGGTTTGAAGAAATCTCCTAGGATTTGGTACCTTAAGTTTTATGCCTTTTTGTTTTCAATTGGATTTGTAAGATCGAAATTAGATCATTGTTTTTATTTCAGAGTTGAAAATGATCGCCTTCTTATTGTTGCATTATATGTTGATGATATATTGTTGTTTGGGAAGGGTAAGGGTATGATTTCTGATTTTAAATCTCAGTTGTCAGCACAGTTTGAGATGAAAGATCTTGGGGCAGCTAGGTACATCTTGGGTATGGAAATTAGTAGAGACAGGTCTAACAGAAAACTTTGGTTGATTCAGAGTAAGTATGTGAAGTCTGTGTTGGATAGGTTCAACATGGAAAATTGTAGACCACTATGTGTTCCTATTTCTGTGGGAACAAAGCTATCTATATATGATTGTCCAAAATCTCCTAGTGAGGTGGAGGACATGAGTAGAGTACCTTATGCTAGTGCAGTTAGTAGTCTTATGTATGCTATAGTCTATACTAGACCAGACATTGCCCAAGCAGTGGGAGTCTTGAGTTGATTTATGGCTAATCCTGGATAGATACATTGGGATGCAGTTAAGCAAGTATTCAGATATTTGAGGGGTACATCAGATTACTCCATATGTTATCATGGTAACTCTTTAGATCTCCGCATTCAGTTTGTATTCATGGGTTTGTGGATTCAGATTGGGCAAGTGATATTGATCACGGGAGATCCACCAGTGGTTATGTGTTTACTATGTTTGGTGGTGCCATCAGTTGGATGAGTAAGCGACAACCTATGGTTGCTTTGTCCACTACAAAAGCTGAGTACATGGCTGCTACTCATGCTTGTAAGGAAGCCATCTGGCTTAATTGATTGTGTTCTGATGTTGGTGTTGATGCAGAACAGATTACTATTTGGTGTGGCAGTCAGAGTGCTAGTTGCCTTGCGAAGAATCCAACTTTCCATGCCAAAACGAAACACATTGATGTGCAGTTTCACTTTGTGAGAGATATGGTGGAAGATGGAAAGGTAAATTTGGAGAAGGTAGATACTGTGAAGAATGTTGCAGATGCATTAACAAAACCAGTGGGCACTGAGAAGTTTAGATGGTGTTCAGAGTCTATGGGCCTTTCAGCCTATAGCAGTTAGTTCCTGTTATGTTCCTGTTGCTCTTACAAGGTGTTCGACAAGTGGGAGAATGTTAGGAATAAGGTGTATCAACCTTGTATAATTCCTATTCTTATTATTATTTGTTTTGTAAAATGTATTTTTGCAAATAATATGTAAATGTGAGTGTACATGTCTAGTTGGCATGTTGATCACTTACATGTGTCGGCATCTTGAAGTGTGTGAAGGAGATCATGGCTGAAATGGTTATGATAGATTCCTATGATGCGTAAGAGCTATTTAATGAATAAGCTATGATAGGTGTAAGAGCATCTTATGACATGAGGCCTATTTGGGCACCCAAGAATGAGTGGTTGGTGTGTGTAAGAGAATATGCCAAAAATAGTTTGGTATGACGGATTCCCTTACACTTCTCTTGTGACCGCTATTTTTTGCAGATTCTATGAAAAGATTTCATTGCCTATTCAAGGGATGGACACCCTTTTCTTGGTATTGGATGTACATGTGGCATTTTGCATGTTTCTTGGTGGTTGAGCCATGAAAAATTCCCAACTCCTTTGTGGGCATTTTGTTGGGTCTTAAGATGTTCATAAAATGAGTATTGCATGTTGTAATGCAATAGTGTGATAGATGAAAGTTTGCAGGTACTGAGGTTCTGCTGGAGTCTTCTATTGTTGATGTTGAACTTGCATTGCAAGTGTATTGTAATCTTTTGTTGAAGATAATACATTGTGTAGGTTCTGGAGGGGTGGGGTTGTTTTACTGAAAGGTTTTTCCCCACTAGCAAATCTTTGTGTTGTGTGTTTCTTTCTCTGTCTATTTTCTGTATGCATGGTTGGCTGCTATATTGGTGTTTACATGATATTGAATTTGCAAGTGTAAAAGATTTTAAAAGGATTTGTACCATACTTTCCTTATGAGATTAGTGTAGGAAGCTGTTTCTGCACCTGTGTTTCCTTACATTAATCACCTAGTCTATACTACATTTCCAACAACTATATCACTTGATACTTATATACTTGGAATTTGACTCAATTGATATTGACTTTCTCAATCCATGAATTATATTGGTCCATATAGAAAATTACTATGGGACCTCAACTTCTATAGAATTTCTCAATACATACTATCTTATGTTCATGTCTTGGCCTATGTAGAGTATCTTGGTTGCAGTGATGACCGTCTGACTCTTCCTTGTAAATAACTAAGTGATTGCCACTAATAGAAAATAATGGTTAGAGATACCATCAATCTTACCCTTTAACATTAGTATAAAAAACACTTTTTCATATTTACAAATTTTTCATATCAGTATGAAAAATTGAGCTCTCACCCTAAGTCTTATGTCGTAAAAAATGATTAAAAATAATAATTTCAACCTTTATTCAATACCTGCACATGATATTCCTTCTATATACATTTCTCCCTTGTATACATTTCCCCCTTGTTTTTTAACACTTGATGTCATGATTCCATGTGGTTCTTTATGCCTCCAAAGTTTGATTCTACAATTGTAGTCTTGTAGCTAAATCTATTAGACTCTTAGCCACTAAAAATTTATGATATTTTGTAATAAGATCATGAGTTGTTCTTAGTTATCTCTAGATGACTTCCACATGGGGTACCAACATTTCCTAAATTAACATCAATTTAGATCTCATGGTGTTGTTAGCTGCCTAAAACACAACCATTTTTCCTTGAGAATTTTGTAGGATATTTCAATGATCTATGCTAGATCCTCCTAACTCTAACATTATATTGCTAGATGTGTTTATCTTAGCTTGAGTCTAATCTACCTATGCCTAAATAGTATCTGTAAATCTTGGCACATCTAGAAAAATTGTGTACACTTCTTGTATCCTCTGTATAAGATTCTTCTCATTTATTCTTTAGTAGATAATAGCACTTTTTTCTTAGCTATAGTTATGAAGACATTTTCCAAAACCTTGGTTTAAACTCTTCTTTATGTCCAATCCATTCACTTTTCATTGGATTCCAAAAAATTTGCAATAACTTGATCAATTATATATACAAGTTGATCAATGATTGGTGTCTCTTCATCTACAATATGTATGTCAAGAGAATCAACAAAAATATGGTTGACATCTTGTAATGTTTGTTTCTACTTGAGCTCTCTCCTTACCTCTTCTTGTCTCTTTTCATTCTTCAAAAATTTTTGTAGAAAGAATTTTTTTTGAAAGGTGAGATTTTCCAAATCAAATTCTAGCATCTCAATATTTTCATCTAGACTAACTTCACTATCTAGTGAAATGTCCTCTATTTCTCTTCTCTTCCTTTTCAATGAAGTAGTATTGCTACTCTGCATTTCTTTAGGACTATGTGAAGGGGTGTCACCATTCAGTCTTACCTGAGTATTTGTGCCCAAGACAACAATAGTAGCACTTGGTTCATTCTAATTTGTTTTCCTCAATTTGAGGTACTATAATAGTATTATCATTTTCATCAACATCTTCTTCTTAATTGGTAAGCCTTGATTGCTTGGCTTCTAAAGTGTTAGGGGTATCAGTATATATAGGAGACATGCTTCCTTGTAGAAATGACATGCCTGATATTTCTTCACTACTATGTTTATCATCAATATTCATAGTTTCTACCTTCTTTGTTGTAAGCCCAAAAAATTAGTCCACAATAATTCACTATGTTTCTATACATCTTCCTTTTTTTTAGTATAAAAAATTTCTATATTAGGATAAAATCTGCTCCTATATTTTTTCAAAAAATGTGTCTGGTTGCTCTAGAGATAGATTGGGCATAACTCTAACTAGTGTGTCAATTCTTATCTGATTTTTTGTTACTTCATCCTACTATCATTTTCTCTATAATCTATCATAGAGATCCTCAGGTATCTTATTCTCAATTGCATTAGGAGCTAGTTTCTAATTTGAAACCATTTCTATAATATCTTCTTCAACTTTATTTTTACCATCAGTATATAGTGTATCATATTTTACATGTTTGAAACTAGATAAACCTGTAGATCTTTTCAGGTTGTCACATATCTCTTCAATAGTCTTGATTTTCCTAATAGGTGGTGCTCTGACCAATCTCCTTCTCATAGTTTGTATTTCAATTGAGTCATTAGTCTCTGCAAATTTCTACTTCACAAACTTCTATGCAATAGTAGCTTCCTTGGTCCTTCTCTTAGTTGATGGTGGAGGTGTTTCTACCTTCTTCTTTGATCTTTGAGCCTTCTTGCTTGGTTGCATGAAAAAAACTAGGGCTTTAACCTTGTCAGATTCTTCCTCTTCCTTTTCTTCTTCTTCTTCTTCCTCATCACCACTATCTTGTTTTTCATCTTCACCAAGACCTTGAGTCAATTACAATGGTTCTTTACCCTTTCCTAGGGTGCCTAATTTAGCTTCTAGTTCTTTGATCATCTTCTCTATTTTCTTCTCTTTGGAAGTTATCTTTATATTCATTGTTATCCTTCTTTTTGATTTTTCATATCTCCCAAATGCTTATGCCTCAACATCTATCTCTAATTTTAATAATGTATCAATTTTTCTACTAACATCACCACTCTCTATTTCATATCAAAAACTTTGTAGCCATGCCTTTCTTGGCTTTACAACTTGCATAGATGTTTTTTCTTTATCAATAAGGAAACAAATTTCACTATAGTATTTTGTAAATAATTCCCTTTGAATTCTCATTCTTCTTTTCATTCTCAACTTGAATTCATCAAAATATAGTATTTGTTGCATAATCAAAATTGTCTCCCAATTAAGTAATAAACTCATTGACTTTCCTTATTACTAGTTTATCTTATTCCCGTACAATATTTCCTATGCCAGGAAAATAGTTCTAAATATAAAACAATATAAAAATGATTAGGGAGCCAAACTTACTCATTGAATTCTTTGTCTTTCTTATTGATGATAGGTTTATTGCCAGTTGTAATATTTTTAGCTCAACAAGATCATACTCATGATCTTTCAACACAATCTTCCACACCAGGTCCACATCCATACATGACACAATATTAAATGTATTCAATTGATATAATTTGCAATAGATGACTCACTAAAAATTCTATAAGTGCATCAAAAATTCTTGTAATGGATAGACCACATCCATTCCACTTGGCTCCTTTGTTATGCCTAATTTCTCCTCAACTCAAGCATCACATGGTTTTCTTCCTATCTAGGTTTGGATAACCAATAACTCTATGCATCATTGTATTTGTGATTTCTATTGATCCATCTTGTAGCTATAACTTCATGTCATGAACTCTTCTTAAAAAAACTTTGATCCATTCCATTCTAAAATTTCTCAATAAATATAGGACTCTAGTTAACTCTTTCCTCTTAATAATTTGAAACTCATCCTTTAATTTTCCTTCATCACACAAATTCTCATAAGCTTGCCTAATTGCATAGTCTCCTACTTCAATTTTTGACATATATCAACTTCTAACATCGTGAATCATGATGACTTTAGGTTGATGATAATGCACCCATTGAGTATCCTTTAACAAAAATTTCTAGAATAGCACAAAATTTAGGTGGAGGATTGGTGTCACTCATCACCAATTAAATTTACTAACCTTTTGTCTCATTCTAGTGGTTGATGAAGCTTCCATGATCATGTAGAAGTTGATGAAGGCTAACTTCATAGCTCACCAAGATCACCTACATGCAAATAACCTATCGAAGAGAAACCAAAGGAGTGAGGGTAAAACTTGGAGAAACTAAACATAGTGAGAGAAAAATATTGCAACAATGAAAAATGAATTGCTATACAATATGCTCCATCGAATATTATTAAAATTACAATAGGAGAGCCCGAATATAAAGGCCTTAAGGAAGCTTCTAGAACAAGCAAGAAGATGCTAGGAGATAAGCATGACAACTAAGAATACATTCACGAAATGTGGATTACCCTCCAAGTAGGTGAAAGGATAAGTATGACAAGGTGTTGAAAACACATACACAAACTTCTATGTTGTCAACAAGTCAACATGTAAAAGGTATGCAAACTCCTAGGTGACAACTAATGACTAATGCATTTAACCTAGGCAAACTTAAGTAAAAGCCTAAATAATAATAAATAATAATTTACTCAAACACCCCCCTTAAGTGCAACTTAGAGGAATGCACTTAAGCTTACAAAAAAGCTAAGATGAAATGCAAAATGGGTCCCAGGAACAAGGTCAAGTAAGGTACCCATGAACAAATGCATAAGAAATACAATGCAATCTCTGTAAATTGGAGACAAAGGAGAAAACCCAATGGGAAAAATGCCTCTCCAAAAAAAAATAGCAAAAAATCTAGTGAAGGACTAAAGAAGCCTCCAACTAGAGGAGTGTCCCAAAAACTAAGAACAAAGATCATGAAGAGCATCATTGAAGCATGAAGAAGTCGTAAATTCTATCAGAAAGAAACCATTGATCTAAAGATGCTCCATGGAAACAGAAGGCACAAATCAAGAGTATCTATATGGTAGATGATCCATCTCACAGAAATGCATGGGTAGCCAACCACTGCAATCACCTAGTATATAGGATTAGATACTAAATACATAGCTCACTCTATCAAAGCATTGAACCAAGGAAGCATTAGAAACAATAGAATAGGCCCCCCTTTAACGCAGAGGAGGTGTGGTGACAAGAAACTAAAAAGGTGGGCCAAAATCCTCTACAAAAAGAACCAAGAACAATGAGAGAGAGTAAGAGGTACAAACACCTATAAAGGCACGTGTCATTGACACACCATGGGGCAAAAAGGAAAAGGGCACAAAACTGGCACGCAACTATCCCCCCATGGCACTCTATAAAATAGTGCAAGTACAACTATCTCAAAACAATGTTCATGATCCTGAAATGCAAGAGTGACACTTTATCTCAATGCATTATCATAAAGATGCTTGCAAATGATATCATCAATGATTAGAAAGGAAAAAATATGATATAAAAGATAGTATAGCCCAAAACAAAAGATCACATGCCATGAAAATGATCCTCAAACCTAGAACACCTAAGATATCCACCATAAAGAAAAAATGCCAAAAGCATGATAGAAAGAGCATGGAGTAGAATATGAAGGAAATGATAGCCTTTTTGAAAAGATGAAGAACCAACTTTCCAAAAATATAATATTTTCAAAAAATGGAGATGGGATGCACAAGTTAAGCTCACCAAAGTTAAAAAATAGAACATCCAACTTTGAATGAAAAAAGGCAAGTAAACTACATCAAAACCAAAATGTACCCACACCAATGTCTCCATCACAGAACCAACTTTTTGGTGCTTCTTTGAATCAAAAAAATATCTTTGTATGTTCAAGTTATGGCCAAAAAATTTTGAGTATGTTGAAAAGGGACCTGAAGGAGAGGCAAGTGTGCTAATGTCATGTTGACATCAGTACTTCACCCAATTAAAATTAATGGCTAGGGGGTCATCATGACAAAAAAGGACTACCATGTGGCATACACATGGAAGGTGAGGTAAGGTGGCATGGCCACATGGTAGGTTCCAATGTGGCATGCACTAACTAGTGCACATAGGTAGTAGGTTGCAGAGTGGAGGAATCAAAAGAGGTGGCCAAAGGGGCAACTCCCACTAGTGGATGCAGTAGCAGAGCTAGAAAAATGGTGGTGCCACTGGTTGCTTGGCAGTTGGTTGGAGGCCCACTGATGAAAATCATGCCCTAGTGTTGCCATGGCAATGCGACCTACTATGGTGAACCCTGGGCCAAGTGTGGGAAGTGTAGCAACAATGCCAAGGTGGTAGAGTGGTGGCCACTGGGCAATGACTACTCTATGGCTGATTTGTAATTTTATAATTTTTTTTGCAAAATTATCCATATAGCCTTTCTTGAGGGGGCAAAATTTTTTTCCCAAAAGCTATAGTCACCAAAAATAGGAAGTTTTATATGGATCTTGACTATAGTGAGTATTTTAAACTCAATGGTAGTGTCCATTTAGGCCCAAAGTGCTATGAAAAATGCTCTTTCTCTTTATTGAAGAAAAAAGCACAAACAAACTGGGGTTTGTGTCTTTGAATCATGGTTTCAAAAATCCTTCAACCAAGAAGTAGCAGGGAGGCTCTGATACCATGTAGAAGTTGATAAAAAAAAACTTCATAGCTCACCAAGATCACCTGCATACAAATAACTTGTCAAAGAGAAACTGAAGGAGGAAGGGTAGAGCTTAGAGAAACTAAATGGAGTGAGAGAAAAATATTGCAACAATGAAAAATGAATTTCTATACAATATGCTCTATCAAACATTATTGAAATTACAATAGGAGAGCCCAAATATAAAAGCCTCAAGGAATCCTCTAGAATAAGCTAGAAGATGTTAGGAAATAAGCATGACAACTAAGCACACATCCACAAAAAGTGAATTACCCTCCAAGTAGGTGAAAGGATAAGTATGATAAGGTGTTTACAAAATGTACACAAAATTCTATGTTGTCAAAAATTTAACATGTAAAAGGTATGCTGACTCCTAGGTGACAACTAATGAATAATGCATTTAACCTAAGTAAACTTAAGCAAAAGCATAAATAATAAAAAATAATTATTTAGTGTAGTAGATCCTAAATAGGGTTTGATGTTCTTCCTTTTCTAGATACTCTACAGTCGATCACACTTTTCATTCAAACTTCTTGTTCAATTTTCTCCTTGAAAACTTTGTTGGCTTCTTGAAATCTCTTAATATATTGATTTCTTCATCACCCAACACTCTTCGAAAATCTAGATTTAAGGTATGAAGTAATGTATCCAAAATCTATTATATATCTAATCTTTTGGTCAATTAGGTTTTCCATAAATGTTGTGCCTTTTGTTGAGTGGAAGACAACTAGCACAATAGCCCAATCTCTTCCATAGCCTTCAGTCTCTACTGGAATGCTCAGTCAACATAGATAGTATACTGATACTCGGTAGCCATTTACAAACTTTTTTTCTAATCCATCTAATATATGAATATATATGAACTTTTGGCACACATTTATGTAAGGAATTTTTGTATGAAATATCATTTAGGTATTTAGTTCCATACATCTTTTTCTTAATTAGAAATGACATGATCATTTTCTCCATTGAATTGGATGACCTTAGCTCCATTAGCTCCACAATTTCCATCTTCTATTTTCTTTTTCCATTTTTGGTTCATGTCATTCATTGCTTGCTCAATATCCACTTTCCCTTTTCCTTTGTCCTTTGTCTCTTTTTTATGGATTTACTTGAGTTCTAAAATTCTTTCTTTGATGTCCAAACTTGTGACATTTTGAATGTGAATTGTTAGGTGCATAATTATTCTTTCTTTAATTTGGCTAGTAGGGGTTTATCTTTAATTTGCATTCAAATAATCTATGTCCATATTTCTGATAGTTGTAGCAAAATCCTTTTAATCTAGTTGTAGTAGGTGCATTTCTCAATTTTGATATATGCTCATGTATATGATGTCCTTGTTTCTTGCACTAAAAATGATGACCAATAAACTTAGATTTAGACTTTTTTGTACCATGTTTTGTTTGATAGATATTTTTAATATGACCAATTTTTCCAAAGTGATAGAATATTTATTTGTTCTTTGGCTTTGTATTTCTCATTTCTTCATTCTAGGATGATTCTCTTTTCTTGGTGCATGAATGTCCCAATCCATTACAACAAATTGATTATTAAATAAGTTCTTCAAATTATTTCATTTATTCCTTTGGTTTGTTGAATTTTTCCATATATTCCTTCCCATTCTTTAGTTTTTCATTTTGTGAATTTAGATTTGCAACATCCATATCCTTGTGATTTAGTTCCTGATTTGCAGTCATTAGCTGATTCATCAGATCTATTTGTGTATTCATGAGTTTCTACACATCTAACATCCTTTCTTCTAGTCTAGTAAGAATTACCCTCTTGTCATCTTCTACCATAGTACTATCTTTTTGAAATTTCTTTCTTTGTTTAGTCACTTCACATAGTCTCACTGATTGGATTTCATGCTCTCTTTTTAGTTTCCTTATTTCTTCATTGAGAAGTTTATTCTTTTTAACTAGTTCAGTAGATTCTTTGTCATTCGGATTGATTGGTTCAAATAGTCCTTTAGTTTCATCTTCTTCATAAGAGTATTTCTTTTTCTGGATGACAATTTTTTTCCTCCATTTTAGAGAATCCTTCAAATCTTGTCTTGCCTACTATATTTTTTGTAGTGTGAGTTGGATGAACTAATCACCTGATTTGCAATAGTCTAATCTAGTTTGAAAGCCTCCATCTTCCAAGATGTAATCTCCAAGCCTTTAAACTTTCTTTAGAGAACTAATACTCTTATACCAATTGTTGATATATGGAGGAGAAAACTAAATACTAAGAGGGGGTGAATCAAAATCAATAACACTTTATACCTTTTGATAGATTCATCTAGACATCCTATAATAACTTAGAATGTAATACAAAAAATGTATACTTGGTGTATCATGTAAATCAAATCAATCACATGCACAAAAGTAATAACACAAAAAATAACATTTGTTACCCAAAAATCGTTCAAGGTGAAGGTAAAACTGGGGTGGAGATGACACCCATAAATCTTAACTTCTCCTATAATGAAGTTAACTAGTTAAGGTTAAAATGTTTGACCATAACATATGCTCTACCCTATGAGGAGTATTTCCTGTTAAAGACTTAAGAAACTGATAGGTTTCACCTTGTTAGAGAATTTGACACTTACAACAAAGTAAGGACTCTGCTAGGAGATTTACAAAGATCTGTTTATATTTCTTTGTTAAGAGATTTACCCTAATTCAAGTCTATTAAAATAGACTTAGTACCTGACTCTTAGTTCTCTTGGAAAGCTAATTTTAAGTCTTCTCCTTACTAACTGTTCCTCTCCTCTAACTTGATAACTCCTCTTTCCCTTCCTCTTTCAATTTTTATGAATAGATCACTTTACCTGTTAGATGATAACAGAACCCTTGAATGACTTATAATTTTTCCATCTCTGATCTTCACATGTATGCACATGATCCCTGTCTCATATATTGATCTAGGTTAAGATTATCACTATATAAAGATGCCATGAATATTCTTCTAGATGGTTCCATGTTTTGTCTCTTCATCCTAATTATTGAACAAACACATGTAGAAATGTGATCCATGTCATGTATATATTTTGTAATAACTTGAACAAGTATTAAATGTTCTATAATAACCTCTTCAAAACTTAAACAATCCTTCCAAGTTAGCCTGATATTCATTTTTCCTAAAGCTTTGTTCCTTTCCTCACTTTTGTATAAACTCTACATTTCTTGAACTCTACTATTACTTGTACTCAAAATTGGTGTTTCTTAGCCTTTATTAACATCCTAATTCTTAACATATATTATTCTTGACACATACTATATCACTCATTACTTATATACTTGGAATTTCACATGATTGTTGATGACTTACTTGGTCTATGAATAAGCTTTGTCCGTATAAAAAATTACTCTATCACCATACTTTACTCAGCTTCTATATAATTGGTCAGTACATCCTATCTTATGTATATGACTCAACCTATATAGAGTAGCTTAGTCGTAGTAATGGGTGTCTGACTATGCCTTGTAAATGACTAAGTGATTGACACTAATAGACAATAACATTTAGAGATACCAACAAATGGAAGGACTTGGGACTATGAAGGGATTGATGGGATACCAATATCTATGGATACAATTTTTTATTTTTTTTTAAAATATGATGTTCATTATTTGGAACATAACATGTGAGTCTATTAGTAGGTGGAAGAGTAGAATTTTTTGTTATGATAATTATTTTTTCTTCTATAGATCATAGGAGACATACAACCATGAAGTAGATGGGATGAAGTTTTATTATTTTTCTTTTAGTGGTTGTATGGAAATGGATCTTGACTTGGAGGGATGAATAAAACAATAGGATGTTGAAGTAAAGTGGCAGATGAAAGGGTAGGATCTTGATATGGAGGAGATGTTGATTTCTCTTTAGATGGCCTAGATGGTAAGAGTTGGATCATGCAGGGGAAAAAGTGGGATCATAGGATTGTAAGATGGAGTAGGTATGATTGTAAGATCTTGATAATTTATGCCAATGGATTTAACATGACCTTGGACAAGATGTTGATGGGATTGGTCAGGAGTAGACTATGTGATAGGAGATGTAGGGGTGAAATTTGTACATGGATGAATGGGAGTTCCTTCAATAGGGATGGTAGATGGAGGATGGACTCATGAAGTTCGTTAGATGACATTTTGATAATGTTAAGAGAAGGAGTTGCGGATAGGAATTAGAGCCCAATTTAATGGATGGAAGAGTTTTAATGATGGTAGGGGATGGAAGGGGATCTATAAGTGGGGTGGATGAAAGAGGGATAGAGGAATTATAGGTGTGGGTGGTGAAAAGTAGTTGCAAGTGGGCATCATCCCCTTCTTCTCCTAGTGTGGTTGATGAATGTTGTAGCTACTTTGGATTGGGGGCTTTGAAAAGTAGTTGATGATATGTGGATTTTTATTTTTTAGGAGGTGGTGGATGAGTGGTGTGGCTACTCTTGATTTGTTTCTTCACAAAGAGTTGGTGATAGGTGGTGGTGATGGTAGTGATGGCTACATACGGGAAGTTATTAGTGGTGGATTGGGCATAGTGCATGTGAAAGAAGGGATTCCTAGAGCTTGCTTTTGTGATTGACCTAATCCCCATGGTGTCAATGGAAATGACATGGACATGCTCAAGTGATTTGCAAATAGAGTAGTGGTAGTAATATATGGTGGGGTGGCATATGGTACACTAATACAAGGTGGATGAGTGATGAAGGATAGAGTGGATGGAATTGTATTTGAAACATTAGATGAGTTAGGTTGATGCATTTCATAACTAGGATTGAGTTGAAGATTTGGAAAATCGATTGAAGGATATGAAGATGATGGATTTGGACTAGGGATGTAGCTAGTATAATTACTATGTAAAGGTGGAGATTTCCCAATATGATTGTAGAGGAAGATGGAGACATGAATGATGTATGCAGGGAGTATATGAATGTGATATAGGAAGATGGCATAGATGAATGCAAAAATGGATTTTTCTTATCAAAGGTATGATAAGGGGTATTGTTGGGAATATATGGAGGCATAATGGGATAGTTTTAAGGAATTTTTGCATTTTGGAGGATGTTTGGAGCAAGATCTCTAAGACTTTCAATGTACCCATCATAGTCAACTAGACTTCAATCATTACTAGAATAGGATGGAGTGGAAGAAAAGGTGGAATAACAATACTCATCATAATAGAATTCTGACATTATGATTTGATGATGAGTTAGAAAGGGATAAAGGAAAAAGATGGATGAAAAAAGAGGATTTGACATAAGACAAGAATAATGATGCTAGAAGAAAAATGAGGTTGGATGATAGCAAGGATGAGACTATGACACTAGGATGACCATCTGGGGAAGTTTGGAAAAAAAAATTGATGAGGCAGTGACCAAGGTAACTATAACTATCTTTCTTTGAATAACTACTTTCTCTAGAACAAATCCCAGTGTTAATGTGAATGGACTGGCTACCAACTTCTCAAAACCCAAAGACAGATTTGAAATAGAGAATAGGATATATGAACAAACAATCTCTCAAAGGACATATGAACTTTCAGTGAGACATGTGAATTGTCTTTTCTATAAAAGGATTTTGGAAAATAGGACCAAGAACTATGTATGTCCAACTAGTGTTTTCATGAGGTTGAATCACAACACAAGCACTTCAAAAAAATATTATCCCTAAGGTCAAATTGGATTTTTAGAATATGGGTAAAAAGGCAGCTACTAAGTTGGTTTGTAATTAGATGCATGGAGTCATGTCAAATGGTTGTTACGCATGTGACTCACTTAAGAGTCTATTTTGGCCATTCTAAAATTATGGGAAAGTTTTCCCACCTTAGACTATCATCACAATCTCATCACTTGAACTTGTCTAGATGGAGAATTTTTTTTACCTTTTTTTAACCTTTGTTTTCTAGTTTGAGCTTCTATCCAAAGGGGAGAGACTTCCCAAAGGATGATGAACTGACTAGAAGCACTCCTATGTTGTTGTAGATGATCTTACTAACAAATTTGGTACATGTTTCATGTATTTAATGGTTCTATTTTGTAAAAAATGGAAGATAGCTCAAAGATATGTTGGAAAAAACATCTTAAGACATGCAAGGAACTTTTTCATTCCAACCTTGAAGGCTTTAGATTTTCTATCTATGATTGAAGAAACTTTGGATTAGCATTAGCATGTGTTATTATTTCCAACTAGGCATGAATGTATCATCAACATAACAAATTAAGTTAACATAATAAATCATGGGTGGAATCTTTGAAAAGGATGGGAATAAGAGAAATTTTCTTTAAAGCATTCAAGACTTTGTGATTTCTTTTTAAGCCCCAAATTGAATTGTGTGGATTTGTAATGTTCTTTGATCCTTAAGTATTCAAGATTTGTTGAGATTGATTCAAACCCAAATTCAAGTGTGATTCCATAGCATGGTTCTTTCATCCTTATTTCATTTGACTATGTGCTTGATTTCTATGCATTCATTCCAATGAAAAGATTGTAAATCCCTTATCCTTTCAAGATAGATTTTGTATTTGTTCAGTTTTGGCACCAAAATGGAATGTCATGACTTTGATCAATTTTTTACCCCTTTGCATTCAATATTTTGTTTGTTGGATTATTAAGCCCAAATTGAAAGTATGATTTTATCAAGGCATGATTAAAAAAGAAAGTTAATTCCAAAGGAAATGACTTTAAATGACAACCTACAAGCAATAGTTAGCAAAATAATAGCTTCCTAGGGTCATTCACCTGGACAAAGATGAAATCCACAGTGAGATCCTTAAGATTTTGTAGTTATGTAAATGTACTACAAAAAATATCATATGTGCGACAAGATTAAAAAAATGCACTACAAAATTAAATAGATGTGTTGAAACATTATGCAAATGCACTAAAAGGAAGAATAGATGTGTTATAGAATAGAGAAAACATGCGAAAAGATAGCACAAATGCGCTTGGAAATAAAACAAGTGTGCTAAAAGATAGCACAAATGCACTATAGAATACAAGAAATATGCTAAAAGAAAACAAAAATGCACTACATAATAGAATAAATATGCTAAAATAAAGCACAAATGTGCTAGAAAATAGAACAAAAGTAGTAAAAGACAACACAAATGTGCTAAAAGATAGAACAAATGTACTACAAAATAGAACAAATAAGCTAAAAGAAAGCACAAACACTGAATAGAATAGAATAGATGTACCCAAAGAAAGTGAAAGTGCACTACAAAATGATGTATATGTACTACATAACCTAACAATTATTGTATAAAAGTATGGAAATGTACTAAAATATGGTAAAATATGCTAAAAGAGTTAATAGATGCATTGAAGGAAATGAAGTATGCACTAAAATGGTCTAGAAAAAGTTTACTTAGCCTTTTAAGAGGTTTTTGAGTATGTCTTTAGGTATTGCAAGCATGGTTTTTCTCTCCAAATGTGTTTCCTAACCTATACAATGATCAAAAAAACCTTGCAACACACTCATTGATAGTATGTAAGCAAAATAGATTGATACAAATGAATGAATGACCCATTTGTGGGGTCCCTCTAGGCTTGCCAAAATGTGTGCTATGAAAGCTAGTGTACAAAGAACATTAAGAAATTGAAGAACATTCACAAACTAATCGCATACCAACATATAGATTAGATAATAAAACCAAATAATAGCGATGTAAACCAAAGGAGAGAACTCTGAGATCATATTTATTAGTAGATGTGTCCGACGGATGGAGATGTAAGCTCAAGTGTGGCCTCAAGCTTTAGCAATGGATGAGAAATGGATGAAGGATTCAACAATGTAGGAATGAGTGGATTTTTCAATTATAATGGTATTTTGATAGTTCTTGGGCTCTCAAAATTGTATTGTAAGTTTTTCTATGAAGGTGGATGATTTGTGAGAGGAGATGGGTTCAATTTATAGGAATTTGGGTGAGAAGGAGATAATAATTCCTTATGGATAGTTAACTAAGTGAGGGGTGAAATAAGCTTTAGTTAATTGAGCTAGGTAGAGGAGATGTGGCATGAGAGTGGACTTGAGCTTGAGTTAGAGGGAAAGAATTATGACTTAATTTATGCAAGATGAGGTGATGTGTTTCAATTAAGGTGGGTGATGTGGCTCAGTTGACTGGATGATGTGAGAGGTGGATGCATTTTTTAGAGAAAAGGCTAGTGGGCGATCTTAAATAAATAAAAGAATTATTTAATTAAAATGGGAACTATTGGTGCATGAGATTTGATTAAATAAATGAATTATTTAATTAAAAGAGGAATATTTGGTGCATGAGTTGAGTCTCGGTAACTATTGGGTTGAATGGTTAGTTT